>CM061748.1:68445947-68783618 GCA_030979885.1 Lolium multiflorum | reverse complement strand
CCTCATCGAAAAATAGGACCAACGTGTAATTTTTGTAATTTTTAGAGAACTTCGAAATGCACATTTCTCGGTATTAAATTAATGATTATCACGCGCAGGAAAATGATTTTTAAAATCTTAAATGACTAAAGCATATTGCAAAACAAAAAGTGCTACAACAAGTAAAATAGGTGGAAGGAGAAAGAAAGAAAGAAGTGTTGTTTAGCTCTTTTATGCAATAAAATATACTTGTTAACAAGGTTGATCAAGTCTTGCTATCAAATAAATTTTATATGACATAAGAAGAAATAAACCTCAAATCAATCATGTTAGCTTATATTGAATTGATATGGATCCAATCACAAGAGTTTGATATTCTTCTTTTAGGCTCATATATAGGACAATCAATGGATCCCACTTTTGATAGTTTTCACATTAAAAATTGTATCGACTCCACATACTTTATCAATCCTCTTGGGAAAATAAATGGTGTGTGTTCCTTATCATCAACATTGAAAAGTAACCATGCCTTTATTGCAATCAATAACAGCCCCCGCAGAAAGAAAGGGTCTTCCCAAGAATAATGGACATATTATCATCTTCAGCATTTCCAACACAACAAAATCAGTTAATATCAAGCAATGCTGAGTAACTTGAACAGAAACATTTTCACATAAACCAACAGGAATAGCAGTAGATTTATCAACCATTTGCAAAGATATATCAGTTGGTATCAATTTATCTAAATCAAGTCTCTTATAAAGAGAAAAAGGCATCACACTAACACCCGCTCCCAAATCACATAGAGCAGTTCTAACATAATTATTCTTGATGGAACAAGGAATAGTCGGTATACCTGGGTCGCCTAACTTCTTTGGAATCTTACCATTGAAGGAGTAATTAGCGAGCATAGTGGAAATTTCCTCATTTGGGATTTTCCTTTTGTTAGTAACAATATCTTTCATATACTTTGAATAAGGAGGCAATTTAATAGCATCGCCAAAGGGATTTGCAAAAATAAAGGTTTCATCCAATCACAAAATTTATTATAATGTTCCTCCTCCTTTGATTTTAGTTTCCTAGCAGGAAAAGGCATTTGCTTTTGAACCCAAGGTTCTCTTACCATGCTTCTCAGTAATAAAGTCTTCTTTAGTGTACTTTTTATTTTTAGCAGGCTTTTCAGGTTCCTTTTCAATTTCTTCTTTATCAGAGTATCATTCTTATCATTATCTTCCTCATGTTCATTACCACTTTCAATTTCAGCATCAGAAATAGAAATACTATTAGGATCATTAACAGGTTCAGAGGATTCTACAACATTCCTATGTTTCTTTTTCTTTTTCTTAGATGGAGCACTAGTTTTAATTAGTTGAGAATCTTGTTCAACTCTTTTGGGATGCCCTTCAGGATATAGGGGATCCTGGGTAGAAGCACCACCTCTAGTTGTTACTTCACAAGCATGTTTTTCTTTAGAATTATTTCAACAAGTCATTTTGCACTTTAGTAAGTTGATCAATTTGAGTTTGAACCATTTGAAAATGCTTAACAAGTATCTTAACATCATTGGAGGTTCTCTCCACAATACCATGCAATTCACTAATAGCTCGAGAATTTTCCATTAAATGATTATCTACTCTCACATTAAAGTTTTCTTGCTTAACAATGTAATTATCAAATTCATCTAAGCATTGAGCAGGAGATTTTGAATACGGAATATCTTCCCTAGTAAAGTGTTGAAGCGAGTGTACCTCAATCATGGATGAAGGGGGAATCGTCTCACATATATCTTCTATAGGAGGTAAATTCTTCACATCTTCGGGTTTAATACCCTCCATAAGAGATTTCCTGGCTTCCCTCATATCTTCATCATTTAATTTAATCATACCCTCTTCTTCACTACCTGCACTCGGGGTTGGTTCATGTGTAGACCAATCATCATGATTCCGCCTATTTTAGCCAATAATTCTTCAACTTCGTCCGGAGTTCTTTTCCTGAAACACAACCAAAGACAACTATCCAGGATGCCCTAGACTCAATAGTTAGTCCACTATAAAATATATCAAGTAAATCATGCTTTTCAAAATCATGGTCAGGCTGAGCTCTAATAAGAGAACAAAATCTAGCCCAAGCCTCGGGCAATTTCTCTCCATCTTCCTGGTCAAAATTATAAATTCTCTGCAAAGCAGCATGTTGAGCACTAGCAGAAAGTATTTTCGAAAGAAAACATCACGCAAATCACTTGGACTTTTAATAGAACCAGGAGGCAAATTATTATACCAAGTTTTAGCATCATCCTTTAATGAGAAAGGAAAATTTTAGCGACAAAATAAGTACGCATCTTGACATCATCAGAAAACACGCCACTAAGAGTAGATAACTCAATCATGTGTTCAACAGCACTTTCTTTTTCAGTATCACAAAAGGGTGTTTTCTCAACAATAGCTATATGAGATAGATCAAGAGAAAAATCATAATCTTTATCCCTAATGTTTATAGGAGATGTGGCAAATTTAGGATCGGGAGATGGTTTATATCTAACAGCATGTTCTGCAAGCAACTTTTTAATTTTTCTTGCATCCGTAGTAGCATTGCATTTTTCAATAAAATCATCATCAAGCTCTACATAATCTTCATCAAGATCATCACTAGAATAATCAAGTTCAGGTGATTTAACAGGTGTAGCAACATTTTCATTAGGAGTTTCAGTATTTTCAATTTGTCTAGATTTAGCAATTGTAGCATCTAGAAAAGATCCCAATGAACCACTATCATCAAGCACAGCAGAAACATTATCAATATTATGAGAATTTTCAGATTCAACAGAAGTACCAGCACGTGAAGCATGTGGCGGTGAAACAAGTTTACTTATCACAGATGGTGAATCAAGAGCAGCAGAGGTACTAAGAGTTGTACCTTTTCTTGTAGTGGATGGTAATATGGCGATCTTAGTATCGCGAGGTTTACCCATAACGGAGAATTTGCATAACAATATCAATCCAAGTGAACTCCCAAATAAAGGTTCCCCGGCAACGGCGCCATAAAATAGTCTTGATGACCCACAAGTATAGGGAATCAAACAGCCTTCGAGGGAAGTATTACCCAATTAATTGATTCAATGGGAGACAAAGAATACTTGTAAGCCTTAACAAATGTGAGTTGTCAATTCAAACCCGCACTGAAACAGACTTGTCGCGCAAGAGTTTATCAAAAGAGGGTCACTTTATGGCAAAGTGGAAATAGTGAAATAATGGCAGCGGTGAAATAAAGACAGTAGGAGTGATTATAGTAAACAACAGGGATTAAAATACTGTAGGCACAGGACTGATTTGGGCGTAGCATGGATGAGAGAAACTCATGTAACAATCCACAAAGCATGGGCATTTGCAGATAATAATAAAACGGTATCCAAGTACTAATCAATCAATAGGCATGTGTTCCATATTTAGTCGTACGTGTCGCAATGAGAAACTTGCACAACATCTCTTGTCCTACCAGCCGGTGGCAGCCGGGCCTCTAGGGAAACTACCGGAAATTAAGGTACTCCTTTTAATAGAGTACCGAAGCAGCATCAACACTCCGTGAACACATGTGATCCTCACATCACTACCATCCTCCTCCCAGCTGCCTCGATTTCACACGTCATCTGCTCCTACAAATGCATGTGTATACAAATTTGGAGGTGTAAGATCATAAACAACGAATATCTTCATGAATCAATAACATGTTCAGATTTGAGATCTGGCACTCTGGCCCTAGTGACAAGCATTAAGCATAACAAGTTGCAACAATATCATAAAAGCGACATCTACGATACTAGGCACTATGCCCTAACAATCTTATGACATTACATGACCAATCTCATCCAATCCCTACCATCCCCTTCACCCTACAACAGCGGGAATTACTCACACATGGATGGGAAACATGGCCGGTTGATGGAGAGGCGTTGGCGGTGATGGCGTGAAGATCTCCTCCAATTCCCCTCGTCTCCTGGGCGTGAGTGCCAGAACGGAGACTTCCGGCTCCCGCGACGGAGTTTCGCGATGTGGCGGCTCTCCCCGGGAGGGCTCGGCGACTTCGACTTCCCTCTCCGTAAGTGTCAGCCGAAACCAATAAGTAGTGTCCGAGTGTATGCCGAGGCCGGCCGAGGGGGCCACACCATAGGCCCGCGCGGCCCCCCCCCGGGCCGCGCCGCCATATGGTGTGGGGCCCCTGGGCCTCCACCTCCTTTGCCCTTCTGGCTCCGTCAATATTTGGTAAAATAGGGCCATCTGAAGAAATTCCGAGGATTTTCTCGAAAGTTGGATTTCTGCACAAAAACGAGACACCAGAGCAGTTCTGCTGAAAACAGCGTTAGTCCGTGTTAGTTGTATCCAAAATACACAAATTAGAGGCAAAACAATAGCAAAAGTGTTCGGGAAAGTAGATAGTGGACACTCTCAACATTGATCACATAACAAATAAATAACTTCTCCTCACTTGTGCTACATACACTCTTTTGTTGGATGACAAACACCATTCATTGTGTAGGGCTACAAGAGCTCCCTCAAGTCGGAGTTAACAAGCGCCACAACATTCAGCATTCATATTTAAGTAACCTTAGAGCATAATAGATCTTTGCAAAATAAACCAAGTACTAACATAGCATACACACTGTCACCATTACACTATGAAAGGGGAATAGATCACATCAATACTATCATAGATATATAATCAACTCCATAACCTACAAGAGATTATGATCATAATCTACTACAAGAACTACACGATGCACACACTGTCACCATTACACCATGCAGGAGGAATAGACTACCTTAATAACATCACATGAGTAGCACATAGACTAGTAGCGATACAAAGCACATCATAAGGATCTCAATCATGTAAGGCAGCTCATAAGATCATTGTATTGGAGTACAGAGAGAGAGAGATTAACCACATAGCTACCGCTACAGCCCCTTAGCCTCGAGGAGAACTACTCCCTCCTCATCATGGGAGCAGTAGCGTTTGATGAAGGTGGCGGTGGTGTCGATGGAGAAGCCTCCGGGGGTCTTCCCCGTCCCGACGGTGTGCCGGAACAGACTCCCGTCCCCCAGATCTTGGCTTCGCGATGGCGGCGGCCCCCTCGGGAACTTTTCTCGTACCGTGGCTTATTCGTCTCGAAGATTTAGGTCGCGGGAGGCTTTATAGGCTAAGAGGCTAGAGTCTGGAGGGGACCTCGGGGGCCACCACACAAGAGTGCAGCGCCTGTGGTCTTGGCCGCGCCGCCCGCGTGTGGCCCCCCCCGTTCCCCTCCTGTGCCTCTGTTCGCTGAAGCTTCGTGGAATCCTCTAAGATGTTAAGCGTTGATTTCTGGCCCAATTCCGAGAATATTTCCTTACTAGGATTTCTCAAACCAAAATAGGAGAAAACAGGAACCGGCACTTCGGCATCTCGTCAATAGGTTAGTTCCTGAAACGCATCAAAACGATATAAAGTGTGAACAAAACATGTAGGTATTGTCATAAAACAAGCATGGAACATCGGAAATTATAGATACGCTGGAGACGTATCGCATCCCCAAGCTTAGTTCCTACTCGCCCTCGAGTAGGTAAACGATAACAAGAATAATTTCTCAAGTGACATGCTACTTACATAATCTTGATCATACTATTGCAAAGCATATGAGATGAATGAATGATTCAAAGCAAAAGATTGCTAACAAAAGATAATGACTAAACAAATGAATCATATAGCAAAACTTTCATGAATAGTACTTTCAAGACAAGTATCAACAAGACTTGCATAAAAGCTAACTCTTAAGCAATAAATTCTTAGTACAATGCATTGAAGCAACACAAAGGAAGATTAAGTTTCAGCGGTTGTTTTCAACTTGTAACATGTATATCTCATGGATAATTGTCAACATAGAGTAATATAACAAGTGCAATAAGTAATCATGTAAGAATCAATGCACAACATGACACAAGTGTTTGCTTCTAAGATGGAAGGAAATGGGTAAACCGACTCAACAATAAAGTAAAAGATAGGCCCTTCGCAGAGGGAAGCAGGGATTAAATCATGTGCTAGAGCTTTTCAAGTTTTGAAATCACATAGAGAGCATAAAAGTAAAGTTTTGAGAGGTGTTTGTTGTTGTCAACGAATGGTAATGGGTACCCTAACTACCTCATCAACAGACTTTCAAGAGCGGCCCCCATGAAGGACGTCATCTAGTGCCCACTACAAGAAAAGTTCTGATAGACAACGCCCCAAAATCGTCAACTAAGGGGCATTTTTCGTCGCCTATGGGCCTAACCCGACGATATGGGTTCCGTTGTCGAAACTGCGTCAGGCAAAGTTCAACGACGATTTTTTCGGTCCGCCGCGCTTGGGCGCCCTTCCGCCACTGAAAATCGGACCGTTGCGGAAGTGTTTTCTGGAGCCCGTTGACCGCCGACACATGCAACCGACACGTGCGTACGTCGTTAATCGCGTCAACGGCGTTAACCGGTCGAAACCTCGTGGTAGATGGTAGGCCCACACGAGGCCTCCCACGTCTTAAGCGGGCCGGGCCAGATCACAGTTTGACTCGGTCAACTATATAGTCGGGATCGGTCCATTAGTTACGTGGGCCGGCTCAACCTCTAAGGTTGGATCAAGTCAAAACTTAAATGGCCGCCCATTTAACAATACGTGGGTCCACTCACAAAGAATCGTCGCCCAAGAGCTGCGGGCCGGCTGCACACACGTGGGTCCCACTTTCCTGCTAGCGGGCCGGCCCATTTAGTGCGTGGGGTCCACCGATAGCAGGGGCTTGCCCAACAAGCTAGTGGGTTTGCTGAAAACAAAGGGTCCCACTCTTCTGCTTAAAGGATCGCCCATTTGGGCTCATGGCCCACCATATAAGATGGCTTACCTAACAAAATAAATGTCGGCCAAAAACACAGTGTGGTCCCACTTTCCGTTAAAGGGCCGGCCCATTTAGTATGCTGCCCACCATATAGTTGCTGGCCGGCCCACCAAGATAAGGGTCGGCCAAAAACACAGTGGGTCCCACATTCCCGCAATGGCCGCCCATTTGGTATGGGTCCACCATACGGTAGAAGGGCCTACCCAACAAAAGAGCGGGTCAAGCCAAAACACAAAGGGGTCCCACCTTCCACTTAAAGGGCCGCCCATTTACCATGTGGGACCACCATAGAGCAAGCGGGCCGCCTAATAAGCACAAAGTGGTCTCACTTCTTCGTTAAAGGGCCTACCAACTAGTATGTGGGGTCCACCATATAGCAAGTGGGCCGGCCCAACAAGAGAGTGGGCCGGGCCACAGGTGGGTCCCACTTTCTCTTAAAGGGCCGGCCCATTTATTATGTGGGGTCCTCCAAAAAGAAATGGGTTGGCCTAACTACACCAGCGGGTCGCCCGCAGCTGGGCGGGTCCACCTAAAGCCAAGGGGCCACCCAATTAGTGTGTGGGGTCCACCGTAAATCAAATGGGCTGGCCCAATAGCTAAGCGGTCACTCGTTTAAGAAGCCGTTATATGCCAGCATAATATGCGCTTTAGGATTTTGCGGGTAGGCACATATGTGATTTCGCTTAATCGGGGCCGGTTAAGGGATGGGAATTCGTGATTTAGATATCGAGAATATTTACGCAGCATTGATTTCTCGTCTGATAGCCTCACTTACCACAAGCACCAGAGAAAGCTAAAGAACTATAAAAACTAACTAAATATTACATCACCTGCAGGCATTAAAAAAAATATTACAGAACCCGGAGGAATTGAATGGTAATTAAACCTAGCAATACAATGAAGCGATCCGGCAATCTTTTAAGTTGTCCACGCAGCACCTATATCTGAAACAAAGACATTACAAGCTAAGACAACAACAATGTGTTATCGCGAAACCCACTCCTACGGCAAACATCGGTCAACACCGTAGAGTCGGAACAACTAGGTCGTTACTGCCCTGGCTCCTCGCAGCGACTGCGCCCGCAAAGCCTCCTCTTCGGTCGCGCCGATGCAAATCGGGCATAGCGGTACACCTAGACCTATACCGGTCGTAGAAGGTGTGGATGATGCTCTCGCTTAGTTTCTCGCAGGCACACACGTACCACGTTAAATACGAGCCTCGATCGGTTCTCAGGTTATCCCGTGAATCGGCTCATGGAGCCGATCCACCCATGATTCGTCCAAGGTGGCCGAATATATGTGGTGGTCCTGCTTGATCAAGATAAAGCATATGAGATCCACGACGATTTAGGGTTTTCACCACATAACGGATCATCCTACTAATGACATCAGTCTTCATGGGCCACAAGTGACGTGATCGTAAGCCAATCCTAGACAAGGCCTAAACCAACATCAGGTTGATCCGGAACATCCCCCGTTCCAGGGGCTGCACCACACCCTACGGCCGATCTCCAACCCTTTGTAAGGCCTAAATATTGCAGATGTTAAACTAATCCTTGATGAATCAAGGAGCAACCGCACCCGATCGTATCTACTAAATAACGTATCAGCGGGTGCCGCCCGCACCCATGATGAGGACAGATTCGCTAGATGCTACAAGCTGTACTCACGATACATATGATACTAAGAACAATGCTAACCCTAACACATCTATGATAACTACGTTGCTCGGCATCAAAAAGGCTTCAGCACGAGCAACGCATGAACAACGTAGGCAGGCTCGTGCTGCCTAGATCGCGAGATGCGATCTAGGCAGCATGGTGCTTAACGGAGGAACCCTCGAGACGAAGGGGTTGGCGATGCGCCGAGATTGGTTTGTGTTGAACGTTGGTTGTTGTTTATTCCATAAACCCTAGATACATATTTATAGTCCAGGGGACTTTCTAATGGGGGCGTGCACCTAACCGTGCACAGGTAAAACTCTAATTTCTACGTAGCCTACCATAAAGATACACGGGCTAACTAGCCCAAACTTGATACACAAGGCCGATTCTCATATCTCTCCCACGCATATATCGTCAAGTCCATCTTGATCGCGGCCCACCTCTGAGCTTGGTCAAATTCCGGTGATAACACATGCCCCCTGGTTTTGATAATGATAATTGCAAAACCACATGCATTCTTCAAAGGGTCATGCCGTGGCGAGCAGAACCGTCGCAGAGTCCTTCATCATGATAACTTGCCTTCTCAACTTCTCTCGCACGATTTCACAGCTTTGGTACCTACCCCTAAACCTGGTTTCTATATTTCTATCATGCCCTCTTTTAACCGCCCCAAACAGTTCCCCTCTGTATCTCCTTCGCATTAGCACTCCAAAAGCCCTCCTCGCGCCACAATGTCTTCTTCCTCTCGCTCCATCGATCCTTCCAGCCATCCTCCACATCCCGTGAGCTTAATGCCGAGTACAACCCCGCCGAGGTCCACGCGGCTAACATCCGCCGCCATTGCGCCGGGAGGAGTCGTACCATGACTTCCTCCATCCGGTCCGAGACGACCGCCTCCGACGGACGGAGAGCACCTCCGCTCCTCGCCAACGAGAATCGGACAGGAGAGCGATGACGATCGCTCTCCCGATTCGATCACCCCCTCCCTCCGAAGGGGTACGGAGGAGAAGAGGAGAGAGACCACGACGGCAGCCCTCCGACGAGCCGTCAAGCGGTTCGCCTCTTGCCGGCACCCATGATTGGACAAACGACGAGGACGACGACCACTAAGAAGATGAAGACAACGAGGGCCCGGCCTGCGGCCATTGAGCGATTTACGAGCCCGGCGGGAGCACACACGACGGCAGCCGGCGACGGCGACACTGAGGGCAAACAGATGGCCCGTAGATGGGACCTCTAGAATAGGGGCCAGCAGAGAGATGGGGCAATGTATCTCCTGCAAGATTTCTTTTGAGAGCAACTAGCTCTTTATGTAAGAAATCTCGCCTATTAATGAAGAACTTTTCCCAATTTGATTTTGCCGATTTCTTCCGAGTTTAATTGAGCCGATTCCCTCTTCTGACCTTGCCGATTCGTCCCCTTTGCCAATGCGAATGAGCCGATAGCACCGCATCGGCCCTTTGAAATTCGCCCTTCCCTTCTTCAACCGATGATTTTCTAAATCTGGCAGAAAATGCAGATCTTCAGAAAACTCTTGAACTTTTCCAACCAAACCCAATAATCTTCTTCAATAATCATCATTTGTGAAGAAGGTAATGAAGGATCAATGATAATCTCATCTGTTTTTAAACAGTATCCACTGTGCTCGCCGCCCCCGAGCCTTACTCCGAGCCCGCCGCCTCGAGCCTTACTCGAGGCGAGAATGTCGAGAGAATGTACCAAAGCCGATCCCCTTTCTTCCTCAGACAACCGATAACCTTCCGTTTCAGCTGAACTAGCCCCAAAGAATCCTCGACAAAAAGGTTCAGGAACCCAGATCGGCTCGAAGCAGCTGAAGAAATTTCCATTGTTTTATTCCCTCGAAGCAACAGAAGGCACCACCGCTGGCCTGAATTTGGTGGAGACTCGATAAACACCGCATAATGCCGCTAGAGTCGATGGCCACGCATCGGCTACTTCTCAATTCTAAAGTCGATGCCCTTGCATCGGCTGAATTTTTTTACTGGCCGATTTTCTCCTATCGGCCCCGTGATTTCATTGCATATGTACCGCATCTCACTCCCATGTTTAGTGCCTCCCTGAGCCGATTCTCGTCAAGAGAATTGATGGTATCGGCTCGTTGATCCCAGGCAAAATAGATGGTGAGGATAATTTTGGCCGATTGCTGGAATCGGCCTCCACGTTGCTTGCTCGGTGAAGGTTTTGTAACGTCCCTTCATAAATCTTTGGAGGGCCGATCGCAAGGATCAGCCTCGCCATGTTTGCTTATTGACGTAGTTTTGCTACTCGCCCAGGCCGGTGGATAAAACCAGCCCAATCTCCGATTTTATCACGTTGGTGCGCTTGCTGTTGTCCACCTCGGGTGCATCGTGTAATCGTGGAGCTCTACACTTCGCCGGACGCACGAGCACCATGTTTGTGCCGGCCGATGTTTCATCAGGCTCTCCTTTGCTTGGGGCGCCACTCTTTCTTTGGTGGCAGCCCCTCCTCATCCAGGGTCCTCTGGATTTCGCAGCCAGATCGGGCCGTGCCTTCCTTAGCGTATGCAAGTATAACCTTTCTAGCTTCCTCCGCACCGCGCAATCGCCGAACCTCGCGCTTTTGTGAATGGTTTAGACCATTAGGGCACCACCTGGACGGTGGTACCGTCTTCTTTCGCTCTCCCTCGTTCCTCCGCCAATCTTCGAGATCTTCCAACCGAGGGAATCCCGCAGACGGTCTCGTTTTGTGGGTGGGAGAGTTCTGCGCCTCGAACACAGAGACACGTTGGTCGCCTCTTCTTATGATTGCATCAGGGCGCTTGCCGATTGCCAACGGTCGGCCTCGAATCCCCGCACCAAGAAGGGGCCCCAATGCCTCGCCCGTGTCGTCGCCTGGGCGTGGCGTTCCCGCCGCCTCCTCATCGTGATTATGCCGATGATGCCTTCTGTCGTTTCTGGCCGACGATCTCTTTCATCATCGTCGTCGTGTCGCCGGCGTTGGTCATACCGACTCACATACTTGTTGAGGAGGTGATCGGAGAGGGGTCGTTGATATCTTATGTTCTTCACTTCTCCCTCGTGACGTAGCGCTTGCTATCTGACGGAGTCGATCGCATGGAGCGTCCCCTCTCGTGTTCTGCCTCCGAGAGTGCCGCCATCCCGCCCTCGCAGTGGTGTCCAAGCTCTACCATGTTGGTGTTGGCTGAGAAATCGGGCACCCTCCGAGGTGGGTAAACTCCACCATGTTGACGGCGGGGGGGGTGTGTCGACCTTCATGGCATACTGGTAAAAATTAGTCGCCCATTTTCTATTGCCATTTGGATCTGCTGACGCCACCCTGCAGTCGTTGGTGGTGTGGGTGGACGTGTTATGCCACTGGCAGTATGGCTTTCCGTTCACCTCTTGTGATTTTGTGGCCGTCTGCAACTTCACTGCTTTTCCTTCAGGAGCCAACCAAAAATTTGCTCCGTTTTCTCAAATCGAAGTCGAATCCTTTTGCAGGCCCCTGGTTGTTTCGCCCACTTGCAGACACGGGTTCTTGCCCCCGGTCCACTCGGGCAATGGGCGTGAACTCCCCATGTCTTGCGGACCTTCTCTTTGTCCTTCTCGATCAGGGTGACGCGCTTGTACTTGTCCCGGTACAATCTGGATGGCGCTGTTCATATGTTGTCCACTTCTGAACCATGTTTGTGTCTACCGATGCGTCTGCATCGGCATCGCCGATGCTGTGCATCGCTTTCGCCTGTTTGGGGCGCCATACTTTCTTTGGCGGGCGCGCCTTCGTCTCCACTATTTATGGATTTTCGCGGCGGATCGGCCACGCTCTTCTCAACGTGTACAGCACTGTGCCTCGCCTCCTCCAAGCTTCGCACCACGGCCCGCGCTTTCGAGAATGGCTGAGCCCATCAGGGCACCACCTTGGTCGGTGGTACCTATCTTCTTCTCCATCTGACTCCTCGAAGTCTTCTTCTTGAGATGACTCAGCTCGTTTACTCTGAGGTAGGAGAGGTCCTAGACGTTTGAACACTGAACTTCGCTTGCCCCCCTTCTTCCTTGTTGTTTGCATTCTGGGCGTTCCCGATCAATCGGCTCATTCCGAGTCCCAGAATGTTTGAAGAAGGGACAGCCCTGCTTATCCATGTTGTCTTGCTCCTTAGACCTCCCTCCGGCGCGACGCTCGTACCCGTTGTTGTGGCCGCTGTTCTGACGATACCTCCTGTTTGCATCAGACCGACGATATCCTTCATCGTCGTTATCGTAGCGGCGACGTCGGTCGTACTGCTGTTCATATTTGCTGAGGAGATGCTCGGATAATGGGCGTGGACGCCGTATGTTTCTCACCTCCTCCTCGGCCAGGTATCGTTTATCGTCGTCTTGGGGCCGGTCACGTGGAACGGCCTCCTCTTTCTCTTTGCCACGAGAGTGGCTGCTCTCTGCTTTGTCCGCGTCATGGCGAATCACGAACCCTGCCATATTGGCATCGAAAGAGAACCCTGGTTCTCTTATGGAGTGGCTGAGATCGACCGTGTTGACACCAGGCAACGGACGTGTGTCTCCGTCGAGCTTGATGCCGTGCGAACGGGTCTTCCCACAGGAGCCGACGAGTTCGGTTCCGAGGACCGCCTTGACCTTGTTATGCTTCTTCTTGAGCTTGTCAGCCAGGTCCTCGTACTTGACCGGAGTGCTTTCCGCCATCTCGGATGTAGATGGCGATGTGGTTGATGTTGAGGATGGTCCCACCGGGCGTGCCGAATGTGTTGACGTCGAAACCCACCGGCGGGCGTCGGTCAACAATCGTAGAGCCGGGAACAACTAGGGCTGCGGCTGTCCGTCCCTCAGAGGCGACGGCCGCAAAGCCTCTCCGGGTCGCGCGCCGATGCAAATTGCAAGGCGTGCCACACTGCTCATACCCGGTCGAAGGTGTGGATGATGCCTCGCTTATTTCTGCAGGGCACACACGTACACGTTAAATACGAGCCTCGATCGGCTCGTATGGTTATCCTGTGAATCGGCTCATGGAGCCGATCCACCCATGATTCGTCCAAGGTGGCCGAATATATGGTGGTCCTGCTTGATCAAGATAAAGCATATGAGATCCACGACGATTTAGGGTTTTCACCGCATAATCGGATCATCCTACTCACGATTGGGCCTCGCGCTCGCGCACGGTGATCGTAAGCCAATCCTAGACAAGGCCTAAAAACCAACACGAGGTTGATCCTCGGAACATCCTGTCTAGGGCCAGCAAACTACACCCTACGCGCCGCTGGATCCTCCAACCCTTTGTAAGGCCTAACTATTGCGGATGTTAAACTAATCCTTGATGAATCAAGGAGCAACCGTAACGGATCAGATCTACTAAATAACGATCAAGCGGGGTGCCGCCCCTGCACCCATGATGAGGTACAAGGACGGCTAGATGCGCAAGGGTTGCACTACGACAGCATATGATACTAAGAACAATGCTAACCCTAACACATCTATGATAACTACGTTGCTCGCCATCAAAAGGCTTCGCACGAGCAACGCATGAACAACGTAGGCAGGCTCGTGCTGCCTAGATCGCAAGATGCGATCTAGGCAGCATGGTGCTTACCGGAGAAACCCTCGAGACGAAGGGGT
The DNA here is from genome assembly GCA_030979885.1 of Lolium multiflorum. Lineage (NCBI taxonomy): Eukaryota > Viridiplantae > Streptophyta > Magnoliopsida > Poales > Poaceae > Lolium > Lolium multiflorum. The sequence continues at coordinate 68,769,483 of CM061748.1, read as the reverse complement.
TGGCGATGCGCCGAGATTGGTTTGTGTTGAACGTTGGTTGTTGTTTATTCCATAACCCTAGATACATATTTATAGTCCAGGGGACTTTCTAATGTGGGCGTGCACCAAACCGTGCACGAGATAAACTCTAACTACTACGTAGCCTACCATAAAGATACACGGGCTAACTAGCCCAAACTTGATACACAAGGCCGATTCTCATATCTCTCCCACGCATATATCGTCAAGTCCATCTTGATCGCGGCCCACCTCTGACTTGGTCAAATTCTGGTGATAACACAATGGAAAGGCAAAGACACTACAATATTGTTTGGCAAAGAATTTGGAACTCATCATTTCGTCGTTATAACAAGATCATTGTAATGCGCACAATAAGCAAACAAAGAGTGCATGCCGCATACCAACAGCCATAACAGAGCATGTTAGAATGAAACAGCAGACTTACTACTGTCGAGTCCCATGCAAACCAACATGTCAGGGAGTACAAAATTGGCATGAACAACATAGTAGCAGGCTATAAATTTTGTAACAACGACTGAGCAAGATGAAGTTATGATGGCTACATCTACGAAAGCAGAATGTAAACCAAAAATAGAAGTTACGATGGCAAAAGCTAAAGAGGAGGGAATGTGAACCAACATGTGCCAAGTGCAATTACTTCATTTTGGCCGTGAACTAAATAATACTCCTGAACTTATAGTGAAGGGGATGCAAATCAAGATGTTTCGGGATATAAACTTGTAATGAGCAACACATGGAGGATAGTTAATGCTGGAGCTTAGGATGGACCAGATACAGAATATAGTGGGATCACCTGTGAACTTGTATAAGAGGGAATGCAAACCAATATGTTCAGCTTTCCATATGTGAGCGTCATGCCAAGTCAGAGAAACAAGTCAATAATGCAGCTTTTGAAGAACAAGATGGCACGCAAAATTATTATCTAGTAGTATGACAAGTTTATTTGTACTACAGGCTAGATAGCAGAGTGATAGCATGCCAAACTAAGTCCTTACTTTGTTAGCTTACAATGAACTAGATACAAAACAATGGCATCACCTGTAGTACAGGGAATGCAAGCCAACATGTTCATGGAGTAAAAAATTGGCACAAACAACATAGTAGCAGGCCATAATTTTTGTAACAACGACTGAGCAAGATAAAGTTATGATGGCTAGATCTACAGAGCAGGGAATGTAAACCAAATATAGAAGTTACGATGCCAAAAGCTATAGAGCAGGGAATGCGAACCAACATGTGCAATTACTTAAAATTGGCCATGAACTAAATAATAGCAGGATGTTACTATAATACCTACAGTATAATTTTTGTAACAACGACTGAGCAAGATAGAAGTTATGATGGCTACATCTACAGAGCAGGGAATGCAAACCAAAATGTTCAATCGCTTAAAGTTAGCAATGAAGTAGAAAATAGCAACGTGTTACGGTCATAGCTAGGAATGAACTAAAAGAGCTTCAGACAAACAAGCATCTGAACCCAGAACATGGCGCTAAAACAAGGGACTTACATTAGGAGAAGCACTCTGTGGGAGTGCAAAGATCTTCCTGGGTTGATAGATCCGGTGATGAAGTACGCTACATGTGCTACTTGGGGTTGGAGAGACGGCCATTACACTTCATGATTACTCATCTCATATGCAAAAACGTAACGGCGCGTCGTTAGCACAAACAGTTTCCCAAGATTAAACAAGAACTTGCGGGCAAGCAATAGAAAAGGACAGTAGAAGAGTTTAGATCATGCACGGCGCCGGTGAAGGATCCGGTTCATGCACAGCGGTGTCGGTGAGCAAGATCCGATGCGGTGGACGACGGATCCGGCGAAGCGGCTCCGGTGGGGTGGACGATGCCGCAGCTGAAGCGACTGCGGTAGACTGCTGGATGAGCATATGGTTTCGAGGTTCGGTGGGGATGATCCGGTCCGGTTGATGACGGCGTCGATGAAGCGGCTCCAGCAGCAGCCGGATGACGAGGATCGCGAGGGCTCGGGTAGGCCAGGGAAGTCCGGCGGGGATGTTCCGGTGCGGTGGTCGTGGAGGTGGTAGAGAGAGGGACTTGAGAAGTTCCGGTGGGTGGTCTCAGATGAGAGACTGAGGGAAATGAATTTTTTTGGGAGGGTATCCGGGGCTAGGGAGGTGGTGATCCAAAAAATGACGGGACCCCCCACCAACCGACTTTGCTGTCATCTCCACAGGGGTAGAATCGGAATTTGGAAGCGTGTGAAATTTTTGTATTTTGTGGGCGGGAAGTTTTGCCGCTATGAGATTTTGAATTTCGCTAAGGTACAAGTATAATGATAAAAAATTGTGAGACCGTACTAGTACCTCTGTTCAAGGCCGACTGTAAAATCAAATCATCATCAAGTTGAACATCGGTTACTACCATGATCATCATCGGACACGATCTGGTGACATGCACCTGAAATTGGTGCATTCGTTGCAAAGTATAATGCTAAAAAAATAGTGACCGTACTAGTACTTCTGTTCAAGCCCGAGTGCAACATCAAATCATCATCACGTTGAAAATTTGTTACCATGATCATGATCTATCTCTAAATTTGGCGCATCCGCTAAATCTGGCAAACTATAATGATAAAGAAATTGTGAGACAGTAGTAGTACTTCTGTTCATGGTCGAGTGCAACATCAAATCATCATCACGTTTAAAATTTGTTACCATGATCATGATCTACCTCTGAAAATGGGCGCATCCTCTAAAACTTGCAAAGTATAATGATACAAAATTGTGAGACCGTACTAGGACTTATGTTCAAGGTCGAGTGCAACATCAAATCATCATTACATTGAAAAGTGTGTTACCATGATCATGATCTATCTCTGAATTTGGCGCATCCGCTAAATCTCGCAAAGTATAATGATAAAAAATTGTGAGAATGTACTAGTACTTATGTTCAAGGCCGAGTGCAGGATCAAATCATCATCACGTTGAAATTCGTTACAACGATCATGACATATCTCTAAAATTGGTGCATCCGCTAAATCTCGCAAAGTATAATGATAAAAAAATTGTGAGACTGTACTAGTACTTGTGTTCAAGGCCGAGTGCAGGATCAAATCATCATCACGGTGAAATTTGTTACAACGATCATGACATATCTCTTAAATTGGCGCATCCGCTAAATCTTGCATGTGGCGCATCTCGTGCGGAGCAAAGGCCGGTGCTATCAAGGTTGAGGCGTCAGTAGCGTCATCGGGCTCTTTGATAGATCTTCTACATGGCGCGGCGCACCGCCCGTCGAGAAGCAGTCACATGTGATACCGAGGTGGAGACGTCGCCGGCATCCTCGAGGCGCGGCCGCCCTTCTATGAGCCAGCGTCGACTCAAGGTATGAATCCATGCGTTGTCGCGCCCCTTCTTCCGATGAAGTGGGGTGCCTTAGATTTATTGTTCTTCTCTTACGATTATTTCGAGCCGAACATGTGTGCTCTTTCTCTGAATATATTGCTTGAAAAGCTAACCAAGTTAATTAAATTCACTTCGTTCTTAATCTTGCGTGCTAATTCTGTTATTTTTGCTGACAGTGGTGCGCGCAAGGATTTGTGGGTGTGCTGAGCTGTTAGGCCTAAGTCGAAATCCTCAGCTAAACGAGGCCTCAGCTTAACACATAAAAAGGTGTTCAATCTCGCCCACAATGTCCTTTTCTTTCCTCTTCCTTTATTGGAACTTGTTTTGCAGACAAGGAAAGTGGCACGTGTAATGTGAGTAAAACCCTCTTAGCCAAAATCAGCTACAAGCAAGATTTTCTGTATTGTAGATGCCCCAATTGACTCTAATCCCCAATGTAGTCTTTTTTATGTCAGTATAGACTTCTTTACATGGCATGCATTTGCCTAATGAGCAGCATTGTATTGCCATTCTAGCCAACCTGATCGATATGTCAAGCTTCATGCACGAGATGCCATGTTTAATTTACTCCCTCACTCGATCCATATTTCTTGGTGTAAAATGAATGTGAATCGAAGGGAGTACTTTTCTTAGATACTAGTAGTACTATACCATTTCAAAAAAATACTAGTACTACTACATCACAAATGCATCAAAAGAGTACTACCATCACAAGACCACCACGGTTGTACTAGTAGAGTTTAATCCTGAACTTCCAAAGGGAATAAGATTACACATATGAACTTTAAACAGGACCAGGAGCATGAGGGCCAGCAGCAGGGGCGTTGACTGGGAACAAGCCAGGCAAGACGTAATTCTGGAGGAAGAGGCCATGCTGCGTGCTTGGCCTTGGTTGCAGGGCGGTGCTTCCCCGATGTACTTAGGCCTACACCCGTCGCATGCTGGATCAGGCTGCGGATGTCCTTCTGGAGGATTTTGCCACAGAATGGGCAAAATAGCTCCCCGCTGATGAGAGACTGGTTTTCCCGATCTTTCACGATGCACCTTGTTGATCCATAGGACCGATAGATCTTGAACTCCCTTGACAGATTCAAGGATACTCAAGCACATATGATTACTCTTGACAACTCAAGAACTCACACATCTTTATTGGATAACTAGACGAACGTCCGAGACGCCGTCATAGGGCCAACCCCGCAGGGATGGTGATACTGGAACCCAAGGTTCTACATGACTTGAATCAAAACTAGACTACCTCTAACCCTAGCCGTGCCATCTCCTTATATGAGAGGGAGAGGTGGCCGGCCGGCCCCCCTATTGGGCCTAACCTAGTTCGACTTGGACAGGCCCAAGTCAAACGGACTCTATTAAAACCCTAGATGGCCCACAGCATGACCTGGCTACATTATTATCTCCTAATAACAAGATTATAATAAACTACTGGTACAACCTTAGACCCAAATATCATATCAATGGCTGTCCTAGAGTACCAGGCCCGGATATCCATATCATCTCTCCCCTTCTTCAAGAAGCGTTGTCCCCAACGCGTGAGGGTCTGCTAGAAAAAGGGTAGCATCAGATAAGAACATCGCCGAACTTCATCTTCAAGCCTCGCCAGTCTTCCACACCTCATCCTCCCTCTCGACTAGCTTGACTTGTCCTTGGCGCCATTTGTTGTTCGACGCCATCAACCTGATTAAAGACACAAGTATCCTTCCAAATGCAACTGAAGCGCACCATACATATCACCCAAAACACACAGAACAAACTCCTGCACGCCATGGATCCAAATAAGCTGAAACACCTTCTAGTGCACCAAGCATATCACCCAAAACACACAGAACAAACTCCTGCACGCCATGGATCCAAATAAGCTGAACACACCCGAGTATGCAACCTTCTAAAAACCAGTGTCTCCTTTTATTTTCGGATTTTTTTTCTGCCCCGTGCACCAAAAACTGCACCTCTTAACCGAACTGTCAAATTAGAACCAGCACCAGCGGCGGCGATCAAATCTGCATATGTCTATCGTTTGGTACTCTCGAGGATGAAAGTAATACAAGTATCCAATCAGTCCAATTGATTTTTTCCTTCTTCTCACGTACTATGCACTGCACGTACCAACCAAACCCAAACCTTCCTTTCCTATGTTTTTATATTTCCTTCTCTTATTAATGCTCACCAATCTGTTTCTTTTCCTATTCCAAAACGCACCAGCTAATTAGCAATCCAAGCTAACTTCACGCGCAAATTTCCAGCAAAAACCGTGGTCGTTCCCTTTGCCAGCCCCAAGGAAAACTCACGTACCAACAAAAGATGATTCTAATTTGATCTCCTTCCTTTTATTCTTTCTTCTTTCCTCTACTTTGCCAATCACAACCAGAACGTGATCCGATCGTACGTCTCGCCAGGTAGTGTGCCGACGGAAATCGATCTGGCGTAAATCAATCAACCGGAAAAAAAAAAAACTTGTGATCTCCCCGATCTACAACCTCTAGCTGGCCTTGCCTCCAATGAACGTCAACAACTACGGATCAAACAATCAGTCTGTCGACAACATGGTTCATCTGCCAACCTATCTGCAGGTGCAAACCCCGCAGATGATCTTGAAACTTGACTCTGCCGCCCACTTCCTTCTCCTCGATCTTCACCAACAGCATGGCGGCGACGTACCCAATGGTGGCCACGGTAACCGAGCAGAAACAACCGAACAACAAACCAATCTGCACCGTGATCAACCTAGCAATCTGATACCACATGATGAGGACTGGTTTCCCGATCTTTCACGATGCACCTTGTTGATCCATAGGACCGATAGATCTTGAACTCCCTTGACAGATTCAAGGATACTCAAGCACATATGATTACTCTTGACAACTCAAGAACTCACTCATCTTTATTGGATAACTAGACGAACGTCCGAGACGCTGTCATAGGGCCAACCCCGCAGGGATGGTGATACTGGAACCCAAGGTTCTACATGACTTGAATCAAAACTAGACTACCTCTAACCCTAGCCGTGCCATCTCCTTATATGAGAGGGAGAGGTGGCCGGCCGGCCCCCCTATTGGGCCTAACCTAGTTCGACTTGGACAGGCCCAAGTCAAACGGACTCTATTAAAACCCTAGATGGCCCACAACATGACCTGGCTACATTATTATCTCCTAATAACAAGATTATAATAAACTACTGGTACAACCTTAGACCCAAATATCATATCAATGGCTGTCCTAGAGTACCAGGCCCGGATATCCATATCAGAAAGAATGATGCAAAAAAGCCAACTACTATATAGCTCCATTGGCTTCAATCCTTCGACTATGCAGCCACCCATGTTGGTAAATAAACTCCTGGTCATGTTCTCCAACCGTGTAGACACCTCCGTAAAGAGGTCTCGATCTTCCAAACGCTGAAGTGGCGACCATGAATGGAGCAAAGCTGTACACCGGTAAATAACCTGCACAATAGAGGAATTTTTGTCATTAAAAACCTTGTCATTTCTACATAGCCAAAGCGACCATGCTACCGCAATCGCTCCCACTCTGATAATAGTTTTGTACCTATGATCAACCCCATTTAGCCAATTTCCATAGATGTTTGCAATGCTACGAGGTGGATGTAAGGTAGACCCTATCTGAATGATTGACCATATAGATCTAGCAACCCGACAACTGAAGAAAAGGTGTTTTATTGTCTCATCTTCGTGACAAAACACACATTTCGTACAACCATGCCAGTTGCGTTTTACAAGGTTATCTTTAGTAAGAATCACACCTCGACGAAGATACCATGCAAAGATCTTTGTTTTAAGAGGTATCTTCATCTTCCAGATGGATTTATTATTTAAGACCGGTTGTGATGGGATACACAGAGAGTTGTACATGGAGCTAACCGAGAATATACCATTCTTGGTTAGACTCCAACGGAATTCATGAACCAAGTGAATTGAATCCAACCGCCGAAGCAGTTCGTTCCAAGCGACTAGCCGGGGATCGATGAGATCACGTCTGAACGTCATAGATGGAGGGGAAGATTCCAACACCTTCTGCAAGGTATCCCCTTTATGACGAACAATATTGTACAAAGCTGGATACTGTTCGCGAAGAGTGATTGTTCCCAACCACTTATCCTCCCAGAGCCGTATCTCCGCCCCATTCTTAATGGAGAAAGAACCAAAAGGGAAAAAGTATTTTTAGTTGCCATGACGCCAGCCCAAAAATGCGAATCACCTGGTTTCCAAATAACCTGAGAGATCGCCTTTGAGCTAACATACTTTTTCCGCAGAAGTTGTTGCCACACACCATCCTTCGTTAACAACCTGGCCAACCATTTACCAAGCAAGGCCCTGTTCTTAACTTCAAGATCATGGACACCAAGTCCACCTTGATCTTTTGGACGGCAAACAACACTCCATTTGGTTAACCGATATTTTTCTTCTCACTATCCCCTTGCCAAAATAATCTTGATCGAAATAGTCCAATCTATGTAAAACTCCTTTCGGTAACTGGAAGAAAGAAATCATATACAGTACCATATTTGTAAGTACTGAGTTTATGATAACTAATCTTCCACCCAGGGACAACAGTTTTCCTTTCCAACTAGTAAGACGTTTTTGAAGTCTTTCTTCAACAATTTTCCATTCAGCTAGCGTAAGCCTCCGATAGTGAATCGGAATACCAAGATAGCTGATTGGAAAACAACCAATCCCACAGCCAAATAATTCAGCATATAGGTTGGCATCATCTTTGGCATCACCGAAACAAAACAATTCACTCTTATGGAAATTAATATTTGGACCTGACAAACTGCTCGAATAATGAAAGAATTAATTTCAGATTTCGTGCCTTTTCCAAGTCATGATCCATAAATAGAATTGTATCATCGGCATATTGAAGGATGGATAAGCCCCCATCAACTAGATGGGGGACCACTCCTTCAATTTGACCATCAATCTTAGCGCGCTCTATTATAATTGCAAGCATATCCGCCATAATGTTGAATAACATTGGAGATAGGGGATCCCCTTGTCTCAACCCTTTTCGTGTTGGAAATATTTGCCAATGTCGTCATTGACTTTAATGGCAACACTTCCACCAAAAACAAAATTATTTATAAGAGTGCGTCAATCCTCAGAAAAACCTTTCATCCTGAGGGTTTGTTGAATAAAAGACCATTTGACTTTATCATAGGTTTTTTCAAAGTCGATTTTGAGTATACCCCATTCAACTTTTTGCGATGCATCTCATGGATTGTCTCATGCAAGGTCACCACCCCATCTAGGATGTGTCTGCCTTGCATAAAAATAGTCTGAGAAGGGCGCACCACTTGATCTGCCACTGAATTAAGTCGAATAGTAGCGACTTTTGTGAATATTTTAAAACAAACGTTTAGTAGGCATATTGGTCTGTATTGCTGAATCCGTTCCGCATTAATAACTTTCGGTAAAAGAATGATTTCACTAAAATTAATACGGAACAGATCCAGCTGCCCCTCGTGGAGTTCAGCAAACAGAGCCAATAAGTCAGACTTGATAATATCCCAAAAGTTTTGGTAAACTTCAGCCGGAAAACCATCAGGTCCTGGCGCCTTATTATGCTCCATTTGAAAAACCGCTTTTCTTATTTCCTCCTCGGAATACGGGAGAGGTAAGATAGTGTTTTCTGTGGAGACACTTGGGGGATATCATCAATCCTAGATTCATCCATGGATATATCCGTTTCCTCCGGAGCGCCAAAAATAGCTTTATAATACGATGTAATATAGGACTTTAGCTGCTCATGACCTTCGATGAGACCCTCGTCCTGATTAAAAGAGTGAATGAGTTTCTTTCTATGTCGACCATTGGCAACACTATGAAAGTACCTCGTATTCGAATCTCCCTCTAGCAGAAACTGGGCTTTAGACCTCTGGTACCATTTGAGTTCCTCCTCACGAAGTAAACCGGCTAACTTAGCATTATATCGACTTTAAGATCAATTTTGTGCTTAGTCAACGGTCGTACCTCAGCGAGTGCCTCTAAGTCATCAATATTTGATGATAGGATGAGTTTCTCTAGTTTGAGCTGGCCCGCCATTTGCCGAGCCCACCCTCCAAGGTATCTACGCATCGAGCGTAGCTTGTTATTCCACCTTTGGATTGGGGTGTTCCCAGCAACCGGCTGTCCCAAATAAATTTAACCATATCGAGAAACCATCCCGAAGACATCCAAGTTCAAATTTGAACGGATGTCTCCGGCGGTGTGGTGTCCCATAGATAATAAAATTGGAGCATGATCAGACAAAGCTTCAATCCGAGGAGGACTCGTACTTAGACTAAGGGGAATTTCAATTCCCAATCTGAGTCCATCAATACTCGATCCAATTTCTCGTATGTAGGCTCTGGGAGACTGTTTGCCCAAGTGAACTGTCTCCCACCAATTGATACCTCTCTCAAATCCAGATTGTCAAGAACAACGTTGAATAAGAAATGCCAATGAGTATCAAATCTGCTCCTACTTTTCTCGTGGGTATCCTAGCAAATTAAAATCCCCACCTATAATAATAAGGTGTGGATTGTCCTTTGCTAAATTAACCAATTCCCGAAGAAAAGGGCTTATCAACATCCTAGGCAGCCCCATAGACCGATGTCTATGCAGCCTTAGACAATTAGTAAAACTTTTTTTTTGTTTCTTGCTTGTACTTCAATGTTCTTTGATTATATTTTGTATGTGTGAACAATATAGTTTTTTTTCACCCATGTGCATTTGCACGGATTGCCATCAACTTATACTAGAGAATTTCATAAAATATAATAAAATATTACATGAGAGGTTTTTTAAGCTAATATAGCACTTTCTTTGTGTGCCCTAGCTAGTAGTTAAATGAGCCATCCAAGCTTGTCTTGTGCCTTGTTGTAAAGTAGACTCGAGACCTTATTTTTGGGAACTCCTATTTAGGGCCTTGTGTGTATGTTGTGGTTGCTCCACCTACATGGAGTGTCTCATGGGTTGCACCAAATGCTACCTAACAAAAATGTAGCTTTTTAAAAACATATCAAGTTTCTATTTAACTTATAGAGTCGGTTTAATAACAAAATACATACGTTTGGTGCCGGTGAACATTTTAGAGTCCACCAACATTTTTCTCAAACTCATGAACGCCTTTTTGAATCCCGTGATTATTTTCTGATTCTTCAAAAATATTTTCTTTTGAGCATGCAAACCTTGTGAAGATTTTTTTTAAGCATGAACATTCTTTTGAGACTATGCGCTATTTTTAAAGTGTGATCATTTTTTCACATCATGAAACATTTTTCAAATAAACATAAAATAATTAAAAAGATCATAAAATAGAACCAATAAATAGAAAAAGTAAATCAGAAAATAAAAGAATAATGAACATATTTATAATAAAATAAAATGAGAAGTAACCCAGAAGCACAAATGGGCTACAGCCCACCATCAAAATCCTTTATTCAGTCTAGATCAAGCTCGCGCAGGGGTGCTCAAGGGTATACCTATGCGTCGCTCGTTAGCGTAAGTTTGTAGGCAACGCATGCAGAGTTGTTTCAGTTAGGCTGGGCCCATCTTGTTCGTTCCTTAGGTATTTCAGTGGGAACAAGAGTTGATTGGTAGCGTAGGCAATTTGAACATGTGTTTGGAAAATTTTCAAATTCGAAAAACTTCTGATTTGTTAGCAAAAACATGTTCAAATTCGAAAATATTTTTTAATTTTTTATCATAAATTGTTTTGTTCAGAAACAAGGTTTGTTAAAAAAAAGTTGTACATAAATTGTTTTGTTCAAAAACAAAATTTGTTTAAAAAAATTTGCTCAAAATATTTTTGTTTATAATTTTTGATGTTCACAAATAAAATTTGCTCAAATTTTTGTTTATTCATATTCAAAAGTGTTAAAAGAACATTTAGGAAAAGAAGAAAACAAAAATAAAAAGGAAAAAATTGAATTGAAGATGTTAAAAAGCAGATAAAGAAAAATGGAAAAGGAAAAACTGATACAAAAGTGACCGAACCAGGAAGAACCAAAGAACGAGGAAAAACCAAAAAGCGCACAAAATTTTCCTAAAGCGGAGTCATCCCAAGCTCAACACGGACGGGGTGCCTCACACCTCTTTCGGTGGTGTTAATTGAGCCGTGGCCCATCGGATAAACGTTTTCTTTTCTTTTCTTTTCTTTTTCCTTTTCTCGTTTCGCTTTTTTCTACACTTTTTTTCTATTTCTTTTTTGTTTTCAAATTTATTTCAAAATTTTATGTATATAGATTAAAATGTACGGTTTTAATTTTTTCCAAAATTCAAAAATCATTCGAAATACAAAATATGTTCAAAATTCGAAAATCATTCAACATTCAAATTTGTCGAAATTTTGAAATTGTTTGAATTTTTAAAAAATCGTTCAAAACTTCGAATTTCGTCGATTTTGAGAACATTTTTTCAAACTTGAACTTTTTCAAATTTAAAAGTTTCAAAACTTTCAAACAAAAAAATAAAATGAGAAAAGAAAAAAGAAACATGAAAAATGTTACGAGAAGATAAGAAAAGATAGAAAGAACTTGAAAAAATACTAACCAGGCCGGTCCACTTTGCGCGTTTTGCGCCGACGTGGTCGGCATATAGAATCGCGGGCAATGTATAAGATTTACGGTGCTCAACGATTCTTGGAAAACCTATTCCCTGCCCATCAGCGGGCGGATGCGGCACGCGCACGTGCGAGAGGAGCGGACCACGGCCCGTTTTGTTCGCGTTTCCTTTTTTTAGTTTTTTGTTCGGTTCTTCTCTAGTTTGGTAGGTTTTTGTTAGTTCTTCTTTTTTCCGGTTTTTTGTTTTGTTTTCTTTTCTTTTATGATTTTGAACTTTTTTTCAAATTGGAGCAAATTTTAAATTGGTGCAAATTTCAAATTCGAGCAAATTTTAGTTTGGAGCAAATTTTAAATTTGGAGCAAAATTTCAAGTTCCGCAAATTTCAAATTTGAGCAAATTTTTGGAGCATTTTTTTCTAATTCTAGAAAATTTTAAATTCTTGCAAATTTTCAAAATGAAACATTTTTGTAATACGAACGATTTTTAGATATATTTTTAAAAAAATCTGAAAATTTCAAATATGAAAATTATTCAAAAAGTTAAAAAATAATAGAAAACATGAGATAACCTCTCTCGGCTAGGCCGGCCCAATAAGAAGGGAGCCGGGAGGAGCTGCGTCGTGCCTTAATCCCGCACGCGGGGTGCTTTACAGAATGGTCGGTGGGGACGACGAGCGCAATTTGGCTATTGTTGGGCCCAGCCAGTCAGTTTCTTCTGAACATTTTTTTATTTGTTTGGATTTGAACAATTTTCAAGTTGGAACAAATTTTAAATTGGAACAAATTTTTCGACGAAAATTTTTAAAATTTGAACAAATTTTAAATTTAAATAATTTTTTATATATGAACAATTTCCTTGAACATTTTTAAAATTTGAACAAATTTTAAATTTAAAATAATTTGAAAATTTGAAAATTTTCGAATTTGAAAATATCATATTTAACAATTTTCGTATTTGAACAATTTTTATACTTGAATAATTTTCGATTTTGAACAATTTTTATACTTGAACAATTTTCACATTTGAACAATTTTTATACTTGAACAAATTTTCGAATTTGATCTTTTTAGAATATTTGAGATAGAAAATTTTACATTCAAAATATATATAAATTGAAAAAACTAAATCTTAAGAACAAAAAAATAGAAAAAAATAAACAGAAGAAAAAAGAAACGAAAAGATAAAAAACAGAAAACATAAATAAAACGAAAACAACAAATAACACGGCTGGTCGACAGGCCAAGCATACCGCTAGGCGGTGAGGCGCGCTGCGTAGCCACCGACACAGTCGGGCGCCTACACTGAACGATCGGCGTGTCTGGGCCACCGCACACCCTGGTCGTTTGGTTGGGCCGCGGGCCATTAAGAGTAGTTACTTATTTTTCTTCTTTCTTTTTGTTGTTTCTTTTCTTAATAATTTTCTTTTTCAATATCTAACTTTAAAAGAAATAGTTTCAGAACAAAAGTTTAAAATATGTTCATATTTGAAATTTTTGAAATTTTAAAAATGTTCATATTTTGAAAAAATTTTGAAATTTGAACATTTTCGGATATGGACATAATTTAAATTTGAACATTTTTAAAATTGGAAAATTTATTTTTTAAAAAAATTAACATTTTTAGTTATGAATATTTTTCGAATTTGAACATTTTCCAAATTTATACGCTTTATAAATTTGAAGATATTTCAAATTAGAACGTTTTTATAATTCAAACTTTTTTGTATTTGAACATTTTTCAAATTTGAACGGTTTTCAAATTTAAATGTTTTTAAAATTTAAACATTTTTAATTTTGAACATTTTTTAAATATTGAACCTATCAAAAAAATAAATATAAACAAAATTGAAAACGGAAAACGAAAAGAAAAACGAAAAAGCGTACAGGGCTGGCCCACACCCGGGGGTGTCGGTGGCTCTTAGAGCATCTCCAACAGAGGCTCTAAAATTTGGCGCTGTAAAAGTCGTTTATGACTTGATTCAGAATACGCGCGGAGTCGGCGCGAGCTTGCAGAGGCTCTATTTTTCTGCAATTAAGAAGCCAAAACGACCCTTCACGAGGCTGTAAAATAGAGTTCCACAAACAAAATTTCCCAACATACATACACCAAACAAGATTAAACAGGTCACAAATAAATCGAAAAACTAAACTAAATTTTACAAAACTCTAGGCTTATCCTAACTAGCAATTGATCTAGCTAGCCGAGCAACTCGCACGATTGATTGCTGCACGGTCGGAGCAATCGATTTCATCTCTTGCGCGGCGCAACTCACATCGCGGAGGCCAGCGGAACTCGCGGTCGGGCAAGATCGGGCGCGGCAGTGGACTGCGAGCTTGTAGCGGTGGGCGACCAGGCCGCCGAGCAAGAGCTCCGCGCGCGCATCGAATATTTCACAAAGCGCCGTGCGCACGTAAATATTTACGACGCGCGATTTGAGCATCTGCTAGAGACGAAAAACACGCTGGGTGCTGTATATTGACAGTTATTTTAGCGCGTAGTTTACAACCTCTGTTGGAGATGCTCTTAGCCACCGACCTGGTCGTATAGGGCTGGTCGGCATATAGAATTTGCCCGCACGCGAGCAGGCTATAAGGCGCGCCCACGGTTCGGGGCCGCGCCCAGGATTTTCTCTTTTCAACAGGGTTTACTGAAGCCGCTTAAACATGTTCATGGGTTTCCATCAAAAGCAGAAACATCATGGGCCAGGCCCATTGCGCAACGCGAACCCAATATAACTGGCATTCTGGCAGTGGAGTGGAAGGCACCCTCCGTTCTTGCTAGGTTTCCCTCTCCGCCGCCGCAGCAGACTCTCCTACCACCCTCCTCGCCGCCGCCCCCGCTCGCCGCCATGGGTCGCATGCACAGCAACGGGAAGGGCATGTCGTCGTCGGTGCTCCCCTACAAGCGGGAGGCCCCGGCCTGGGTCAAGGCCACCGGGCCGGACGTGGAGGAGCTCATCATCCGCGCCGCCAAGAAGGGCCAGCTGCCGTCGCAGATCGGCGCCCTCCTCCGCGACGGCCACGGCGTCCCGCTCTCCAGCGCCGTCACCGGCGCCAAGATCGTGCGCCTGCTCAAGGCGCGCGGGCTGGCCCCGGCCATGCCCGAGGACCTCTACTTCCTCGTCAAGAAGGCCGTCGCCATCAGGAAGCACCTGGAGAGGAACAGGTCCGACGTCGACGCCAAGTTCCGCCTCATCCTCGTCGAGAGCAGGGTCCACCGCCTCAGCCGCTACTACCGCGTCAACAAGAAGCTCGCCCCCTCCTGGAAGTACGACTCCACCACCGCCAGCACCCTCGTCGCCTGATTCGGTTAAGCCTTGGTCCCGTGACTTGGTTCTCTGCAGCTTTGGAGTTCAGTTTTGTGTTAAGTAGTAAGCAGTACTTTTAGCTATGTAGTAAGCTGTAACACCTGCAATCTATCTTTCATGCGCCTGGAGAGAAGTATTTTGAGTGTTTGCGGAGACTGGATCAGGGTTTGGTCTTTGGAAGTTAAGATTATTGACAATGTGTTTGAAGGTTGATAATTTTGAGTAGTTGGTTATGCTTTCCTCTGATGTACTGCTATCTCAAATCCTGCAATGAAACTTGGCAATGCGATCTTCATGTTTACCCTGTTTGTCATTATGATCTCAGTAACTCACAATTGCTGCAAACTTGATCTGCAATATAACTCTGCTGTCACCAAATTAAGGAGCCTCCCTATAGATGTCTTGATATGGCAATGCTGTCGCTCTAGCTTAGACTTTAAAATGAGTTCTGCAGCTCTATCTACTTGTTGTGCATAGTCCATATTGTAGTTTACATTAGGTATAACCCTGCAAGAGTACACACACATTTATTGTTAGTGATGCAATCTATCATGATGTTCTGGTTGCAGAACTACTAGTATTGGGTGGGATAATGTTCTTTACATTTCTTTTTGCCAGGTACCATGACCCTATTGTATTTCCAGGGGCAAGGTCCGTGATAAATCAGTTATTCGTGTCATGTAGGGATCCCTAGCACGGATATTATCCTTGGTTATGCATTGTGTTTATCACCAAACAAAGAATCCTCCATATACAAGTCTTTATTTGGGAATGTTGTTGTTCTTTTTGAAACTTCAAAGTTAGCTCTGCAGCTCTATCTATGTGCTTGTGCGTAGTCGATACTGTATACATCAGGTAGTACTCAAGCATTTACTGGTAACGACATGAATGCTGTATTTTGTTCCACCTGGTAATGACGCAATATGCAATTTATCACGCTAGAAATACCGAACTACTTGTATTGGGAGGGATATTGTACGTACAACATTTCCTTGTTCCAGCTACCATGCCCTGGTTGTCATATCTTGGAACTCTTGATCTATATATTGCATTTCCTGGGCATTTCTGTTGTAAATAATTTGCTCATATCGTGTACATTCCCACCATGTATTTGTTTTTGGTTGTGTACTTCTGTCTGTCTAGGACGTAAAGCTTGAAGTACATGAGCATATATTGTCAGCCTAAAAGGGAATTCTTGGGGAAAGCTTATAATATTCTAGGCTATCTCTACTATTAAGAGCAAACTGGTGAATGTTTGGTGTCACATTTTTTTCAGGATGGACAATAATACCCCCACGTCCTCAATTCATATTTCCTCCCTCAAACCACCCGGTCCGCACTCCTCAAAAATAGCTAACCATCTTATCTTATCTTATCTTATCTTATCTCGCACCGCCTCTGCAGCTCCACTTCTACGCGCAGTCCTGCCCTCGAGCCGAGACCATCGTCCGGCAAGTCGTCCAGCACCGCGCCGCGCAAGACCGCTCCGTCCTCCCCGCCCTCATCCGCCTGCAGTTCCACGACTGCTTCGTCAGGGTACGTACCATATGTTGTCAGAGATCGATCGCGTTTGCCCGATAGCCGTGCAAACATGTCGAAGAAAAACCTCCTGTGATGTCTAACAACGTGGTATCGTTCGTACCAGGGCTGCGATGGCTCGGTACTCATCGACAGCGCCGGCGGCAATGTGGCCGAGAAGGAGGCCGATCCCAACCTGACGCTGAGGATGCTCGACGTGATCGACGACGTCAAGGCTGCCCTCGAGACGGCATGCCCCGGCGTTGTATCGTGCGCCGACATTATCGGATTGGCCGCGAGGGATGCTGCGGCCATGGCGGGGAGGGTGCGGTACCAGCTGCCCACCGGGAGGCGCGACGGGACCGTCTCCAGCGCGGCCGAGGTTCATCTGCCCAGCCCGTCCGTGTCGTTCGCCGACGCTCTGTCGGCCTTCAGTAACATCGGCCTCGACGTGGTTGATCTCACCACCTTGCTGGGTAGGTGCACTCCTTTACTGAACATTTCACGAAGTCCATAGTTTAAAATTAACAATTTGACATTCTAAAGAGCGGTAAATTTAAACAGGTTCACACACCATGGGGTTCTGCCACTGCATGTTCGTCATGGACAGGCTCTACGACTTCAAGAAAACCGGCACGCCGGACCAGACCATGGACGCCGGCCTGCGGGCCTCGCTCCAGGGCAGCTGCCCGCCTCACACGGTGACGCCGCAGAACGAGTCTGGCGACGCCATCGTCCCCATGAACCTCCTGGCGCCGCACGGGCCCTTCAGGCTCGACAACTCCTTCTACCGAAGCGTGCTCGCAGGGAAGGCCGTCTTGCAGATCGACCAGGAGCTGGCGTCCGACGGCATGGCCAGGCTCATCGCCGCCAAGTTCGCGGTCGGGCCGCGCAAGTTTCGGAAGCAGTTCGCCAGGTCCATGGTGAAGCTGGCGAGCGTACACGTTCTCACCGGAGAGCAGGGGGAGGTCAGGCTGAACTGTCGAAAGGTTAACAGCCGATAGTTTTTTATGAGTGGCAAGATCAGTGCCTTCAAGTTGAGTTTTAAATGTTTCCCGTAGAAAAGAAGTTGAGTGTTAATTCTTAATGATTTGCTAATACATGTATGCTTAGAATTTCAGCTATTTTTCCAATCATGTTTAAGTCAATTTGTGTGAAGTTTCAGTCATTTCATAACATTTTTTGGTTTATTTTCCCAATCTGTATCTGTATCTGTTGCAGTTGCAGTTGCTTTTTTAGCTATAGTGTAGCGAATCTTAGCTCTTGAATCATCTGATCTTTTTCCATGTATCGGTCCTGTCTCTGAAACCTCTCATCTTTACCTACACATTTTCCCCAAGAGATTAAAGATTTCCAAGATGAGGTATGTTGACAGGCAGGCCCAGAAAAGTGAATTTAGTGGTACCCGGATTGGAATATTAGTTCCTTCGAACGGTAACTAATGGGGTCGAGACAATCTTTTCTTCTTTTTGCAAAAAAAAAAATCTCTTTTTCCTTCTACATCTGGTCTCATGTTCTTCCCATCCCGTCTGGTCCATCATGCCTGGTCTTTTCCTTCTTGCTCCATGATGGTCTTGGAGACCTGGTTCCAAGCCTAAGCATGCCCGTCCCAAACCCATTCGGTGACGAGCCTCGTTTCGCTCGTAAGATGTTAGCATCTTTTTTATATGGATTAGATCATAACATAACAAATTTTACGTTGAGACAAAGCTTATTTTGTAGCATGAATTTCAACAATCTTCTGAACAACATAGAAAACACTTGCTTGCGCCAAACAACCACTTAGGCTAAACAGTTACCAAGCTCGAGCAAAGCTCAAACTTGTCAACGTGAACTAGCTTTGTCACCATATCAGCAGGGCATACCTTCAGTTTACCTTGTTCAACAATGTCGCGAACATAATGATACTTGACATCAATTGCTTTGTGCTCTCATTGAACATTTGACCTTTAGTAAGGTATATGTCACTTTGATTGCCACTAAACAAGTTAATGCAAGAATCATCTTCACAAAGCTCAACATACACACAACCAAACAGACTCTTGCAAGCTTCGGCAATAGCTATGTATTCTGTGTTGGTTGTAGATTGAGAAACAACATGTTGTAATGTTGTTTTCCAACTCATAATACATCCACCAATAGTAAACACATAACATGTAATAGACCTCTGATATGTCCAATTTGCATCACTATTTTGTATCATAATTTGCTGTTATTCATTGATATATTTCATATTTGGACACAATACTTATGTTATTTCATCTATTTTGCATGTTTCATCATTATTGGAGGATCAAGCGGAGCCAGGATTCTGCTGGAAAAAGCACCGTCAGAATACAATATTTCGGAAGATCAACTGTGGAAGGAAATTATACCAAAAACCCTATTTTTCCAGATGACGAAGGAAGCCGAAGGGGAGAGAGGGCTCAAGGTGGGGCAGGACACAGGCCGGCGCGGCCCATGGCCTGCCGCGCGCCACCTTGTGGTGTGGGGCCCCACAGCCCTTTCGCCTCCTTTTCTTCGCGAAACCCTTCGTCCCGAAAACCTAAGAGGGGTACGATGTCTACGTTCCCCTCCTTTCCTGTAGACGGTGTTGGGCCTCCAAGTGCGAGGTTTGTAGAACAGCACAAGTTTTCCCTTAAGTGGATCACCCAAGGTTTATCGAACTCAGGGAGGAAGAGGTCAAAGATATCCCTCTCATGCAACCCTGCAACCACAAAGCAAGAAGTCTCTTGTGTCCCCAACACACCAAATAGGTGCACTAGTTCGGCGAAGAGATAGTGAAATACAGGTGGTATGAATATATATGAGCGGTAGCAACGGTGCCAGAAAAGTGCTTGATGGCGTGTAGTTGATGGTGGTAGTATTGCAGCAGTAGTAACACAGTAAAACAGTAAACAAGCAGTAGTAACTCAGCAGTATTTAGGGACAAGGCCTAGGGAATAGACTTTCACTAGTGGACACTCTCAACATTGATCACATAACAGAATAGATAAATGCATACTCTACACTTTTGTCGGATGATGAACACATTGCGTAGGATTACACGAACCCTCAATGCCGGAGTTAACAAGCTCCACAATAATGCTCATGTTTAAGTAACCTTAAGTGTAAGATAGATCAAAACGACTAAACCAAGTACTAGCATAGCATGCACACTGTCACCTTCATGCATATGTAGGAGGAATAGATCACATCAATATTATCATAGCAATAGTTAACTTCGCAATCTACAAGAGATCATGATCATAGCATAAACCAAGTACTAACACGGTGCACGCACTGTCACCTTTGCACACATGCAGGAGGAATAAAACTACTTTAATAACTTTGCTAGAGTAGCACATAGATAGTAGTGATACAAAACTCATATGAATCTCAATCATGTAAAGCAGCTCATGAGATCATTGTATTGAGGTACATAGGAGAGATTAACCACATAGCTACCGGTACAGCCCCGAGCCTCGATGGAGAACTACCCTCCTCATGGGAGCAGCAGCGGTGATGAAGATGGCGGTGGAGATGGCAGCGGTGTCGATGGAGAAGCCTTCCGGGGCACTTCCCCGCTCCGGCGGGGGGAACAGAGACTCTGTCCCCGGATCTTGGCTTCGCGATGGCGGCGGCTCGGAACTTTTCTCGTATCGTGGGTTCCTCCTTAAGGGTTTTCGATGCGGGGGCTTTATATAGGCGAAGAGGCGGCGCAGGAGGGTCAACGAGGCGACGAGACCATAGGGTGCGCGGCCAGGGCCTGGGCCGCGCCACCATGTCATCTGGGCCCACCAGGGCCCCCCTCTGGCGGCTCTCGGGTGTTGGATGCTTCGGGCAAAATAGGAACCAGGCGTTGATTTCGTCCAATTCCGAGAATATTTCCTTACTAGGATTTTGAAACCAAAAGCAGAAAGGAACTGGCACTTCGGCATCTTGTTAATAGGTTAGTTCCAGAAAATGCACGAATATGACATAAAGTGTGCATAAAACATGTAGGTATCATCAATAAAGTAGCATGGAACATAAGAAATTATCGATACGTCGGAGACGTATCAGCATCCCCAAGCTTAGTTCTGCTCGTCCCGAGCAGGTAAAACGATAACAAAGATAATTTCTTAAGTGACATGCCATCATAATCTTGATCATACTATTGTAAGCATATGTAATGAATGCAGCGATCAAAGCAAAGGTAATGACATGAGTAAACAACTGAATCATATGACAAAGACTTTTCATGAATAGTACTTCAAGACCAGCATCAATAAGTCTTGCATAAGAGTTAACTCATAAAGCAATAAATCAAAGTAAAGGTGTTGAAGCAACACATAAGAAGATTAAGTTTCAGCGGTTGCTTTCAACTTGTAACATGTATATCTCATGGATATTGTCAACATAAAGTAGTATAACAAGTGCAATATGCAAGTATGTAGGAATCAATGCACAGTTCACACAAGTGTTTGCTTCTTAAGGTGGAAGGAGATAGGTAAACTGACTCAACAATAAAAGTAAAAGAAAGGTCCTTCAAAGAGGAAAGCATCGATTGCTGTATTTGTGCTAGAGCTTTTATTTTGAAAACATGAAACAATTTTGTCAACGGTAGTAATAAAGCATATGAGTTATGAAAATTATATCTTACAAGTTGCAAGCCTCACGCATAGTATACTAATAGTGCCCGCACCTCGTCCTACTTAACTTGGACTACCGGGTCTTCGCATGCCATGTTTCAACCAAGTGTCACAAAGGGGTACCTCCATGCCGCCTGTACAAAGGTCCAAGGAGAATGCTCGCATTTCGGATTTCTCGCTTTTGATTATTCTCAACTTAGACATCCATACCGGGACAACATGGACAACAGATAATGGACTCCTCTTAAATGCATAAGCATGTAGCAAAGTTATTATTCTCATATGAGATTGAGGATATATGTCCAAAACTGAAACTTCCACCATGATTCATGGCTTTAGTTAGCGGCCCAATGTTCTTCTCTAACAATTTTGCATGCTCCAACCACTAAAATGATAGACCTTCAGACAAGACGGACATGCATAGCAACTCACATGATATTCAACAATAGTTGATGGCGTTCCCCAGAAGCATGGTTATCGCACAACAAGCAACTTAATAAAATATAAAGTGCATAAGTACATATTCAATACTACGATAGTTTTTAAGGCTATTTTGTCCCATGAGCTATATATTGCAAAGGTGAATGATGGAATTTTAAAGGTAGCACTCAAGCAATTTACTTTGGAATGGCGGAGAAATACCATGTAGTAGGTAGGTATGGTGGACACAAATGGCATAGTAGTTGGCTCAAGGATTTTGGATGCATGAGAAGTATTCCCTCTCGATACAAGGTTTAGGCTAGCAAGGTTATTTGAAGCAAACTCAAGGATGAACAAGTGCAGCAAAACTCACATAAAAGACATATTGTAAACATTATAAGACTCTACACCGTCTTCCTTGTTGTTCAAACTCAATACTAGAAATTATCTAGACCTTAGAGAGACCAATTATGCAAACCAAATTTTAGCATGCTCTATGTATTTCTTCACTAATAGGTGCAAAGTATATGATGCAAGAGCTTAAACATGAGCACAACAATTGCCAAGTATCACATTATCCAAGACATTTTACCAATTACTACATGTAGCATTTTCCAATTCCAACCATATAACAATTTAACGAAGAGGAAACTTCGCCATGAATATTATGAGCTAAGAACACATGTGTTCATACGAACCAGCGGAGCGTGTCTCTCTCCCACACAAGGATGAACTTATTCAGAGAACTAAGATAACAAAATAAAAACAAAAATAAAAGCACACAGACGCTCCAAGTAAAGTACATAAGATGTGGAATAAAAATATAGTTTCACTAGAAGAAACCTGATAAGTTGTCGATGAAGAAGGGGATGCCTTGGGCATCCCCAAGCTTAGATGCTTGAGTCTTCTTAAAATATGCAGGGATGAACCACCGGGGTATCCCCAAGCTTAGACCTTTCACTCTTCCCGATCTCATTATATCACCCTCTTCTATTGACCCTTGAAAACTTCCTTCACACCAAACTTCAAGCAAACTCATTAGAGGGTTAGTGCATAATCAAAAATTCACATGTTCAGAGGTGACACAATCATTCTTAACACTTCTGGACATTGCACAAAACTTCTGAAAGTTAATGGAACAAAGAAACTCATTCAACTTAACAAAAGCGGCAATGCGAAATAAAAGGCAGAATCTGTCAAAAACAGAACAGTCCGTAAAGACGAATTTTAAGATGGCAACAGACTTGCTCAAATGGAAAAACTCAAAACTAATGAAAGTTGCGTACATATCTGAGGATCACGCTCGTAAATTGGCAGATTTTTTCGAATTTTCTACAGAGAACTGTGCCCAGATTCGTGACAGACAGCAATGCTGTTTCTGCGCAGCGATCCCAAATATAACATCAACTTTGACATAGAAACTTTACTTGGGACAAAAACATGATAAGGAGAGGTTGCTACAGTAGTAAACAACTTCCAAGACTCAACAAAACAAAAATTGCTGTAGTAAAATAAACACATGGGTTATCTCCCAAGAAGTTCTTTCTTTATAGCCATTAAGATGGGCTCAGCAGTTTTAATGATGCACTCGCAAGAAATAGTATTTGAGGCAAAAGAGAGCATCAAGAGGCAAATTCAAAACACATTTAAGTCTAACATGCTTCCTATGCATAGGAATCTTGTAAATAAACAAGTTCATGAAGAGCAAAGTAACAAGCATAGGAAGATAAAACAAGTGTAGCTTCAAAAATTTCAGCACATAGAGAGGTGTTTTAGTAACATGAAAATTTCTACAACCATATTTTCCTCTCTCATAATAACTTTCAGTAGCATCATGAGCAAACTCAACAATATAACTATCACATAAAGCATTCTTATCATGAGTCTCATGCATAAAATAATTACTACTCCCAACATAAGCATAATCAATTTTATTAGTTGTAGTGGGAGCAAATTCAACAAAGTAGCTATCAAATATAGGAGGTATATTGTAATCATAATCAAATTTATCCTCCATAACAGGTGGTAACAAAAGACTACTATCATTATAATCATCATAAATAGGAGGCAAAGTATCATCAAAGTAAATTTTCTCCTCAATGCTTGGGGGACTAAAAATATCATGCTCATCAAAGCCAGCTTCCCCAAGCTTAGAATTTTCCATAGCATTAGCAACAATGGTGTTCAAAGCATTCATACTAATAACATTCCCATTAGCATGCATATAAAGTTCCATGGGTTTCTTAATTCTTTCTTCAAACACATCATGTCCTAATTCAAGATAAAGTTCATAAAGATCTCTCATATTTTTGTTGTTTTCCATTATGCCTAACTAGTGTAAACAAGAAACCAAATGTCGCAATTGCAGAGTCTAAAGGAAATAGCTTCGAGTACTTACAACGGCGCCGGAGAATAGCTTAGTAGCCGAGATCCGGAGTGTGAGTACCTTTTACCTTTCCTCCCGGCAACGGCGCCAGAAAAGTGCTTGATGTCTACGTTCCCCCTCCTTTCCTGTAGACAGTGTTGGGCCTCCAAGTGCAGAGGTTTGTAGAACAGCAGCAAGTTTTCCCTTAAGTGGATCACCCAAGGTTTATCGAACTCGGGGAGGAAGAGGTCAAAGATATCCCTCTCATGCAACCCTGCAACCACAAAGCAAGAAGTCTCTTGTGTCCCCAACACACCAAATAGGTGCACTAGTTCGGCGAAGAGATAGTGAAAACAGGTGGTATGAATATATATGAGCAGTAGCAACTGTGCCAGAAAAGTGCTTGATGGCGTGTAGTTGATGGTGGTAGTATTGCAGCAGTAGTAACACAGTAAAACAGTAAACAAGCAGTAGTAACTCAGCAGTATTTAGGGACAAGGCCTAGGGAATAGACTTTCACTAGTGGACACTCTCAACATTGATCACATAACAGAATAGATAAATGCATACTCTACACTTTTGTTGGATGATGAACACATTGCGTAGGATTACACGAACCCTCAATGCCGGAGTTAACAAGCTCCACAATAATGCTCATGTTTAAGTAACCTTAAGTGTAAGATAGATCAAAACGACTAAACCAAGTACTAGCATAGCATGCACACTGTCACCTTCATGCATATGTAGGAGGAATAGATCACATCAATATTATCATAGCAATAGTTAACTTCGCAATCTACAAGAGATCATGATCATAGCATAAACCAAGTACTAACACGGTGCACACTGTCACCTTTGCACACATGCAGGAGGAATAAAACTACTTTAATAACTTTGCTAGAGTAGCACATAGATAGTAGTGATACAAAACTCATATGAATCTCAATCATGTAAAGCAGCTCATGAGATCATTGTATTGAGGTACATAGGAGAGAGATTAACCACATAGCTACCGGTACAGCCCCGAGCCTCGATGGAGAACTACTCCCTCCTCATGGGAGCAGCAGCGGTGATGAAGATGGCGGTGGAGATGGCAGCGGTGTCGATGGAGAAGCCTTCCGGGGGCACTTCCCCGCTCCGGCAGGGTGCCGGAACAGAGACCTGTCCCCGATCTTGGCTTCGCGATGGCGGCGGCTGGAACTTTTCTCGTATCGTGGGTTCCTCCTTAAGGGTTTTCGATGGGGGGCTTTATATAGGCGAAGAGGCGGCGCGGAGGGTCAACGAGGCGACGAGACCATAGGGTGGCGCGGCCGGGGCCTGGCCGCGCCACCCATCATCTGGGCCCACCGGGCCCCCTCTCGGGTGTTACGGATGCTTCCGGGCAAAATAGGAACACAGGCGTTGATTTCGTCCAATTCCGAGAATATTTCCTTACTAGGATTTCTGAAACCAAAAACAGCAGAAAACAGGAACGCACTTCGGCATCTTGTTAATAGGTTAGTTCCAGAAAATGCACGAATATGACATAAAGTGTGCATAAAACATGTAGGTATCATCAATAAAGTAGCATGGAACATAAGAAATTATCGATACGTCGGAGACGTATACCTCACGAAGAGTTCGCCGCCTCTGCGGGGCGGAGAACACCAGAGAGAAAGAGCTCTCCGGCGGGCAGAAATCCGCCGGGGAAATTCCCTCCCGGAGGGGGAAATCGACGCCATCGTCATCGTCATCGTCATCGAGCTGGACATCATCTCCATCACCTTCGTCATCATCTTCATCATCTACACCGCCATCTCCACCGCTGCACCTCGTCACCGCTGTAACGATTTGGGTTGGATCTTGATTGTTTGATAGGGGAAACTCTCCCGGTGTTGATTTCTACTTGTTATTGATGCTATTGAGTGAAACCGTTGAACCAAGGTTTATGTTCAGATTGTTATTCATCACCATATCACCTCTGATTGTATTCCATATGATGTCTTGTGAGTAGTTCGTTTAGTTCTTGAGGACATGGGTGAAGTCTAAATGTTAGTAGTGAACTATGGTTGAGTAATATTCAATGTTATGATATTTAAGTTGTGGTGTCATTCTTCTAGTGGTGTCGTGTGAACGTCGACTACACGATACTTCACCATTTATGGGCCTAGGGGAGTGCATCTTGTATTCGGTTGCTAATTGCGGGGTTGCCGGAGTGACAGAAACCTGAGCCCCCGTTGGTATATCGATGCAAGAGGGATCGCAGGATCTCAGAGTTTAAGGCTGTGGTTAGATTTATCTTAATTACTTTCTTGTAGTTGCGGATGCTTGCAAGGGGTATAATCACAAGTATGTATTAGTCCTAGGAAGGGCGGTGCATTAGCATAGGTTCACCCACACAACACTTATCAAAACAATGAAGATTAATTAGTTGTATGAAGCGAAAGCACTAGACTAAAATCCCCGTGTGTCCTCAAGAACGTTTGGTCATTATAAGTAAACAAACCGGCTTGTCCTTTGTGCTAAAAAGGATTGGGCCACTCGCTGCAATTATTTCTCTCGCATTTTATTTACTTGTACTTTATTTATCTGCAATATCAAAACCCCTTGAATACTTGTCTGTGAGCATTTACAGTGAATCCTTCATCGAAACTGCTTGTCAACACCTTCTGCTCCTCGTTGGGATCGACATTCTTACTTATCGAAGATACTACGATACACCCCCTATACTTGTGGGTCATCAAGACTATTTTCTGGCGCCGTTGCCGGGGAGTGAAGCGCTATTGGTAAGTGGAATTGGTAAGGAAAACCTTTACTGTTTGTGCTGATTTTATTTCTGCCTGCTGCTATAAGTCATTATGGAGAGATCTTCTCTTCAATTTCTATTTGGGAAATCTACTACTACTGCAACGGTAGTGGATGAAGCGCCAGGTGAGGAAGTAATACCATATAAAATACCTATGAAAATTATTGAACGTGTTATGGATAACCGCTATGAAGGGGATGGAACTGTTCATCCTGGTGATCATTTACTGTTTTTACATGAATTATGCGGGTTATTCAAATGTGCAAGTATTACTATGGATGAAGTTAGAAAGAAACTATTCTCTATATCGCTGTCTGGTAAAGCGGCGCATTGGTATAAATTGCTGAAGAATAGGGATTCTCTTGATTGGGAGGACATTGTGCCTTTATTTTATTCCAAATTCTATCCTCCAAGTGAAATTCACAAGGATCGGAACCGCATATATAATTTCTGGCCTCATGATGGAGAGAGTATTGCCCAAGCTTGGGGGAGATTGAAGTCTTTAATGCTCAAATGCCCCATTCATGAGCTTCCTGGTAATGTTATTATTGATAATTTCTATGCAAGACTTTCTTTTCAAGACAAGACCTTGCTGGATACTTCTTGTTCTGGATCATTTACACGCAACAAAGAAGAGTTTAAAAGGGACCTTCTTGATCGGATCCAGGAGAATACTGAAGGATGGGAGAACGACAAAGATAGAGAGTCAGGTATAATCTTTGATTATAAATGCATTGAAGCTTTTATGGATACTGATAAATTTCGTAATATGAGTGCTACTTATGGTCTTGACTCCCAAGTTGTTGCAAATCTTTACAAAGCTTTTGCCTCTCATTATGAATTGCCTAAGAAGAATTTTGATAAGTATCATGAACCGTATAAAGATAAAATTGATTCATCTGTAAACAAATGTGTAGTGATTGAAACTGTTGATCATGTTATTCCTGAAGCTTATATTGAAAAAACTCCTTTTCCTGCTAAAATGAAAGAGTACTCTGTTATATCTAGTGCGGTTAATAAAAGTGAAAAGAAACCTATAGAACCTGAAGAACAAATTAAGGTTGAACCTGCTGTTGCAATAGTTAAAGATCTTGTGACTGAAAATGTGGAAGATGGTCATATTATTTTCTGTGAAGATGCTTCTAATATTGTTTCGCATCCTAATAAGTCTAGAAAAACTAGTGTTCCTATGCTATCTGTCAGAATTGGGGATCATTGTTATTATGGTTTATGTGATATTGGTGCAAGTATTAGCGCTATTCCTTATGAGCTTTATACGGAGATCATGCATGAAATTGGTTCTTGTGAACTTGAAGATATTGATGTGGTTATTCGGCTTGCTAATAGAGAAACTATCTCTCCAATTGGTATTGTTCGAGATGTGGAAGTTTTATGTGGTAAGATTAAATATCCTGCTGACTTTTTGGTACTTGGTTCTGCTGCTAGTAAGTATTGTCCTATTATTTTTGGTAGACCATTTCTAAATACTTGTGGAGCTGTTATAGATTGCAAGAAGGAAAAGATTGTTACTAAATTTGCTGGTGAATCTTATGAGTTTAATTTCTCTAAATTTGCCAAAACTCCTTATAAAGCTGATTTGCCTAATAATGATTTTAGAGTTGAACAGTGTGCGTCTATTGCTCTTGCTCCTACTAATCCTTTGCAGCAACATTTGGAGAATAGTGAGAGTGAAGTCTTTAGGGAAGAAAGAAATGAACTTGATGAAATTTTCCTTCGTCAACCTATCCTTAAACATGACTTGCCAGTTGAAGATTTAGGTACAACACCACCACCAAAGGAAGATCCTGTTTTCGATTTAAAACCTTTGCCTGATAATCTTAAATATGCTCATATTGATGATAAGAAAATATATCCTGTTATTATTAGTTCTAAGCTTTCAGAGATTGAGGAAGAAAGGTTATTGGAAATATTGAAGAAACACCGAGGAGCTATTGGCTACACTCTTGATGATTTGAAGGGGATTTCTCCCTCTATTTGCCAACATGCTATCAATATGGAAGATGATGCAAAGCCTGTTGTTGAACATCAACGTCGTCTAATTCCGAAAATGAAGGAGGTGGTAAGGAATGAGGTATTAAAACTTCTTGAAGCAGGTATTATATATCCTATTGCTGATAGTAGATGGGTTAGTCCTGTGCATTGTGTTCCTAAGAAAGGAGGAATGACTGTTGTGCCTAATGATAATGATGAGCTCATCCCTCAAAGAGTAGTTGTAGGGTATAGAATGTGCATTGATTTTCGAAAAGTTAATAAGGTTACTAAGAAAGATCATTACCCTTTACCCTTTATTGATCAAATGCTAGAAAGGTTGTCTAAAAATACTCACTTTTGCTTTCTTGATGGTTATTCTGGGTTTTCACAAATTGCTGTTAAAACTAAAGATCAAGAGAAAACCACTTTCACTTGTCCTTATGGAACTTATGCTTATAGGCGTATGCCTTTTGGTTTATGTAATGCTCCTGCTACTTTTCAAAGATGCATGTCTGCTATTTTTCATGGCTTTTGCGAGAGTATTGTAGAGGTGTTCATGGATGATTTTTCTGTCTATGGGAATTCTTTTGATAATTGCTTGCGAAACCTCGATAAAGTTTTGCAGAGATGTGAAGAAACTAACCTTGTTCTTAATTGGGAGAAATGCCACTTTATGGTTAATGAAGGAATTGTATTGGGACATAAAATTTCCGAGAGAGGTATTGAAGTTGATAGAGCTAAAGTTGAAGCAATTGAGAAGATGCCCTATCCGAGGGATGTTAAAGGTATTCGTAGTGTTCTTGGTCATGCTGGGTTTTATAGGAGATTTATTAAAGATTTCTCCAAGATTTCAAAGCCTCTTACTAATCTTCTTCAAAAAGATGTACCTTTTGTTTTTGATGATGATTGTAAGGAAGCTTTTGAAACTCTAAAGAAAGCCTTAACAACTGCTCCTGTAGTTGAACCTCCTGATTGGAATTTGCCTTTTGAAATTATGTGTGATGCTAGTGATTTTGTGTAGGCGCTGTTCTTGGACAACGAGTAGATAAAAAATTAAATGTTATTCATTATGCTAGTAAGACTCTTGATGCTGCTCAAAGAAATTATGCTACAACTGAAAAGGAATTGTTAGCTGTAGTCTTTGCTTGTGACAAGTTTAGATCCTATATTGTTGATTCAAAAGTCACGATTCATACTGATCATGCTGCAATTAGATACCTTATGACAAAGAAAGATGCTAAGCCAAGGCTTATTAGATGGGTACTTCTTTTGCAAGAATTTGATTTACATATTATAGATAGGAAAGGTGCTGATAATCCTGTTGCTGATAATTTGTCTAGATTGGAAAATATTACTTATGATCCTGTTCCTGTTAATGATAGTTTTCCAAATGAACAATTGGCTGTAATAAAGGTGAGCTCGCGAGAGAGCCCTTGGTATGCAGATTATGCTAACTTTATTGTTTCGAAGTATTTGCCTCCAACCTTTTCAGCTTGATACGTCCAATTTGCATCACTATTTTGTATCATAATTTGCTGTTATTCATTGATATATTTCATATTGGGACACAATACTTATGTTATTTCATCTATTTTGCATGTTTCATCATTATTGGAGGATCAAGCACCGGAGCCAGGATTCTGCTGGAAAAAGCACCGTCAGAACGCAATATTTCGGAAGATCAACTGTGGAAGGAAATTTCACGTAAATTCCTATTTTTCCAGATGACGGAGGGAGCCGGAAGGGGAAGAAGAGGGGAGCCAAGGTGGGCCCAGACCACAGGCCGGCGCGGCCCATGGCTGGCCGCGCCACCCTGTGGTGTGGGGGCAGCCCCTTTCGCCGCCTTTTCTTCGCGTACTCCTTCGTCCCGAAAACCTAAGCCAGAGGGAGGACCTCACGAAGAGTTACAGCCGCCTCTGCGGGACGGAGAACACCAGAGAGAAAAGAGCTCTCCGGCGGGCAGGAATCCGCCGGGGAAATTCCCTCCCGGAGGGGGAAATCGACGCCATCGCCATCGTCGTCGAGCTGGACATCATCTCCATCATCATCATCATCATCTCCACCATCTACACCGCCATCACCACCGCTGCACCTCGTCACCGCTGTAACAAATTGGGTTGGATCTTGATTGTTTGATAGGGGAAACTCTCCCGGCATTATTCTCTACTTGTTATTGATGCTATTGAGTGAAACCATTGAACCAAAGTCTATGTTCAGATTGTTATTCATCATCATATCACCTCTGATTGTATTCCATATGATGTCTCGTGAGTAGTTCGTTTAGTTCTTGAGGACATGGGTGAAGTCTAAATGCTAGTAGTGAATTATGGTTGAGTAATATTCAATGTTATGATATTTAAGTTGTGGTGTCATTCTTCTAGTGGTGTCGTGTGAACGTCGACTACACGACACTTCACCATTTATGGGCCTAGGGGAGTGCATCTTGTATTCGGTTGCTAATTGCGGGGTTGCCGGAGTGACAGAAACCTAAGCCCCCGTTAGTATATCGATGCAAGAGGGATCGCAGGATCTCAGAGTTTAAGGCTGTGGTTAGATTTATCTTAATTACTTTCTTGTAGTTGCGGATGCTTGCAAGGGGTATAATCACAAGTATGTATTAGTCCTAGGAAGGGCGGTGCATTAGCATAGGTTCACCCACACAACACTTATCAAAACAATGAAGATTATTTAGCTACATGAAGCGAAAGCACTAGACTAAAATCCCCGTGTGTCCTCAAGAACGTTTGGTCATTATAAGTAAACAAACCGGCTTGTCCTTTGTGCTAAAAAGGATTGGGCCACTCGCTACAATTATTTCTCTCGCATTTTACTTACTCGTACTTTATTCATCTGTTACATCAACACCCCTTGAATACTTGTTTGTGAGCATTTACAGTGAATCCTTCATCGAAACTGCTGCCAACACCTTCTGCTCCTCGTTGGGATCGACATTCTTACTTATCGAAGATACTACGATACACCCTATACTTGTGGGTCATCAAGACTATTTTCTGGCGCCGTTGCCGGGGAGTGAAGCGCTATTGGTAAGCGGAATTGGTAAGGAAAACCTTTACTGTTTGTGCTGATTTTATTTCTGCCTGCTGCTATAAGTCATTATGGAGAGATCTTCTCTTCAATTTCTATTTGGGAAATCTACTACTACTGCAACGGTAGTGGATGAAGCGCCAGGTGAGGAAGTAGTACCATATAAAATACCTATGAAAATTATTGAACGTGTTATGGATAACCGCTATGAAGGGGATGGAACTGTCCATCCTGGTGATCATTTATTGTTTTTGCATGAATTATGCGGGTTATTCAAATGTGCAGGTATTTCTATGAATGAAGTTAGGAAGAAACTATTCACTATATCGCTGTCTGGTAAAGCGGCGCATTGGTATAAATTGCTGAAGAATGGTGATTCTATTGATTGGGAGGACATTGTGCCTTTATTTTATTCCAAATTCTATCCTCCAAGTGAAATTCACAAGGATCGGAACCGCATATATAATTTCTGGCCTCATGATGGAGAAAGTATTGCCCAAGCTTGGGGGAGATTGAAGTCTTTAATGCTCAAATGCCCCATTCATGAGCTTCCTGGTAATGTTATTATTGATAATTTCTATGCAAGACTTTCTTTTCAAGACAAGACCTTGTTGGATACTTCTTGTTCTGGATCATTTACACGCAACAAAGAAGAGTTTAAAAGGGACCTTCTTGATCGGATCCAAGAAAATACTGAAGGATGGGAGAACGACAAAGATAGAGAATCAGGTATAATTTATGATTATAAATGCATTGAAGCTTTTATGGATACTGATAAATTTCGTAATATGAGTGCTACATATGGTCTTGATTCCCAAGTTGTTGCAAATCTTTACAAAGCTTTTGCCTCTCATTATGAATTGCCTAAGAAGAATTTTGATAAGTATCATGAACCGTATAAAGATAAAGTTGATTCATCTGTAAACAAATGTGTAGTGGTTGAAACTGTTGATAATGTTATTCCTGAAGCTTATATTGAAAAAACTCCTTTCCCTGCTAAAATGAAGGAGTACTCTGTCATATCTAGTGCTGTTAATAAAAGTGAAAAGAAACCTAAAGAACCTGAAGAACAAATTAAAATTGAACCTGCTGTTGCAATAGTTAAAGATCTTGTGACTGAAAATGTGGAGGATGGTCATATTATTTTCTGTGAAGATGCTTCTAATATTGTTTCGCATCCTAATAAACCCAAACAAGTTAGTGTTCCTATGCTATCTGTTAGAATTGGTGATCATTGCTATTATGGTTTATGTGATATTGGTGCAAGTGTTAGTGCTATTCCTTATGAGCTTTACAGAAAACAAAAATTTTCCTACCGCAAAGCGAATAAAACCAACAGATCTAATCTATGGAACACCCAAGATCCAATCTACTAGATCTAAGCAACGAGGTGGAGATGAGACTAACCCTCGAAGATTCCAAAGCCTACGAGATTAATCTCGTTGTTGGTGTAGACGATCGTCCCCGGTGCTGCAATCCGGCAGCACTTCCGTACTCGGTCGCGCGTACGGTGTCGATGAAGCTCCTTCCTCTCCCGTTCCAGCGGGCAGCGGAGGTGTGGTAGATCTCCTCCAACGTCCAGCAGCACGACGGCGTGGTGGTGGTGGTGGAGGAAGAAAACTGCAGGGCTTCGCCTAAGCCCGGACAGCGTATGGTGGAGGGAGAGGCGGCCAGAGGAGGAGGCAATGGGGGGATGGTGTGGCCGGCCACCCCCTCCCCTCTTTATATAGGGGGCTGGCCGGCCAAGGTGGCCCCCCTTCCCATCTAGGGTTGGGGGCGGCGGCCAAGGGGGGAGAGGGGCTTTCCCCTCCCCCAAGTTGATCCCCCCCAGGGAAACCCTAGGGGGTTGGCCGGCCTGGGCCTTGGGGGCCAAGTGCCCCTGGCCCATTAGGCCAGGGAGCATCCCCTCGGCCCACGGTGGGCCTCCCGGGTCGTGGGCCCCATGGTGGAACCTTCCGGAACCTTCTAGAACCTTCCAGTCAACACCGGAACAATCCCGAACATTTCCGAAAACCCAGAAATCAACTTCCCTTATATGAATCTTATTCTCCGGACTCTTCCGGACCTCCTCGTGACATCCTGGATCACATCCGAGACTCCGAACAAACTTCGTCTCCATACCATATTCAAATCTACTTATGCGACATCGAACCTTAAGCGCGTCACCCTACGGTTCGCGAACTATGCGGACATGGTCGAGACTCCTCTCCGAGCAATAACCAATAGCGGGATCTGGAGATCCATAATGGCTCCCACATATTCAACGATGACTTAGTGATCGATTGAACCATTTACATACGATGCCAATTCCCTTTGTCTCGCGATATTTTACTTGTCCGAGGTTTGATCATCGGTATCTCCATACCTTGTTCAACCTCGTTACCGACAAGTACTCTTTACTCGTACCGTGGTATGTGATCTCTTATGAACTATTCATATGCTTGCAAGCTAATCAGATGACATTCCACCGAGAGGGCCCAGAGTATATCTATCCGTCATCGGGATGGACAAATCCCACTGTTGATCCATATGCCTCAACTCACACTTTCCAAATACTTAATCCCACCTTTATTGTCACCCATTTACGCAATGACGTTTGATGTAATCAAAGTACCCTTTCAGTGTAAGTGATTTACATGATCTCATGGTCGAAGGATTAAGACAACTATGTATTGAAAGCTTATAGCAAATGAACTTAATGACTTGATCTTATGCTACGCTCATTTGGGTGTGTGTCCATTATATCATTCAACTAATGACATAACCTTGTTATTAATAACATCCAATGTTCATGATCACGAAACCATGATCATCTATTAATCAACAAGCTAGTTATACAAGAGGCTTACTAGGGACTCCTTGTTGTTTACATAACACACATGTATCAATGTTTCGGTTAATACAATTATAGCATGGTATATAAACATTTATCATAAACACAAAGATATTATAATAATCACTTTATTATTGCCTCTTGGGCATATCTCCAACAGTCTCCCACTTGCACTAGAGTCAATAATCTAGATTACATTGTAAGGTACCTAACACCCATGGCATTCTGGTGTTGGTCATGCTTTGCCCTTGGGAGAGCTTTAGTCAACGGATCTGCAACATTCAGATCCGTGTGTACTTTGCAAATCTCTACTTCACCATCTTCGATGTACTCGCGAATCGAATGAAAACGCAGCTTGATATGCTTCAGCTTCTTGTGTGACCTTGGTTCCTTTGCATTGGCGATGGCACCCGTGTTGTCACAATAAATGACTAGCGGGTCCAATGCACTAGGAACCACACCAAGCTCAACAATGAACCTCTTCATCCATACCGCTTCCGATGAAGCCTCTGAAGCCGCTATATATTCAGATTCTGTTGAAGATTTCGCCACCGTGCATTGCTTGGAACTGCTCCAGCTTACTGCCGCACCATTCAATATAAACACGTACCCAGACTGAGACTTAGAGTCATCAGGATCGGTGTTCCAACTTGCATCGGTGTAACTGGTTACAACGAGCTCTTGGTCACCGCCATAACAAAGAAACATATCCTTAGTCCTTTTCAAGTACTTCAGGATATTCTTGACCGCTGTCCAGTGTTCCATCCCTGGATCACTTTGATATCTGCTGGTCAAACTAACAGCATGTGCGATATCCGGTCTAGTACACAGCATGGCGTACATGATAGAGCCTACTGCCGAAGCATAGGGGATTTTGCTCATCCTCTCTCTTTCATCTGCCGTAGCCGGACCTTGAGTCTTACTCAAGACCTTACCTGGCAACATAGGCAAGAACCCTTTCTTGCTTTCATCCATTCTAAACTTCTTTAGAATCTTGTCCAGATATGTACTTTGTGAAAGGCCTATTAGGCGTCTTGATCTATCTCTATAAATCTTGATGCCTAAAATGTATGCTGCTTCACCAAGGTCTTTCATTGAAAAAGACTTATTCAAATAACCTTTAATGCTGCTTAAAAGTTCTATATCATTCCCAATCAATAATATGTCATCTACATATAATATCAGGAATGCTACAGAGCTCCCACTCACTTTCTTGTAAATACAGGCCTCACCATGAGTCCGTATAAAACCAAAATCTTTGATCACTCTATCAAAGCGTAGGTTCCAACTCCGGGATGCTTGCTTCAGTCCATAAATGGAACGCTGAAGTTTGCATACCTTGTCAGCATTTTTAGGATCGACAAAACCTTTGGGTTGTACCATATACAACTCTTCCTCAATGTCACCATTAAGGAACGCCGTTTTGACATCCATCTGCCAAATCTCATAATCGAAAAATGCAGCTATTGCTAACAAAATCCTCACAGACTTTAGCTTCGCTACAGGTGAGAAAGTCTCATCGTAGTCAACTCCTTGAATTTGTCGGAAACCCTTTGCGACAAGTCGAGCTTTATAGACAGTAATATTACCATCAGCATCTGTTTTTCTCTTGAAAATCCATTTATTCTCGACAGCCTTGCGGCTATCAGGTAAGTCTACCAAAGTCCATACTTTGTTATCATACATGGATCCCATTTCGGATTTCATGGCTTCTTGCCATTTGTTGGAATCTGGGCTCATCATCGCTTCTTCATACGTCGCAGGGTCCTCATCATTGTTGTCCACAATCATGACATTTAGACAGGGATCATACCAATCAGGAGTGGTACGTTCCCTCGTCGATCTGCGAGGTTCAGTAGCTTCCTCGTTCGAAGTTTCATGATCATCATCATTTGCTTCCTCTCCTATCGGTGTAGGCTGCACAGGAACTTCTTCCGGCACTGCGCTACTCTGATCTATGAGAGAAGGTTCATCAACCTCGTCGAGTTCTACTTTTCTTCCAGTCACTTCTTTAGTGAGAAACTCCTTCTCAAGAAAGGATCCGTTCTTGGCAACAAAGATTTTGCCTTCGGATCTGTGATAGAAAGTATACCCAATTGTTTCTTTAGGGTATCCTATGAAGACGCATTTCTCCGCTTTGGGTTCTAGCTTGTCAGGTTGTAACTTCTTTACATAAGCATCGCAACCCCAAACTTTAAGGAACGACAGCTTAGGTTTCTTCCCAAACCATAATTCATACGGTGTCGTTTCAACGGATTTAGATGGTGCCCTATTTAAAGTGAATGCGGCTGTCTCTAAAGCATAGCCCCAAAACGATAATGGCAAATCGGTAAGAGACATCATAGAACGAACCATATCTAAGAGAGTTCGATTACGACGTTCGGACACACCATTGCGTTGTGGTGTTCCCGGCGGTGTCAATTGTGAAAGTATTCCGCATTTCTTTAAATGCATGCCAAACTCATAACTCAGATATTCGCCTCCGCGATCAGAACGCAGAAACTTAATCTTCTTGTTACGTTGATTTTCTACTTCACTTTGGAATTCCTTGAACTTCTCAAAAGTCTCGGACTTGTGTTTCATAAAGTAAATATACCCATATCTACTCAGATCATCCGTGAAGGTTAGAACATAACGATAACCACCGCGCGATGCTACACTCATTGGTCCGCACACATCGGTATGTATGATTTCCAATAAGTCTGTAGCTCGCTCCATTGTGCCAGAAAATGGAGTCTTAGTCATTTTTCCCATTAGACATGCTTCGCATCTATCAAGTGACTCAAAGTCAAGTGACTCAAGAAGTCCATCGGAATGGAGTTTCTTCATGCGCTTCACTCCAATATGACCAAGACGACAGTGCCACATATAAGTAGAATTATCATTCAATTTAATTCGCTTAGCATCAATGTTATGAACATGTGTATCACTACTATCGAGATTTAACAAGAATAAACCATTCATCTCAGGTGCATGGCCATAAAAGACATTACTCATATAAATCGAACAACCATTATTCTCAGACTTAAACGAATAACCGTCTTGCATCAAACAAGATCCAGATATAATGTTCATGCTCAACGCAGGTACCAAATAACAATTATTGAGGTTTAAAACTAATCCCGAAGGTAGATGTAGGGGGAGCGTGCCGACGGCGATCACATCGACCTTGGATCCATTTCCAACGCGCATCGTCACCTCGTCCCTTGCCAGGCTTCGTTTATTCCGCAGTTCCTGTTTCGAGTTACAAATGTGAGCAACCGAACCAGTATCAAATACCCAGGCACTACTACGAGAACCAGTAAGATAGACATCTATAACATGTATATCAAATATACCTTTCTTCTTGGCATGGCCGCTCTTCAGATCGGCCAAGTATTTGGTGCAGTTCCGCTTCCAGTGCCCCTTCCCCTGGCAGTAGTAGCACACAGTCTCAGGCTTAGGACCAGCCTTAGGCTTCTCAGGAGGCGCAACTTTCTTGCCGCCCTTCTTGAAGTTGCCCTTGTTAGGCTTGCCCTGCTTTTTGAAACTGGTGGTCTTGTTGACCATCAACACTTGGTTCTCCTTCTTAATTTCTACTTCAGCAGACTTCAGCATGGAGAAGAGTTCAGGTAACTCTTTGTTCATGTTCTGCATGTTGTAGTTCATCACGAAGTTCTTGTAACTTGGTGGCAGTGATTGGAGGACACGATGAATACCCAGCTTGTTAGGGATCACAATCCCCAAGTCACTGAGCTTCTTCGCATGTCCGGACATGGCGAACATGTGCTCACTAACGGAGCTGCCCTCTTCCATCATGCAGTTAAAGAACTGTTTCGAGGCCTCATAGCTCTCCACGGCTGCATGAGTCTCAAAGATAAGTTTGAGCTCACGCATCATCTCACATGGGTCGTGGTGCTCAAAACGCTTTTGGAGCTCTGCCTCTAAACTGCACAAGATGGCACACTGAATTTCGGAGTACCGAGTTACCCGAGTCTCATAAACATTCTTTATGTCCTCGGACACTGCAGGAGGTGGTGGGGGACCTAGCGGTGCTTCGAGCACAAATTGCATGCTCACGCCAGTGAGGAAAATCCTCACATGACGGGACCAGTCAGTGAAGTTGCTACCATTGCCCTTAAGCTTTTCTTTCTCTAGGAACTGGTTAAAATTGATGGAGGGGGCGCCATGATCTACAACATATTTGCAAAGAGTTTAGACTAAGTTTATGATAAAATGAGTTCAGTTTTAATTCTTAAATTAACTAGGTGAACTCCCACTCAAAACAACATCCCTCGCATTGTCTTAGTGATTACACGAACCAAATCCACTACACCAAGTCCGATCTTCACGAGAAAAGATGTAGTTTCAAAGGCGAACACTCAAAGTGTTCATCATATCATTCATATGACTCATGCTCTACCTTTCGGTATCCCGTGTTCCGAGACCATGTCTGTACATGCTAGG
The DNA here is from genome assembly GCA_030979885.1 of Lolium multiflorum. NCBI lineage: Eukaryota > Viridiplantae > Streptophyta > Magnoliopsida > Poales > Poaceae > Lolium > Lolium multiflorum. The sequence continues at coordinate 68,730,198 of CM061748.1, read as the reverse complement.
CTCGTCAAGGCAACCTTAGTATCCGCGTGTGCAAATCTGGCTTGCACCCGTTGTATGCACATGTAGAGTCTATCACACCCGATCATCACGAGATGCTTCGAAACGACAAGTCTTAGCAACGGTGCATACTAAGGATGAACACTTTATTATCTTGATATTTAGTGAGAGGGATCATCTTATAATGCTACCGTCGCGATCTAAGCAAAATAAGATGCATAAAAGGATTAACATCACATGCAATTCATAATGTGTGATATGATATGGCCTTTCTTCTTGTGCTTTTGATCTCCATCTCCAAAGCACGGACATGATCTCCATCATCACCAGCATGGCGTCAAGGTCAGTGGCGCCGCTTCATGGTTGTCCATCACTTATAGCTACTATAACAACTACTTGGAATAAAGCTATTACATGATGAATAGACACGCAGGTCTTTAACAAAAATTAAAGACAACCATTAGGCTCCTGCCGGTTGCCATAATACATCAATGAACATCTCATACATCGAATATAATCATCATCACATTATGGCCATATCACATCACCAAACCCTGCAAAAACAAGTTAGACGCCTCTAATTTGGTTTGCATCTTTTACGTGGTTTAGGGTTTTCGAGTAAGATCCAATCTACCTACGAACATGAACCACAACGGTGATACTAGTGTTGACAATAGAAGTGCAAATTACAATCTTCACTATGGTGGGAGAGACAGACACCCGCAAAGCCACTTATGCAATACAAGTTGCATGTCAAGCGTGGAGCAAGTCTCATGAGACGCGGTCATGTAAAGTTAGCCCGGGCCGCTTCATCCCACCATCCCGCAAGAAGCAAAGTACACAAACTAAAGCAACAAAAGCATCACCGCCCACAAACCATTGTGTTCTACTCGTGCAACAGATCTATGCATAGACGTGGCTCTGATACCACTGATGGGGTTCGTTGCATAGAAAACAAAAATTTTCCTACCGCAAAGCGAATAAAACCAACAGATCTAATCTATGGAACACCCAAGATCCAATCTACTAGATCTAAGCAACGAGGTGGAGATGAGACTAACCCTCGAAGATTCCAAAGCCTACGAGATTAATCTCGTTGTTGGTGTAGACGATCGTCCCCGGTGCTGCAATCCGGCAGCACTTCCGTACTCGGTCGCGCGTACGGTGTCGATGAAGCTCCTTCCTCTCCCGTTCCAGCGGGCAGCGGAGGTGTGGTAGATCTCCTCCAACGTCCAGCAGCACGACGGCGTGGTGGTGGTGGTGGAGGAAGAAAACTGCAGGGCTTCGCCTAAGCCCGGACAGCGTATGGTGGAGGGAGAGGGGGCCAGAGGAGGAGGCAATGGGGGGATGGTGTGGCCGGCCACCCCCTCCCCTCTTTATATAGGGGGCTGGCCGGCCAAGGTGGCCCCCCTTCCCATCTAGGGTTGGGGGCGGCGGCCAAGGGGGGAGAGGGGCTTTCCCCTCCCCCAAGTTGATCCCCCCAGGGAAACCCTAGGGGGTTGGCCGGCCTGGGCCTTGGGGGCCAAGTGCCCCTGGCCCATTAGGCCAGGGAGCATCCCCTCGGCCCACGGTGGGCCTCCCGGGTCGTGGGCCCCATGGTGGAACCTTCCGGAACCTTCTAGAACCTTCCAGTCAACACCGGAACAATCCCGAACATTTCCGAAAACCCAGAAATCAACTTCCCTTATATGAATCTTATTCTCCGGACTCTTCCGGACCTCCTCGTGACATCCTGGATCACATCCGAGACTCCGAACAAACTTCGTCTCCATACCATATTCAAATCTACTTATGCGACATCGAACCTTAAGCGCGTCACCCTACGGTTCGCGAACTATGCAGACATGGTCGAGACTCCTCTCCGAGCAATAACCAATAGCGGGATCTGGAGATCCATAATGGCTCCCACATATTCAACGATGACTTAGTGATCGATTGAACCATTTACATACGATGCCAATTCCCTTTGTCTCGCGATATTTTACTTGTCCGAGGTTTGATCATCGGTATCTCCATACCTTGTTCAACCTCGTTACCGACAAGTACTCTTTACTCGTACCGTGGTATGTGATCTCTTATGAACTATTCATATGCTTGCAAGCTAATCAGATGACATTCCACCGAGAGGGCCCAGAGTATATCTATCCGTCATCAGGATGGACAAATCCCACTGTTGATCCATATGCCTCAACTCACACTTTCCAAATACTTAATCCCACCTTTATTGTCACCCATTTACGCAATGACGTTTGATGTAATCAAAGTACCCTTTCGGTGTAAGTGATTTACATGATCTCATGGTCGAAGGATTAAGACAACTATGTATTGAAAGCTTATAGCAAATGAACTTAATGACTTGATCTTATGCTACGCTCATTTGGGTGTGTGTCCATTATATCATTCAATTAATGACATAACCTTGTTATTAATAACATCCAATGTTCATGATCACGAAACCATGATCATCTATTAATCAACAAGCTAGTTATACAAGAGGCTTACTAGGGACTCCTTGTTGTTTACATAACACACATGTATCAATGTTTCGGTTAATACAATTATAGCATGGTATATAAACATTTATCATAAACACAAAGATATTATAATAACCACTTTATTATTGCCTCTTGGGCATATCTCCAACAATTCCTTATGAGCTTTACACGGAGATTATGCACGAAATTGGTTCTTGTGAACTTGAAGATATTGATGTGGTTATTCATCTGGCTAATAGAGAAACTATTTCTCCAATTGGTATTGTTCGAGATGTGGAAGTTCTATGTGGTAAGATTAAATATCCTGCTGACTTTTTGGTACTTGGTTCTGCTGCTAGTGATCATTGTCCTATCATTTTTGGTAGACCTTTTCTAAATACTTGTGGAGCTATTATAGATTGTAAGAAAGAGAAAATTTTGACTAGATTTGCTGGTGAACCTTATGAATTTAACTTTTCTAAATTTACCAAAACTCCTTATAAAGCTGATTTGCCTAGTAATGATTTTAAAATGGAGCAGTGTGCATCTATTGTTCTTGTTCCTAATAATCCTTTGCAGCAACATTTGGAGAATAGCGAAAGTGAAGCTTTTAGGAAAGAAAGAGATGAGCTTGAGGAAATTTTTCTTCGCCAACCTATTCTCAAGCATGATTTACCGGTGGAAGATTTGGGTACAACACCGCCACCAAAGGAAGATCCTGTTTTTGATTTAAAGCCTTTACCTGATAATCTTAAATATGCTCATATTGATGATAAGAAAATATATCCTGTTATTATTAGTTCTAAGCTTTCAGAGATTGAGGAAGAAAGGTTATTGGAAATATTGAAGAAACACCGAGGAGCTATTGGCTATACACTTGATGATTTGAAAGGGATTTCTCCTTCTATTTGCCAACATGCTATTAATATGGAAGAAGATGCAAAGCCTGTTGTTGAACATCAACGTCGTCTAATTCCGAAGATGAAAGAGGTGGTAAGGAACGAGGTATTAAAACTTCTTGAAGCTGGTATTATATATCCTATTGCTGATAGTAGATGGGTTAGTCCTGTGCATTGTGTTCCTAAGAAAGGAGGAATGACTGTTGTGCCTAATGATAATGATGAGCTTATTCCTCAAAGAATAGTTGTAGGGTATAGAATGTGCATTGATTTTCGAAAAGTTAATAAAGTTACTAAGAAAGATCATTACCCTTTACCCTTTATTGATCAAATGCTAGAAAGATTATCTAAAAATACTCATTTTTGCTTTCTTGATGGTTATTCTGGGTTTTCACAAATTGCTGTTAAAGCTAAAGATCAAGAGAAAACCACGTTTACTTGTCCTTATGGAACTTATGCTTATAGGCGTATGCCTTTTGGTTTATGTAATGCTCCTGCTACTTTTCAAAGATGCATGTCTGCTATTTTTCATGGTTTTTGTGAAAGTATTGTAGAGGTGTTCATGGATGATTTTTCTGTTTATGGGAATTCTTTTGATAATTGCTTGCGAAACCTCGATAAAGTGTTGCAGAGATGTGAAGAAACTAACCTTGTTCTTAATTGGGAGAAATGCCACTTTATGGTTAATGAAGGAATTGTATTGGGACATAAAATTTCCGAGAGAGGTATTGAAGTTGATAGAGCTAAAGTTGAAGCAATTGAGAAGATGCCCTATCCGAGGGATGTTAAAGGTATTCGTAGTGTTCTTGGTCATGCTGGGTTTTATAGGAGATTTATTAAAGATTTCTCTAAAATTTCAAAGCCTCTTACTAATCTTCTTCAAAAAGATGTACCTTTTGTTTTTGATGATGATTGTAAGGAAGCTTTTGAAACTCTAAAGAAAGCCTTAACAACTGCTCCTGTAGTCGAACCTCCTGATTGGAATTTGCCTTTTGAAATTATGTGTGATGCTAGTGATTTTGCTGTAGGCGCTGTTCTTGGACAGCGGGTAGATAAAAAATTAAATGTTATTCATTATGCTAGTAAGACTCTTGATGCTGCTCAAAGAAATTATGCTACAACTGAAAAGGAATTGTTAGCTGTAGTCTTTGCTTGTGACAAGTTTAGACCCTATATTGTTGATTCAAAAGTTACAATTCATACTGATCATGCTGCAATTAGATACCTTATGACAAAGAAAGATGCTAAGCCAAGGCTTATTAGATGGGTACTTCTGTTGCAAGAATTTGATTTACATATTATAGATAGGAAAGGTGCTGATAATCCTGTTGCTGATAATTTGTCTAGATTGGAAAATATTGCTTATGATCCTGTTCCTGTTAATGATAGTTTTCCAAATGAACAATTGGCTGTAATAAAGGTGAGCTCGCGAGAGAGCCCTTGGTATGCAGATTATGCTAACTTTATTGTTTCGAAGTATTTGCCTCCAACCTTTTCAGCTCAGCAAAGGAGGAAATTCTTTTATGACTTGAGGCATTATTTTTGGGATGACCCACACTTATATAAAGAAGGAGTAGATGGTATTATGCGAAGATGTGTTCCTGAATATGAACAACAGGAGATATTGAGTAAATGTCATGGTAGTGTTTATGGAGGACATCACGCTGGAGATAGAACCGCGCAAAAGGTTCTACAATCAGGTTTTTATTGGCCAACTCTCTTCAAAGATGCAAGGAAATTTATTTTATCTTGTGATGAATGTCAAAGAGTTGGTAATATCTCTAGACGCAATGAAATGCCTATGAATTATACTCTTGTTATTGAACCATTCGATTGTTGGGGATTCGACTTCATGGGTCCTTTCCCTTCTTCAGATGGTAACACTCATATACTTGTCGCTGTTGATTATGTTACTAAATGGGTAGAAGCTATACCTACAAAAAGTGCTGATGGTGAGACCTCTATAAAAATGCTTGTAGATGTTATATTTCCTAGATTTGGAATACCTAGATATATTATGACTGATGGAGGTTCTCATTTTATTCATGGAGGTTTTAGAAAAACTCTTGCTAAGTATGGTATTAATCATAGAATTGCTTCTGCTTATCACCCTCAAACTAGTGGTCAAGTAGAATTATCAAATAGAGAGATTAAAGCTATCTTAGGAAAGACTGTTAATAAATCTAGAAAGAATTGGGCTAGCAAATTGAAAGAAGCACTATGGGCTTATAGAACTGCTTATAAAAATCCTATGGGAATGTCACCTTATAAAATGGTTTATGGAAAAGCTTGTCATTTACCTTTAGAACTAGAGCACAAAGCTTATTGGGCTGTTAGAGAACTAAATAAAGATCCGAAACTAGCCGGTAATAAGAGGTTGTTGCAATTAAGTTCTCTAGATGAATGGAGAAGTGAAGCTTATGAAAATGCTAAACTCTTTAAAGAAAAAGTTAAGAAATGGCATGATAGAAGGATTATCAAAAGAGAGTTTAATATTGGGGATAAAGTCCTATTGTATCGGTCTCGTCTCAGATTCTTTGCAGGGAAATTACTCTCGAAGTGGGAAGGACCATATGTTGTTGAGGAGGTGTATCGTTCAGGAGCAATTAAAATTAGCTCTCTCCAAGGCAATGCCACACAGGTGGTGAATGGACAAAGACTCAAGCATTATATCTCGGGTGATTCTTATAATGTTGATGTTGATATTATTCAAGTGGAAACACCGGAGGCTTTCATCAAAGGGCAAATTGACAGTCCGCCAGAACTGGACTTTGAATAGGTAACAGTACAGGTAATAGAAAGTCCGCGTTTACCTTTCCGAACATTATTTCTGCTGTTTTTGGAAAATATGAAAAATTACGGAATCGAAACGGAGTGGAAAAGACGCGCGAGGGCCCGTCACCACAGGCCGGCGCGGGCCCCACCCTGGCCGCGCCGACCTATGGTGACAGCCCCTCGGCGTCCCGTTTCCACTCGTTTTCGGCCTGGAACCTTCCTTTTGTCGTAAAAATATTTGCTATATAATCCCCCGGATCCCTGGAGGTCCGTATATCGTTTTCTCGACGTGTTTTGTTTCGAGCTGTTTTCTGCCAGGATCTGCTTCGGATCTAGATCCACCATGTCCTCGTCGGGAACTCAGAAGGACAGCTTCTTTGAGGACGTCGTCAACCCGTACATGAACGAGCTGAAGATGCACCCCAAAGAGTTGCTGCTCGTGGATGGAGAGTTGCAGATCAAAGATGTCCAGGGTCCTAAGGGAGAAGGGAGTTTGGAAGACAGGATGGAGAAACTGGAACAAGAGGTTTTCAACTACAAGAAGATGGCTGAGCGTGAAGTGGATATCTTTCACAAGATTGTGTCTGAACTCATTGATGGACACAAGAAGGAGACTGCAAAGTTGTGGGACGATATCTTCTCACTTCACGACACCACCAACAAACTCCAAGCTCAACTCTATGATGTTCATAATCAAAACTGTGAGTATGAAAACAGGTTTAAGCGCATAAGTCATGCTGCTAGTTTCAGGTTTCCGGAGACCAAGATGTCTTTTGTTGATGGAGGGCCTCTTCCATGGAAGTCTGATGACGACAAAGATTCACCATCATCACCGAAGGAGTAATTCATCATCGGTATTGGCATCCCCTTGGTTTGTTCCAAGCTTGGGGGAGTGCCGCGGTATCACATCATCACTACCTTTATCTTTTATTATCAAGTAGTGTCATATCATGAGTAGGGAAGTTATCATATGGAATAGTATGCAATGTGGAAGTATCTCTCTTAGTTGGTTATCTATGTATCCGTTGGTGTGAGTTATCGTTATGGAATATTAATGAGAAGTCTTATCATTTACTTTTTGCACACCTTATTTTAGTTTGCAATCTCCATTATATGATTACTCTTGACATTAGTATTGATATCACTTTGGGAGCATTAAGTAAATCTATTTGGTTTTGGCAAACTTAGCATTGGTCAATAGCAACAACACCCTGATGTCTGAATAGAAGAGAGAAATACACTTAGATATACTACTCTATTATCTCTATGCTAATGAGTTTAGTATTCTGAAGTTAAAATTGCTTGTGCTTATGGGAAAGATGCATGATTGTTTCTATCATATGTATATTTGTTTGTTTCCCTCAACCTTTATGCTTGCTATCAAACCTTGCTAGCCAAAGACCTGTATCGAGAGGAGATGCTTCTCATACATCCATAACCTTAGACCAAACCTATGCCATTTGTGTCCACCATACCTACCTACTACATGGTATTTTCTGCCATTCCAAGTAAATACTTCATGTGCTACCTTTAAATTATTCAAACTACTACTCCTTATTTGTGTTAATGTTCTATAGCTCATGAGGAAGTATGTGGTGTTTTATCTTTCAATCTTGTTGGGCGGACTTTCACCAATGGACTAGTGGCACATCCGCTTATCCAATAATTTTGCAATAAGAGCTGGCAACGGGGTTCCCAGCCCCAATTAATAACTTTCATTAATAATTCTCTTCACATGTTTTGCTCTGATTTATCAGTAAGCAACTTAATTTTGCAATAGACACTCCTCCATGGTATGTGAATGTTGGAAGGCACCCGAGGATTCGGTTAGCCATGGATTGAGAAAGCCAAGGTTGGGGGGAGTGTCATCCTTAATAAAACTAAAATACATGTGTAAACAAAAGAGAAGGGGGATGATCTACCTTGCTGGTAGAGATGCCGTCCCTCATGGGAGCCGCTCTTTGAAGGTTCGTTTGGCAAGGGAGTTAGAGTGCCCGCTACCATTCGTTGACAACAACAAACACCGCTCAAAATCTTACTTTTATGCTCTTTATATGATTTCAAAACTTGAAAAGCTCTAGCACATGATTTAATCCCTGCTTCCCTCTGCGAAGGGCCTATCTTTTACTTTTATGTTGAGTCAGTAAACCTATTTCCCTCTACCTCAAGCAAGCAATTGAGTTGTTGTGAACCAATCATTTATGCTATGATTCAGTTGATCATGTCTTTTATACTTTCTTGTTTAGTACCAATTTTATCTGAATGAATATGACTTTGAAGTTATCAATGATTATGAGGAGATTGTCATGCTTGAATATGAAAGCTCAGCTATAAAATTCTAATATGAAAGCTTTGCTTAGGAGTACAATCCGTTAGTAGTTCTCTGACCAAGAACAAAGTTTGCCATCACCAACTATGATTTCTCATGCACCTTTACTTGTGATTTCTCTTTACTTATTTCAAGATGAGTTATATGAGGAAGTTGTTTACTAGAATGTCTTGTGTGAATGAATATGATGCTTCTTGTTCGTATTTTATTTATCGACTCTTCACTCCATAAACATGTGGTCTTGTTTATCGAGCTCAGTTTCGCTTGGGGACAAGCGAGGTCTAAGCTTGGGGGGAGTTGATACGTCCAATTTGCATCACTATTTTGTATCATAATTTGCTGTTATTCATTGATATATTTCATATTGGGACACAATACTTATGTTATTTCATCTATTTTGCATGTTTCATCATTATTGGAGGATCAAGCACCGGAGCCAGGATTCTGCTGGAAAAAGCACCGTCAGAACGCAATATTTCGGAAGATCAACTATGGAAGGAAATTTCACGTAAATTCCTATTTTTCCAGATGACGGAGGGAGCCAGAAGGGGAAGAAGAGGGGAGCCAAGGTGGGCCCAGACCACAGGCCGGCGCGGCCCATGGCCTGGCCGCGCCACCCTGTGTTGTGGGGGCCCCACAGCCCCTTTCGCCTCCTTTTCTTCGCGTACTCCTTCGTCCCGAAAACCTAAGCCAGAGGGAGGACCTCACGAAGAGTTACAGCCGCCTCTGCGGGGCGGAGAACACCAGAGAGAAAAGAGCTCTCCGGCGGGCAGGAATCCGCCGGGGAAATTCCCGCCATCGTCATCGTCATCGAGCTGGACATCATCTCCATCATCATCATCATCATCTCCACCATCTACACCGCCATCACCACCGCTGCACCTCGTCACCGCTGTAACAATTTGGGTTGGATCTTGATTGTTTGATAGGGGAAACTCTCCCGGCATTATTCTCTACTTGTTATTGATGCTATTGAGTGAAACCATTGAACCAAAGTCTATGTTCAGATTGTTATTCATCATCATATCACCTCTGATTGTATTCCATATGATGTCTCGTGAGTAGTTCGTTTAGTTCTTGAGGACATGGGTGAAGTCTAAATGCTAGTAGTGAATTATGGTTGAGTAATATTCAATGTTATGATATTTAAGTTGTGGTGTCATTCTTCTAGTGGTGTCGTGTGAACGTCGACTACACGACACTTCACCATTTATGGGCCTAGGGGAGTGCATCTTGTATTCGGTTGCTAATTGCGGGGTTGCCGGAGTGACAGAAACCTAAGCCCCCGTTAGTATATCGATGCAAGAGGGATCGCAGGATCTCAGAGTTTAAGGCTGTGGTTAGATTTATCTTAATTACTTTCTTGTAGTTGCGGATGCTTGCAAGGGGTATAATCACAAGTATGTATTAGTCCTAGGAAGGGCGGTGCATTAGCATAGGTTCACCCACACAACACTTATCAAAACAATGAAGATTATTTAGCTACATGAAGCGAAAGCACTAGACTAAAATCCCCGTGTGTCCTCAAGAACGTTTGGTCATTATAAGTAAACAAACCGGCTTGTCCTTTGTGCTAAAAAGGATTGGGCCACTCGCTGCAATTATTTCTCTCGCATTTTACTTACTCGTACTTTATTCATCTGTTACATCAAAACCCCTTGAATACTTGTTTGTGAGCATTTACAGTGAATCCTTCATCGAAACTGCTGCCAACACCTTCTGCTCCTCGTTGGGATCGACATTCTTACTTATCGAAGATACTACGATACCCCCTATACTTGTGGGTTTTCAGCTCAGCAAAGGAGGAAATTCTTTTATGACTTGAGGCATTATTTTTGGGATGACCCACACTTATATAAAGAAGGAGTAGATGGTATTATGCGAAGATGTGTTCCTGAATATGAACAACAGGAGATATTGAGTAAATGTCATGGTAGTGTTTATGGAGGACATCACGCTGGAGATAGAACCGCAAAAGGTTCTACAATCAGGTTTTTATTGGCCAACTCTCTTCAAAGATGCAAGGAAGTTTATTTTATCTTGTGATGAATGTCAAAGAGTTGGTAATATCTCTAGACGCAATGAAATGCCTATGAATTATACTCTTGTTATTGAACCATTCGATTGTTGGGGATTCGACTTCATGGGTCCTTTCCCTTCTTCAGAAGGTAACACTCATATACTTGTTCTGTTGATTATGTTACTAAATGGGTAGAAGCTATACCTACAAAAAGTGCTGATGGTGAGACCTCTTTAAAAATGCTTTTAGATATTATTTTTCCTAGATTTGGAGTACCTAGATATATTATGACTGATGGAGGTTCTCATTTTATTCATGGAGGTTTTAGAAAAACTCTTGCTAAGTATGGTATTAATCATAGAATTGCTTCCGCTTATCACCCTCAAACTAGTGGTCAAGTAGAATTATCAAATAGAGAGATTAAATCTATTTTGGGAAAGACTGTTAATAAATCTAGAAAGAATTGGGCTAGCAAATTGAAGGAAGCACTATGGGCTTATAGAACTGCTTATAAAAATCCTATGGGAATGTCTCCTTATAAAATGGTTTATGGAAAAGCTTGTCATTTACCTTTAGAACTAGAGCACAAAGCTTATTGGGCTGTTAGAGAACTAAATAAAGATCCTAAACTAGCCGGTAATAAGAGGTTGCTGCAATTAAATTCTTTAGATGAATGGAGAAGTGAAGCTTATGAAAATGCTAAACTCTTTAAGGAGAAAGTTAAGAAATGGCATGATAGAAGAATTATCAAAAGAGAATTTAATGTTGGGGACAAAGTCCTATTGTATCGGTCTCGTCTTAGATTCTTTGCAGGGAAATTACTCTCAAAATGGGAAGGACCATATGTTGTTGAGGAGGTGTATCGTTCAGGAGCAATTAAAATTAGCTCTCTCCAAGGCAATGCTACGCAAGTGGTGAATGGACAAAGACTCAAGCATTATATCTCGGGTGATTCTTATAATGTTGATGTTGATATTATTCAAGTGGAAACACCGGAGGCTTTCATCAAAGGACAAATTGACAGTCCGCCAGAACTCGACTTTGAATAGGTAACAGTACAGGTAATAAAAGTCCGCGTTTAGCTTTCCGAACAATATTTCTGCTGTTTTTGGAAAATATGAAAAATTACGGGATCGAAACGGAGTGGAAGAGACGCGCGAGGGCCCGTCACCATAGGCCGGCGCGGGCCCCACCCTGGCCGCGCCGCCTATGGTGACAGCCCCTCGGCGTCCCGTTTCCACTCGTTTTCGGCCTGGAACCTTCCTTTTGTCGTAAAAATATTTGCTATATAATCCCCGGACCCCTGGAGGTCCGTATATCGTTTTCTCGTCGTGTTTTGTTTCGAGCTGTTTTCTGCCAGATTGTTTTGATCTAGAAGCCCTATGGTCTCCAACAACAAAGACAAGGAGCCTTGGAAGGAAGAGATGGATGAAAGGATCAATAAGGAGAAGAAGAAGATAGCATCAGCAAAAGGAGAGTGGGAAACTATGGAGAGTAAGCCAATCTTGGTGGGATCGGTTAACACTGGGCGTTCTTTTTCTCATAACTTGCAGGGAGTTCTTCCGCCTGCTCTGGACCTCGACTCTTTCCCTTGTGTGGAGGAAGCAATACGGGTTGGAATATTACTCAATCCCCAGCACAAGGCCGTCACCGCCACATTCAGATAACAATGAGTCTCTTCAAGTTTTGGTGCAGAATTGCAAAACTGAGAAGCTGAAGCTGAAGGAGATCCTTAAGAAGCGCGAGAAGAATCCACCATCATCACCGAAGGAGTAATTCATCATCGGTATTGGCATCCCCTTGGTTTGTTCCAAGCTTGGGGGAGTGCCGCGGTATCACATCATCACTACCTTTATCTTTTACTATCAAGTAGTGTCATATCATGAGTAGGAAAGTTATCATATGGAATAGTTTGCAATGTGGAAGTATCTCTCTTAGTTGGTTATCTATGTATCCGTTGGTGTGAGTTATCGTTATGGAATATTAATGAGAAGTCTTATCATTTACTTTTTGCACACCTTATTTTAGTTTGCAATCTCCATTATATGATTACTCTTGACATTAGTATTGATATCACTTTGGGAGCATCAAGTAAATCTATTTGGTTTTGGCAAACTTAGCATTGGTCAATAGCAACAACATTTTGATGTTTAAATAGAAGAGAGAAATACATTTAGATATATTACTCTATTATCTCTATGCTAATGAGTTTAGTATTCTGAAGTTAAAATTGCTTGTGCTTATGAGAAAGATGCATGATTGTTTCTATCATATGTATATTTGTTTGTTTCCCTCAACCTTTATGCTTGCTATCAAACCTTGCTAGCCAAAGACCTGTATTGAGAGGGAATGCTTCTCATACATCCATAACCTTAGACCAAACCCATGCCATTTGTGTCCACCATAACTACCTACTATGTGGTATTTTGCGCCACTCCAAGTAAATACTTCATGTGCTACCTTTAAATAATTCAAACTATACTACTCCTTATTTGTGTCAATGTTTTATAGCTCATGAGGAAGTATGTGGTGTTTTATCTTTCAATCTTGTTGGGCGGACTTTCACCAATGGACTAGCGGCACATCCGCTTATCCAATAATTTTGCAATAAGAGCTGGCAACGGGGTTCCCAGCCCCAATTAATAACTTTCATTAATAATTCTCTTCACATGTTTTGCCCTGATTTATCAGTAAGCAACTTAATTTTGCAATAGACACTCCTCCATGGTATGTGAATGTTGGAAGGCACCCGAGGATTCGGTTAGCCATGGATTGAGAAAGCCAAGGTTGGGGGGAGTGTCATCCATAATAAAACTAAAATACATGTGTAAACAAAAGAGAAGGGGGATGATCTACCTTGCTGGTAGAGATGCCGTCCCTCATGGGAGCCGCTCTTGGAAGGTTCGTTTGGCAAGGGGGTTAGAGTGCCCGCTACCATTCGTTGACAACAACAAACACCGCTCAAAATCTTACTTTTATGCTCTTTATATGATTTCAAAACTTGAAAAGCTCTAGCACATGATTTAATCCCTGCTTCCCTCTGCGAAGGGCCTATCTTTTACTTTTATGTTGAGTCAGTAAACCTATTTCCCTCTGTCTTAAGCAAGCAATTGAGTTGTTGTGAATCAACCATTTATGCTATGATTGAGCTAATCATGTCCTTTATACTTTCTTGTTTAGTACAAATTTTATCTGAATGAATATGACTTTGAAAGTTATCAATGATTATGAGGAGATTGTTATGATTGAGAATGAAAGCCCTGCTATATAAATTCTAATATGAAAGCTTTGCTTAGAAGATAAGTACAATCCGTTAGTAGTTCTCTGACCAAGAACAAAGTTTGCCATAACCATTTATGATTTCCTATGCACCTTTACTTGTGATTTCTCTTTACTTATTTCAAGTTGAGTAATATGAAGAGAATGTTTACTAGAATGTCTTGTGTGAATCAATATGATGCTTCTTGTCCGTATTTTATTTATCGACTCCTCACTCCATAAACATGTGCTCTTGTTTATTGAGCTCAGTTTCGCTTGGGGACAAGCGAGGTCTAAGCTTGGGGGAGTTGATACGTCCAATTTGCATCACTATTTTGTATCATAATTTGCTGTTATTCATTGATATATTTCATATTTGGACACAATACTTATGTTATTTCATCTATTTTGCATGTTTCATCATTATTGGAGGATCAAGCGCCGGAGCCAGATTCTTTTGGAAAAAGCACCGTCGAGAATACAATATTTCGGAAGATCAACTGTGGAAGGAAATTATAACAAAAATCCTATTTTTCCAGATGACGAAGGAAGCCAGAAGGGGGAGCAGAGAGGGCTCAAGGTGGGCCCCACCACCGGCGTGGCCCATGGCCCGCGCCACCTTGTGGTGTGGGGGCCCCACAGCCCCTTTCGCCTCCTTTTCTTCGCGAAACCCTTCGTCCCGAAAACCTAAGCCAGAGGGTACCTCACGAAGAGTCACAGCCGCCTCTGCGGTGCGGAGAACACCAGAGAGAAAAGAGCTCTCCGGCGGGCAGGAATCCGGGGAAATTCCTCCCGGAGGAAATCGACGCCATCGTCATCGTCATCGAGCTGGACATCATCTCCATCACCTTCGTCATCATCTTCATCATCTACACCGCCATCTCCACCGCTGCACCTCGTCACCGCGGTAACGATTTGGGTTGGATCTTGATTGTTTGATAGGGGAAACTCTCCGGTGTTGATTTCTACTTGTTATTGATGCTATTGAGTGAAACCGTTGAACCAAGGTTTATGTTCAGATTGTTATTCATCACCATATCACCTCTGATTGTATTCCATATGATGTCTTGTGAGTAGTTTGTTTAGTTCTTGAGGACATGGGTGAAGTCTAAATGTTAGTAGTGAACTATGGTTGAGTAATATTCAATGTTATGATATTTAAGTTGTGGTGTCATTCTTCTAGTGGTGTCGTGTGAACGTCGACTACACGATACTTCACCATTTATGGGCCTAGGGGAGTGCATCTTGTATTCGGTTGCTAATTGCGGGGTTGCCGGAGTGACCCGTTGGTATATCGATGCAAGAGGGATCGCAGGATCTCAGAGTTTAAGGCTGTGGTTAGATTTATCTTAATTACTTTCTTGTAGTTGCGGATGCTTGCAAGGGTATAATCACAAGTATGTATTAGTCCTAGGAAGGGCGGGGCATTAGCATAGGTTCACCCACACAACACTTATCAAAACAATGAAGATTAATTAGCTGTATGAAGCGAAAGCACTAGACTAAAATCCCCGCGTGTCCTCAAGAACGTTTGGTCATTATAAGTAAACAACCGGCTTGTCCTTTGTGCTAAAAAGGATTGGGCCACTCGATGCAATTATTTCTCTCGCATTTTATTTACTTGTACTTTATTTATCTGCAATATCAAAACCCCTTGAATACTTGTCTGTGAGCATTTACAGTGAATCCTTCATCGAAACTGCTTGTCAACATCTTCTGCTCCTCGTTGGGATCGACATTCTTACTTATCGAAGATACTACGATACACCCCCTATACTTGTGGGTCATCAACCTCCTCTTATCCAAGTAGGCATCAAAATGTGAATCCACATAGACAGCGAGTCCCTCACCGGTCTTGTCAAACTTTAAGCAAGCTTTGGATGTGCCACGAAGGTACATGAAAATCCACTAAACAACTTTTTATGTTCTTTACCAGGATTAGCCATGTATCGACTAACCAAACTCATAACATATGATAATTCAGGACCGGAACAAACCATGACATACATCAAGAAACCAACATCACTAGAATATGAAACTCGTGAAATGTACTCAAAATCTTCATCAGTACCAGGACATTGCAATGCTAACAATTTACATCATGCATATTAAAATGTTGAAGGATTTTTTGTTGACTTCTGTCATGTCTTTGGATACTTCACCGTTCAGATCATGTGGTGATCTTGCTTAGCTTATGTAAGTAATTAGTCTGAGATGTTTGATTTATTGAGATTGCAGATCCGATATTTTTTTCTCTCCCCTGAAGTCTCCGATCTGTTTATTTGTTCTATAATTGCTTTTGGATTCTGTATTTTCCTGTTTTTATTACCGATGTATTCATGGATCTTGGATCCCCCAAAATCTGTTTTGCTTGTTTGTTAATATATGCAGAATCTGTGATATATTCATGATAACCTGTGACCGTGGAACATGATTGTAGCCTGATGTAAATTTCTGACGTGGAGAGGGCTCACGTTGGTCCATGCATCTTATTTATCTACTTCATGTTGCAGAAAATTCTTGTTCATATACTCCATTATATTTATTGAGCCAATCGTTCTTGTTCAAACAGATTTTTTTTGTTGAAGGGAATCTCAAGAACAAATGCTTCAGATCCAAATGTCAATGGATGGTTTGTTCTGAATAAAACTTTTGTTTAATCTCCATATGTGTAAATCGTGTTGGAATTTTGTACCATTTTTTATGGGTAATATCAGAAATTAATTTCGTATCATATAAAAAATATGGCAATGTCAGAAATAAATTTCTATCATATGAATTTTTTGTTGTGCCATGAGAATGGGAAAGAGCGGAGAAAAATGAATGGTAAAGTTTGTGTATTATAAACCAATTTTACGGTTCAAACTGATCTATTGAATGATTCTGGTTCGTGCCATATTAATTTTCCATTCTATCCTGGACAGAACTACATCGAGGTCGACCTTGTTTTTGCTTATAGTCAGGTCACCGAAACTATCCATTTGTGGTAAAGGAATATTTCCAAAAATAGTAATAGTGGGCCCGCGTGGGAACCAAAGGAAAGCACGGGCAACTCTTCAACGACGGAGTAACAACCGTGCGGCTGATGGAGGAGTGGTTTAGCTCCGGAGGGCGGGGAGGTCGGCAGCCTGAACCGTCCGCCGAATGGCAGGGAGGCCGGCAGCCGAAACCGTGCACCGGGGGGTGTGGAGGCCGACGGTGAGTGGCTCGGCGCCGGAGGATGGGATGGACGTGAGAGAGCTAGCCGTGGACGGGCGCCAAACAGCGAGTGACCTTGGCGGCGTGTGTGGCCACAGGCGGCATGAGTAACCCATGCGATGGTGTCGGGAGAATGTGAAATTGGGAAAAGTTTGTTATTTTAAAATTAAAGTTGGGGAAATTTGGGTGAGGAAGAAAGCAGGATTGTCCGACTTTTCTCAGTACTCCAATACCAACAAGCACTGACATGTGGTTTTCTGTGGTTATCATTACAAAAAAATTATTATCATCCTAATGACCAAGAGATAATAATATTTTCCATTTATTTGCAAAAAATTGTTTGGTTACTTAGTATTTTCTTTTATGCTTTCATGCGATAAATGATTTGTTCATCCAATTTGCACCGGGAGTACTTTATGTTCACATTCTTATATTTTTATGAAAATAAAACTTCATGCTAACTCGATAGATTGATTGTGCAGGATGGCTACGAGTTGACAAAGAGATTTTTGATACACATACTCAAGTACCTTGCTAATGACATTGAAAATAACATACAGGATGTTGTGCGAGCATATGTTATTCACGATCAAGAGAGCATGGATTTAATAAATAATATAAGAAATAATATGTTGGTCTCGTTGCCTTTTATAATTATTACACTAAATTATGTGATATGATCTTATGATATTTTAAATATTATGTGGTTATTTTTATGTACTTAAATGTTTTTGCGCATCATTTACACTTGTAATATTTGTGAAACTACATAAAGTAGAGATCCATGTAATATTGTGACTGGCATAAGGTAGGGAGCCGTGGCGAAGCACGGGCATTCCACTAGTAATTGTTAGTGTGATAGTTGCATGTTATCTACTGGAAGTTAAGAAGCTTCCAAACATAGCTACCAAATGGTTGTTCCAAACTTTGAAAATAAGCTTTGTCCTGTTTTGTTGTATGTTGTTCATCTTAGGTCTTGGGAGGTTGGAGCCCTGAAATCTAGTATACATTAGGCATATCCTGTAAGAGTACACAAGCATTTAGTGGTAATGATGCAACTGTGCAATTAACATCATAATGCCCTCGTTGCGGAACAACTACTGGGTGGGATAATGCACTTAACATCTCTTTGTTCTGTCTACCATGAGCTGGTCTAAAGTGTTGGAGATATGCCCAAGAGGCAATAATAAATTAGTTATTGTTATATCTTAGTGTTCATGATAAATGTTTACATCCCATGCTATAATTGTATTAACCGAAACATTGATACATGTGTGTTATGTAAACAACAAGGAGTCCCTAGTAAGCCTCTTGTATAACTAGCTTGTTGATTAATGGATGATCATGGTTTCGTGATCATGAACATTGGATGTTATTAATAACAAGGTTATGTCATTAGGTGAATGATATAATGGACACACACCCAAATGAGCGTAGCATAAGATCAAGTCATTAAGTTCAATTTGCTATAAGCTTTCGATACATAGTTGCCTAAGTCCTTCGACCATGAGATCATGTAAATCACTTACACCGGAAGGGTACTTTGATTACATCAAACGCCATTGCGTAAATGGGTGATTATAAAGATGGGATTAAGTATTTGGAAAGTGTGAGTTGAGGCATATGGATCAATAGTGGGATTTGTCCATCCCGATGACGGATAGATATACTCTGGGCCCTCTCGGTGGAATGTCATCTGATTAGCTTGCAAGCATATGAATGGTTCATAAGAGATCACATACCACGGTACGAGTAAAGAGTACTTGTCGGTAACGAGGTTGAACAAGGTATGGAGATACCGATGATCGAACCTCGGACAAGTAAAATATCGCGTGACAAAGGGAATTGGCATCGTATGTAAATGGTTCAATCGATCACTAAGTCATCGTTGAATATGTGGGAGCCATTATGGATCTCCAGATCCCGCTATTGGTTATTGCTCGGAGAGGAGTCTCGACCATGTCTGCATAGTTCGCGAACCGTAGGGTGACGCGCAAGGTTCGATGTCGCATAAGTAGATATGGAATATGGTATGGAGACGAAGTTTGTTCGGAGTCTCGGATGGGATTCAGGACATCACGAGGAGGTCCGGAATGGTCCGGAGAATAAGATTCATATATGGGAAGTCATTTTCGGGTTACCGGAAAAGTTCAGGATTTTTCGGTATTGTACAGGAGGTTCTAGAAGGTTCCGGGGGGTACCATAGTGGGGCCCACCTATCCCGAACGTCCAACATGGACCGGAGGGGGTCACATAGGCCCACATGGGCCAGGCACACCAGCCCCCAAGGCCCATGTGGCTGTACCAAGTGGATAAGATCAAATCCCTTGAAAATAGGGGCTTAACTTGGGGGGAAGTCCCCCCTTGTTTTGGCCGACCCAAAGGCTTGGAGGGGCCAAGGCAGCCCCCACGCCTATATAAGAGGGAGGGGAGGGCTGGGGTGCAGCACATGATTTCCCCAAGCCCTAGCCGCCTCTCTCCCTCCTCCTTCTTCTGCGCGGGCTTGGCGAAGCCCTGCAGAAATTTCTCCTCCACCTCCACCACCACGCCGTCGTGCTGCTGGGATTCCGAGGGGATCTACACACCTCCGCTGCCCGCTGGAACGGGGAGAGGATGGGCTTCATCGACACCGTACGCGCGGCCGAGTACGGAAGTGCTGCCGGATTGCAGCACCGGGGACGATCGTCTACACCAATAACGAGATCTAATCTCGTAGGCTTTGGAAATCTTCGAGGGTTAGTCTCACATCAATCTCGTTGCTCCGATCTTGTAGATTAGATCTTGAGTGTTCCATAGATTAGATCTTGAATTTATTCGTCTTGCGGTAGGAAAATTTTTGTTTTCTATGCTACGAACCCCAACATAAAGGGTCTTGACTCTTGACTGATTGCATATACGGGGGCAAGGTCCGTGGTAAATCAGCTGTCCATACCATGTAGGATTGTACTTGGTTGTGTGATGCTTCATTTAGAAGTCTTCATTTGGGAATGCTTTTCATTTTTAGACCCTGAAGTGAGCTCTGTGGCTCTGTCTGTGTGCCATAGTTCAAAATAGCCGGCTATCTCATTTAGCCGCAACATTTTTAGAGGCTATGAAAGGCTATAGCCGTGCTATAGCGGGCTATTCTATTTAGCGGTTTTTCGAAAATTTAGAATATTTCAGTCATATCTTACCAAAAATGCGAAAAACTATGACTCAAACCCGATTCGTGATGCAATTTATTCAACTATTCAAGGAAAACAAGTATTCAATTATTCAACTCACAAATTTTATCTTATCATGTTGAGCGCAAATTTTAGAAAATAAAAAAATAAAGAAGAATAAAGAAGAGAAATTTGAAATATAGTAGGTTTAGCGGCTAAATTAGAGGCTAATTAGGGGCTAAATATGGCTATAGCCGGCTATTAGCGGCTTTTCCTCTTATAGCCTATAAATGGCATAGCCGCAGCGGCAGGTCTCCCGAAAGGTTATAGCCCGGCTATTTAAAACTTTGTTGTGCTTGTGTATTGTTCATATTGTACATATTAGGTAGTAATTTTGAAACAATTTGAATGATGGAATTTTCATCAGGTAATGATGCGATGTGCAAAATATACATTGCTTCAAATAATATTCTGATTATGGAACTACTAGTATTGGGAGGGATAATGCCTGGAATCGAGATCTTGTCCTACTGCATTTCTGGGATATCAAGGTCTTGACCTATTGCATTTCCTGGGTAGTTTTGTTGTAAATTGACTGTTCATACCATGGAGGGATCCTCAGTATGTGTTTGTCTTGGTTTTGATGTTTTATGCATATACTCTCATCATCAGCCCAAAAGCGAATTCCTAGGGTCTAACTGTTACTGCGATTGTGTCATGTTCTCTAATGGAAGTTAAGTACCTTCCAAACATATATCTACCACATGGTTGTTTGAAACATTGTAAATAAGCTTTATTTCTGTTTTGTTGTTATATGCTGCATGGTTTTTTGAGTGGCTGATTAGTCACAGTATAGTCGTCGACTAACTGCCAAGTTGATTTCCCAAAATCAGGGCGATTTGCCGGACTTGTGATAATCCTGCAAATGTGGTACTAGCGTGTCATGTTTGTCAGTTAAATACCCAAATGTGCTTTCTAACAATGGAACATTGTTTTGCAGGGATATAGTTCCCTTTTTAATTCTTTGCCCTATAATGAGCTGTAACCAAGCAAGGTAGACCGACTACGGTGTTGCAGCTATACTCCAAAGATCTTCCAATCTGAATTCTTGTCCATTTAGCTCAGTTGATTAGATGGTGACTCAGATGAAGCAATTAGGCTTGGTGTAACAGAAAGGCTAAACCCTTTAATCCTTTACAATGATTGATTGATGAAATGGAGCAGCTCTCTGCGGCGCTGGCCTGAATAATGGCGCCGTGCATGATCTCGATCAAGTTGGATGCTGGATCTGAACAGATTGCAGATATCGTACGCACTTGCCCTGTAGATCTGTTGGTTGGTTACATTTTAAGTAATCGGCATATGCTGCCCCTCAACTTGCATACATTTCCAAGTGCTGAGTTTAGGAGTGCTGACCTTGACTGGGCCTAGCAGCTCTGTTTGAGTTGGTTGTGGAGGGCAGAGAGGGTATTAGCCTGGATGATTGCCAACCAAGATGCATGTCGGTATGTCAGGATTGGTGGTTTAATCAAGTCGGGCAAGTTGGCTCGACTGTAGTACCCTACTGCTGATACCGTGCTCGGTGTGCACATTTGTTTATGAGAGATGCTGTTGTCTGCAGGCATTGTTAATCTAGGTCTTGTGTTTGGACTTTGGACCACTTTCACCACTGGCTTACTGATATAGTGATGCCAACATGCTTATTCTATAAGCTGGATCTTAACAGCTTTTGATGCAACATCTTCTCACTAGTAGGCACCTTTGCAACATATCCTCATGATGTCTTCTTACTGGTACTACATTTTCCTTAGATGCAGTACTCAGTTTATGCCTTTTTGGCTGCTCAAAATTTGAAATTTTCTTTCAATAGATACGCACTGTCCTATAGCATAGGCCAGTTCAAGGCTGGTGAACTGAGTTGCCATTAGACGCCTACTCCTCACTACTGCTAATCATCGATATGTTTTTACAAATGTACTTTCAAATTTTTATCCAGTCAGAGAACAGATGGGATCACGTTCTGGACGGTCAAAGGCGGGGCAAAGCATTCCCTGATGGCGCCAGATGCAGGATAAAACAAGGACGTTCTGGTACACTTGCCATCCAGCGCCTTGCCATTTCTTTAAGCACGGCGCCGTTCGAGATCGGACAGTCCATCGCTGCGCCGGGCATTATATATCTCTGGATCTAACTGATCGATCACAAGCCCGCATTGATCGTGTCTCGTCTCCACACTTCGCTGCCCACTGCGCTTTGCTTGGCATCCATCCACACCCACAACCACGCAGCAGTAGCAGCCTCCTCGTCTCTGATCAGATCGCTCCCTACATTAGCTCCCATGGCCAGCCTCGTGCACCAGGCGGCGCCGACGATGCCGGCCGCGGCGGCGGCGATGGCGTGCAGCGACGACGACTTCATGCCGCAGAGCTTCGGCTGCTTCGGGCGGTCGCTGTCGAGGGCGTCGTCCGGCCGGCGGCTGGAGTACAGAGCGCTGAGCGGCGAGGGCGCCGAGGAGATGAGGCGCATCGCGCAGGAGCGGTCGGCGAGGGCGAAGCTGCGGTGGAAGGCGGTGGCGCAGGAGATCATAGCGAGGAGGAGGGGCAGCGGCGGCAATGGAGGGCCGGGAGCACGGAGGAGGAAGGCGGGGCAGCCGGCGTTCAGCTACGACTCCAAGAGCTACGCGCTCAACTTCGACCAAGGCTCCGCCGAGTAGCGACTGATCGAGCGAGATGCAGCTAGCGCCTGGGCAGCGAGCGACCGAGCGCGCGACAGCGGCGAACGGGTGTCGCGCCCTGCTGGCCGGCGACTAATGCCGACGGTGAATGGAGTCGCCTGGGTTGGTGACGGTGTGTAGAGGCCAGGTTTTGGGGTCGGATCTTGCTCCTGTTCAGTGTTCATTCTTTGGTTGATTATTGTTGACTGTTGAGCATGCATATGGTTGGTTGATGCGTCCTGACATATTTATGTGGTGTAATAAGATGAGCTGCATGCTAGTAGCTGTTTCAAAATAAAGATTCACTGCGTTTTCTCCGCTTGCAGTGGTTGTTTCAGCATAGTTTATGCGTGGCTGGGGTAGACCCAATGGCAAGACCCATTTCTTTCTTCCTTTTTAATAAAATTTTATATATTGAAAACATAATTTACATAGGACGAAAAGGGCATTTAAAAAAAACAACTAGATAGAAACCCTAGTCCTCGTCGTTTGTTGTGCCCCTAGTCCTCATCGTCGTTGGCCAGGTCGACGAGCTCCGGCACGGGCCACAAAAACGACCACAAGACCATGTGAGGGGCCGGAGATGGGGCCGCTGCTACTGGCCACTGGTCCCATGGATACGCTGGAGGGGCTTACACAAGCGTAGGCCACATGTTTGTGGCGGCGTTGGAGGGGTCGGCACTGGCGCCGCCCGCTGGGTTCATGGCGACACTGGAGGAGCAGGTGTAGGAGGGGCCGATGCAAGTGCAGTCGGGTGCTGTGGAGATCACGACAGAGTGGCGGGAGCCCATGCAGGAGGGCCGTATCATGGATCTGCAAGGCGAGGCTCTGCCACTCTCCCAAGTCATGCAGCTTCGAGGCGATGATGCCCACTCAGATAGCCTTGTCATCGTCTAGATCGGGTGGCTAAACTAGTAGCATGTCCTCCGCCTTCACGACAACCAGTTGCTCGCGCTCACACGCTATTGTTGGTCCTCCGCGTCGTAGTTGAATGCTCGTCGCCGAGGAAGCTCGCATAGTGACGAGGGTCCCATCCCCATCGCACATAGGTATCCTACAAGTACGCGTTGCTGGTGTACGCGCGATCCGGGAGAAAATTGGGCAGCATGAGTAAACGACGATGCCGAATCTGCTCGCATCGCGCACGCCCATCCCGTGGGACCGGTGGTACCGATACCTAGAACGAGCTTAGCAAACAACCGGTTGAGAGGCGGACTTCATCCCACCATGCCGACATCCTCGTACAGTGGAGCGACCACGCCACGTCCATGAGGATGTACTTTGGTTTGCACTTCGGCTTGGGCCACGAGGACCCGACCTCGTGGGCGTTCTTTGACTTCTGAAAAGTCCACGACTTGCCCATAGCCTCGCTTAGGGGGAGTTGCTAGTGGTCTAGGGACAAGAATTGCTTGTTGTGGCATTGACGAGAGGGTCTGTGAAGTGTGGACTGGCTGGTGTAGTCGCATGCCTTAAAAAGGGAGTGGACGCAGTTGCCATCAATGACGACACTGGAATCCAAGTGTCTACGGCATTGATGTCGTCACATAAGGCCGAGCGGCCCATTGATGGTGCATGCAAAAGAAGAGGGTTGCCCACTAATACGGGCACGCGCGCACAAGGCGGAGCTATAGTTGTGACAAAACCACGCCCACTTGAGCCGAAAGCGGGAGGACAATGCACACATTGGGTCGGTCCATGCCACTGCGGCTTGACGGGAATATTCTTGTGCTCTTGTCCGCACAGACCAAAACATACTGCCCCAGTATGTTTGAACCGGGCCGGTAGAGATGCCCTAACAAACACTCTCAAAGAAACTGACACATATACCTGGGCAAAACTATAGGCGGGCTTTGAGCTGGGACAGAGAAAGCCCACCTAGAGCCGGCCCGCCCGTCGGGCCTAGATCCAGGCCAATCCCAGCCCGTCACTGGAAAAGCTCGTCGGGCCTCTTCGCTAAGTCGCACATATCTGAGGCCTAGCCCGATCTCAGACCCATAATGGGCCCGTGGGCATGGTCGGGCCAGCCCGCGCTGCCCATAATGTCACATGGTTCACCGTGACGTAATTATGTGCCACACACACAACAGGCGCACAATCTCGACTCTCGAGGCGCGTCCTGCGTGAGTTCATCAGCAGTCATCGCCAAAAACAAACATAGTTCCTGAGATTCCGCCGCTAAAAATAGCAAGCGATCGCACTACCGATGCAACGCATCTGCCCGTAAAAAAACAAGACAAAAGCCCCGCCGCGGCACGCGTGACCATCACTCCTCTCCTCACCGATGGAGGCAGCAGCAGCACGAGCACGAGCACCTCACCTCTCCGCCTCCACCGCAGCCCCGCAACAGCACGCGTGCCGCTGGTGCCCCCGCGAACCGCGTCCTTCTTCCTCGAGCGGTGGAGATCTAGGGTTGCTGCTCCGGGCCCGAGCCCCGCGCCTCCGCCTCGCGCCCTCCTCCGCGGCCAGGATAACGGGCGGCGGACTCCCGCCGGTCCGAAACCGGGGCTCCCGCGTCGAATGCGCCGGCGGCCTGTCCAGCGCGGAGCACGTCGGGGTCAGCCTAGGCAAGTGCCTTCCTCTCCCCTGCTTACCTTCGTATCCCTCTGTTTATTCAATGCCGTTTGCTGCTTGGTGATCGGGGAGCGTGCCCGCTTGAAATTGCAGTCGCATTTTGACGGGAATTCTAGATCGGCGCGGGACGTGGCTGTTTTAGCTGCCGTTCCTCGCTGGGGAATGTTTAATTTTAGAATCTGGCTGGCTTGCTGGTGGTTTGCCGTCATATCTACCGGGATTATTTTCAATTACACTTTGACCGGGCCTAGAATTGCTGACTGTCAGCTGACTTCCCAGGAGGTTAATTAAGAAAGAACTGCTACCACTTGACAGTGAATAGTTTCCTTTTGTTTGTAAGGGAATTCATATATCCATGGTGCCTAATCACACTGTCTGACTGTAATCGTGCAGTTGGCGAGGACAGAGTCTTGGAGATGTCGTCCACCGTGCCCAAGTCAGCAAACATCTTCTGGCATGACTGCCCAGTGGGCATGGCTGATCGGCAAAAGCTACTGAAGCAGAAGGGCTGCGTTGTTTGGATTACAGGCCTTAGCGGTTCAGGTAATTAAGCATTGGTTTATCTGAAACATGTATGCTCTGTGCATCATGCAATGCTGGTACACTTGTTGATTTGCCAAGTATGGATCATTTCAGTTCTACACAGTTAACTAACAACAAAGGGTGTCGATTTTTGGGACTTTCCATAGTTATAAGCTGCGGAAATGTTTACATTGTTATTATTCACGTCATCTTCTTTGTATTAATTCTATCTGAAAATAGTTTCCAAGTAATGAAAGGGAAAATATGTTAAATTTTCAAGAGGACTGTAAGCGGATATTATGCTATGTGTATGTGGCTGATTGTTCATTGTGTTTCCCAGTGTTTTATCCACTCTTTACCCACTGTCTAACAATGCAGTAATCGCAATCCTTTTCTGTTATTTGGAAGGACAATTTGCAAGTTACAAATATCCCATAGTTTACCTATTTCGTTCTCAATGTAAACTTCTCTTATTTGCTGATGCCTTACTAGTGCTTCTTATCTCACTTCATATTGTTTTACTTGGCCGTGTCAAGGTAAAAGCACCTTGGCTTGCACATTAGGTAGAGAGCTTCATACAAGAGGGAAGCTCGCGTATGTTCTTGATGGTGATAACTTAAGGCATGGTCTTAACAAAGATCTTGGATTCGCAGCTGAAGACCGCGCTGAAAATATACGCAGAGTTGGTAAAATATCTCCTGAACTCAGAAGTTGTATTTGCAAAAGTAACAATGTTCTCTGCCAAGATAAAAGAATTTGTAAACAGGAAAGCCTTATCTTATATTTTCCACCCATTCACACTTACATTATTTCAACTATTTTGAGCAGGTGAAGTAGCAAAGCTATTTGCAGATGCAGGTTTAGTGTGCATTGCTAGTTTTATATCTCCATATAGGATAGACCGAGAGTCTTGTCGTGCATTATTGTCAGACGGTAGTTTTATTGAGGTGAGGGGTTCTTCTTAGTCTACTCCCATCTCTAGTAATCTGCTTTGTCACTGTTCTGCTCAACAACCTCTCGTGTACCTTTGCAGGTTTTCTTGAACATGTCCTTGGAACTGTGTGAAGCAAGGGACCCAAAGGGCCTTTATAAGCTCGCTCGTGCGGGAAAAATAAAGGGTGAGATTATCATATAATCCTTGACTTCCAAGCTGTAAATAATTAAGGGTGCTTCGTGCTTCAGTTTGGGTAGTGTTGCTGCGAAATGTAAACCATGAGGCCACATCACATCTTGACTTAATTACACTACCAAATTGAATTACATTTTGCATGTTATGAACACCCCAATAAAAAATTTCCATACTTGGTCATTTTCCAAGTCTTAAAACTGTCAATTCCATGAGGATCGTGACTTGTAGTTGCAATCCTGCAGCCATGCTAAAATCTTAAAACTAAATTGAGCTGATGCACACATTGCAGTGCTTAATATGATGGTTGTGCTGTATGATAGTGTTAATGGGCATGGTCATCGTTAATAAAATTCCTTGTTGAGGCCTCGCCTACAGTTTCCCTACAAAAAGTGGGACTATTTTGTGTAGGCTAGGTTCTGTCACTGGCTCACTATGCCTTAACTGTACAATTACCATCATAACAGCAAGCTGCCTCAAATTCTATTTGATTTCCTTGTAGTTCAATTATTTGGTGTTCTGAATTTCCTGGAGCTCCATCACTGTCAATTTGTCTTTCACCAATTCTGAAGACAAAAATAGTTGAATTGGTATTTTCCCCCATTGGCGTATGGGTGTCAATCCATTTAAACAAAAAATTTGGGTGCCAGTATGTGCCTTTTTAAGTTTAGCTAAAGATTTATCTAGTCGAGAACAAAATTTAATGAAAAAAGGGAACAAACCTAGAAGCCCCTTTGCCCATACTCTCGTATAACTCCAAGCATCTTATCAGGGAACGTTTTGACTAAGATAACTTACGTGTGGATAGACTTATCTTCACCCAGTTGCCTCTAATTTTTTACCATTGCTTGCATAAAATCTTGCAATCCTTTTTTCTGCCTGTCTTGTGAAACCATGTGCAGTTCACTCTTACTTCAGTCATTCAAGATCCTAAATATGTGTTGCTGCAGGTTTTACTGGTATTGATGACCCGTATGAAGCACCGCTAAATTGTGAGGTACATCATCATAATGTACTTTTAAATTGGTATAATCTCCACATGGTCAAAGTGTGCATTATTAAGATGTTATTGTTACTGTTCCTTCTGGGCGCCTATATTTAATCAATTGCCTCATTGAAATTCTAGATTCAAATGTTAGTAAAATTTTATGATTGGATTAGGAAAACAGAGCATGATCCATCATTCCCTTTTGTTAGAACATAGTCCCGGATGTAGCTAATGATGTAGAATCAAAACTCAGAAGCATCCTTAACATGTTAAAGAATATGGTAATTAAGCTGAGCATGGACAAATGGAGGCCGAGCTAGCTCTCTATTTTCAAAAAATAAAAAATTATATTTACAAGTTAAAAAAATATGAAAAAAATCCTGGATGTAGCTAATAATGTATACTACAAACGTGCAAAATCTCTACGAATTACTTTGTGTTTTAGGCTACACAAAATGAAAAAATCTTACAAATAATATAGTTTTGAAATATGCACTATTCACTATACTCAGGTCCACACTTTTTTTTTTCATTTTTGACACGAATTTGCTACTGTTTCTGACATGAATGCTTTCTTTTGTCATGCTTATAGATTGAGATCAAGGAAGTGGATGGCGTATGTCCTTCACCCTCTGACATGGCGGAACAGGTGGTAACTTATCTTGAGGAGAAAGGCTTTCTGCACGAGTAGACGGAAATGGAAGAATCCTTGAGGCCGTTGTCGTGTTGGGAGAGTATTTCCGCTAGATTAGCGCAGAATAAGTCAAACGCCAGTAGGTTCTTCTGTACTTGTTTCGATTGATTGCGTGCGTTGATCTGGCTACCCATATGTAGTTCTGCTCTTCTTTCTTTTCTCGTTGCTGCAAATAGGAAAATGTCCTGTGCAATGACATTCGGAACAGAGTAATATATATGATCCTAAGTAGTTTATTCAGCCTGTAACTCGTCATGCTATCCTGATAGGCACTTGTAGTGGTTCTGATGTGGTGCAACGGCCTCCGAGTTTAAGTAATTCCGAGGCATATACCATTTCAATTTGTAGAGTTAATAGCATAAAACCACCACTTTTACGGTGAAATTTACCGTATACCACCACTTTTTGTTTGCGGGACAAAAAACCACCAGATTTTGCAAGGTTTTTTGCGGAATACACTAAACGCGAATTGAACGCGAATTGACAGCGAATTAACAGGGAATCTGACAGGTGGGTCCCATTGTCAGCGTTGAGGTGGCAACGCTGTGCAGCAGTTTGCTGATGTGGACAGAGGGCCCACATGTCAGTCCACATTAAAAAATAAAAAATTCCAAAAAGCATAAAATTGGGGAGGTTATCTCCTCCCGTGAACACCGGCTGCCGGCCGTCGGAGTACTCCCGCCGCCGCCCCAGTGAGAAGGACGGCGCCGGCGAGGATATCCCCCAACGCCACCGTGCCACTGCAGCACCCGCGCCGGCGCGCCGCTGCCCCGAGCCAGCCACTAGCATCGCCGCCGTGTTCCGGCCTGCTCACGCCGCCGCAGCCGAGCCGCGCGAGAGCGCCACGCGGTCGAGCTGCGCCCGCCCTTGCTCGCAGTCGAGCAGCGCCACCACGCCCTGGATTCCGCTGTGCGAGGCGCGATGCGTGAGATGGGGTCAGGTCGCCGGCCGTCGTGCACAAGCGCCGCCGCCCCTGCAGCGCCCGCGCCGCCGTCCCTCACGCACGGCCATGCGCTGCCGCCGCACCCCAAAGCTCGCGGCCAAGCACCGCCGCCGCGCGACCCGAGCTCGCCGACGACCCCGTCGCCCCCTCGCGTTGTGGCCAGGGCTCCCCGACGGGGCTGGGGAGGGGGACGGCCCTGGTTCAGCAGCGGGAAGGCCTGGGAGGAGGGGCGCCCGCGCCGCCGTGCCCTCACTCCACGCCCATGGCGCGACGGCGGTGGCCAAGATGCAGCGGGAGGCACGGTCAACTATTTGGGATTTTTATTTATTCCATTTTTTTTTTGCTTTTTGGGATTTTTTTTAATGTGACCTGACATGTGGGCCCTATGTCCACATCAGCAAACTATTGCATAGTGTTGCCACCTCAGCACTGACAATGAGACCGACCTGTCAGATTCCCTGTCAATTCGCGTTCAATTCGTATTTAGCGCATTCTGTGAAAAACGTCGCAAAATGTGGTGGTTTTTTGTCCCGCGAAGTAAAGTGGTGGTGTTCGGTAAATTTCACCATCAAAGTGGTGATTTTATGCTATTTACTCCAATTTTGTACTATCGAGAATCGCATACCTTGTATCTTGCGGCGCACACACAAAAAGAACCATTATTATATGTGCTTGCATAGTTGCATTATCCGAATCTAACTTTAAATTGCAATGAGGATACGTGCATTGCATCTTTCCAAAGGTTCGTTAGGTCAACGTTGACTTGAAGGCCAGTTCGATAAAAATAAGACTTCAGCCGGTGGGCAGTATCACAGAGCTGCCTCATGAGAACAACATCCACGTTAGAGTTTCTCTATCAGCGCCCCCTCTATACTGAGACTTGTTTAGGTGACAAAGTGCTACTGAAGGTGTTGTCACACGTTTCCTCCTTATTGGGAGGGGCTGTCTACATTGGCGTCCCCTATAAAACAACCAAACAATGAAACCGACAAATTTCATTCAAAATTAAAAATATTACAAATTTAGGGCAATAATTTAAACTAATTTTTACTCTTCCTCGTCGGGGTCGACGTTGAGGATGCCGGCCTCCGTAGCCGGCCACATGAAATCTTCATGGCGAGTGAGCGGCGTTGATTTCTTTGACGGTGTGGTTGTGCACTAACCATAGAAGCCTCCGCTCGACGATGTTTTCTCCTGTGGTGGATGCTCACTGGTGAAGCGGTTTAGCGCCGCCTCCTCGCGAAATAGTGTTCGCTAGTAGTCACCACGGTGCAGTGGGTCCAGAAACAAGGCGTGCTTCTGTTGTCAGTGGAAGATCTCTTCTCCAGCAGCCTTGCCGGCGGGCACTGGTGGAACGAGCGCCGCACCCAAGCTGATGGCCCAGACCCTTGGCACTGTCACTTTAGGTGGCGCGAGGATGTCATACTTGGCAAGCTCGGTGGCCCTGACCCTTGGCACCGTCACTTTAGGTGGCGCGAGGATGTTGTACTTGGCAAGCTCGGTGGCCCCATGCCAGTCTAGCCAACGTCTATCCATGGCGACGGTGGGACACACACACGCACGCACACGCGCGCGCAGCATACTCGACGAGTAGAGGGGATACAAAGAGGATTGTTCGCGGTAGGTGGGAGGACGGTGGCGCTTGTTGACTCATAGTTGACCCGTCGAAGAGAGTGGGCGAGCCCTGGGAGGGTGTCCGAGGTGGCGCGGTGTGCCGATGCTCCATCCCAGCCCTTGTGGATAAAGACATCTATTTTATTAGACTTCAAAATACGCTGACAGGCTATAAAGACCGTTGATGAGAGCACCGGTAAAGATGCTCTTACAATTCAAGCAGGAACGAGACGAGTTGACAGACAGATGCTCTTACAATTCAAGCAGGAAAGAGACGAGTTGACATACAGATGCTCTTACAATTCAAGCAGGAACAAGACGAGTTGACATGAATATTTCTCTAGAAAGGTAAAACGGTTCGCATTTTGTTTGTGAAACATGGATTGTGCTCTAGAATGGTAAAATGGTCCGCATTTTATCCGTGTCACTGGAATCTGGAAAAATGCAGGATGCTGCGACGGTGGACCGTACCGGACTAGTAGTACAACGTGTGCTTTCTACCTGGCCGATCCAGCCATCGCCGTCGGCGGATAGGGTTAGGATTCAAGAGGGTCACGGCACCGTGCGGCGCGCGCCGACGACCGACCATTCGCCGCGCGGGCGGCACGCGTTCTCTACACTTGCACCCATGCGGCAGCGCGCGACACCAACCAACCAGTCAAAAAACCAGCAAATCCTCCGACGCGCGGTCGCCGCGGCCGCCGGAAGCTACCGAGACCAACACCGGCACGTACCAAGACAACCCCGATGGACCTATTCGTCTTCCCCGCCCGGCGTATATTACACCCTGCGTAGTACGTGCGCTTCGCCCGTCATCTCTCCTGAAACCCCGCCCGCCCCACGACACGATCCGGGCAAGCAAGCAAAGCGCCCGACGACGTACGCGTTCGTATCGATCTCGCGCGAGCGATCGGATGGTGTTCAGCAGCGCGTGGCTGGCGGCGGCGGCGCGGGTGCCGGCGGACCTGTGCCAGGGCGCGCCGCGGCCGGGTCAGAGGCGGCGGCTGCGGGCCGACGAGGTCCTGCGCGCGCTGTTCGCGCCGCCCGTGCACGAGCTCGAGCGCCTCGCCGGCTGCCTCTACCTCTTCTTCTGCATGCCGCTGCCGGACCCGGACGACTACTACTACGTGCCGGCGTCCGGGCGCGGCGGCGCCTGGGTAGCCCAGCGGCCCGGCGTGCTGTACAGCTACCGGCGGTCCCTCTCCGTCTCCTCCTCATCGTCCTCGTCGTCCTCGTCGTGGGTGGATGACGACGACGAGGGGCTGTATTACTCGGACGCCTAGGAAAGGAGGATCGACGATGTGCATAGATAGCAAGGATCGTGTCGTGTTCGTATTAGCTACAAGGCGTGCGGGTGTTTCTTTTGTCCGTTCCATTCTTCATACGTACAGTAGCACTGTACATATTCGCTTTCAGCGAGAAATCAAGATGATTTCAATTCTTTGTATATACTTATACTGTATGAGCTGTAATACTTATATATAGTACGTAACACTGTACAAATTGACATCACCAACACTGTACAAATTGACATCACCGATAAATCAAGACGGAATTTCTGATCGATTCTTTTCAAAATTCTGTGCACCGATGTATAAAAGACAGAATTGTCGTTTTCATGGGTCATCGATCGTGACATTAATCTGAGATTCTGAGACAGTTCCATGCGACCAGTATATGTATTTGAAGGAGGATAATTCAGCTTTTGTAGTGGAAAACGGGGGCCGAGATCTTCCTGGCAAAAGGCAGGAGCATCCGCTGGTTTATTGCACGGGCTATTCTAGATTTACTCAATGATACGATTAAAAAAAGATTTACTCAATGATATGTATCCGATAAACGGCCAAAAATTTCAATTTGAAATACTTTGTATTTAATCTATACAAATGGAAAACCTAAGAATCTAAGATAGCGACAATGCTTATTTTCAGAACTCTAAATTTATCAGATTTGGTCTTTTTTGCCTAGCCTAGATTTTTGTTGAAAACCTGTAAATATGTTTTTTTTTCTTTTTGAAATTTAATAACATTTCAAATTCTATCCAACATGCCAATTTCATTCTTTTCTGATTCTTCTTGGCTGAGTTTTGTGTTTATTAGGTTTTTTATTTTTCGCTGGCCATTACAAAGATATAATTCCAAGATTTTGCCAAGGACCAAAGCGCTTCCAAGTCATTTCCAAGCCATGCAAGCACCCACATGGACCATGTTGGATCCTATATCGTATTAGAAAATTACTTTTTTGAACTATAACGTAATTAATAGCGGAAATTCAATTCGGCCCTGTTGCATGTGCCCCCTCAACCCCAAAAATGTGGTTCCAATTATCAAAAAATTCTAACACAATTTTTTGTTTGTACAATTTTCACAATATATGTGCCCTCCTACAGTTTCGTGAAAATCTGATTTTTTTTTGTCGATGTAAAAAAGACAAACCATGTCTCATAAAAAGCATATTTCTAGCACCAATTTTTTTCTTTTTCACGCAGCCCAAATGACAAGTCGATTTTTCATGGAAAGACTCTGCGCATGCATATCATGCGAAGATGTACAAGTGAATGTTTTGTTTGAAATTTTTGATATTTCAAAATGTTTCAAAGATGCATTTCGAACTATAGGGAGCATATGCACCCAAAGAGCAAAACATCACTCCCGATTAATTTGATAAAAATGGTAATTTATGTATAAAGCTTAGCTATACCCATTTTCTCAAAGGAATACATATATGATAATTTGTTAAAACAATTCCCTTGTCACCATATGACATATATCCACTGTTCATATCCATCATTATGGGGTCTTAGGATTATTTGTACTGTTCCATCTTTGGCAACATGTAGTGCATATTAATTTAGTCACGACTAAATATTTACAAAAATATATTAATACATACAATATTAAATACACATAATATGAATATGAAAGTAAAATTCATGATGATCCTAATAATATAGATACGATGTTCCGAATGTTGATATGTTTTGTACTCCGTATCAAAATTTACAAAGTTTGACTTTGACTAAAATTATGATGCTCTATATTTTGGCAAATATGGTGTATATTGCATAGCCATGCTATAGGCATGTAATGATAGAATGTGGTGCATCATTTAAATAATTGTTGGAATTTTTTTAGAACCTTGGGAGACATCTATTTCACAAGGAATGTTTCTGAAATGTTGTTTTGACAAGAATATAAGGTGATGTTATCAAAGAATATGAATATGGACATGAGTGATATCAGTTTGATTGTGCCCAGCGGCACACTAGTCATGGAATCACTTGATGTGTGCATAATGGATGAACTGACGCTAGACCAGGGTCCTCCCAGCGGGGCACCACAAGAGGTGATAGTCTTCAATCGTTGAACTCGTGTGCTATTCAGGAACACACAACCCTCACAAGGAAGAGTATTGAACCATTGCTTCATTAGTTCATTGTGGTGGGGGCACCGTAGGATAGAGCGGCGCACGCCGACGACCGCTCTGCCGTGCCAGGATACGACCGACGCCGACCATTCGCCGCCCGGGCGGCACGCGTTCTATACACTTGCACCCATGCGGCCAGGTGCGACGCCAACCAGTCAAAAGGACGCGAGAAAAAACAAGCAAAATCCTCCTACGCGCGGTCGCCGCGGCCGGCGGAAGCTACGGAAATCGTCTTCCCCGCCCGACGTATGTTACACCCTGCCTACATGCGCAGCTCGCTCGCTGGCCACCACGCCACCGCTAGCTTCGACCGTCATCTCTCCTCCCAAACAAGCAAAGCTTCTCGCCAACCAGTCCACGTGAACTCCTCGCGCTCGGGCGATCGACCGGATGGTGTTCAGCAGCGCGTGGCTGGCGGCGGCGGCGCGGGTGCCGGCGGAGCTGTGCCAGGGCCCGCCGCGGCCGGGCCAGCGGCGCCGGCTGCGGGACGACGAGGTCCTGCGCGCGCTGTTCGAGCCGCCCGTGCACGAGCTCGAGCGCCTCGCCGGCTGCCTCTACCTCTTCTTCTGCATGCCGCTGCCGGACCCGGACGAGTACAACTACGTGCCGGCGTCCGGCGCCTGGGTGGCGCGGCGGCCCGGCGTGCTCTACAGCTACCGGCGGTCCCTCTCCGTCTCCTCCTCATCCTCGTCCTCGTCCTCGTCCTCGTGGGTGGACGACGAAGAGGGGCGGTATTACTCGGACGCCTAGGAAAGGAAGATCGACGATATGCTTCTTTTGTCCGTTCCATTCATCGTACAGACAGTAGCACCGTACATATTTTGCTTTCAGCGAGAAATCAAGACTATTTTTCTCGCTGAATCATTTCAGTTCTCTGTCTGTATATAGTACGTAGCACTGTACATATTGACATCAACGAGGAATCGATCGAGACAGAATTTCTGGTTGAATTCTTTTCAAATTTCTGTGTAGCCCTGTATATATAAAAGACCAAACTTGTCGCTTTCATGGGTCATCGATCGTGACATTAATCTGAGATTCTGACAGTTCAATGCGACGAGTATATTTTTCGCGAAAACGCAAAAGCATTGTGTTTCGATAAATTGATAGAAAGAAGGTTATATGTGTAAAGCCCCGAGGGGAGACACACCACGCCTTACAACTCAACCCAAGAGAAGTAACTAATCTAGGGGAGGAGCTGGCGAACACCCCGGGCTCCCGCGTCCACCCACTGTCGCGCCTCGGACCTAATGTCGTTGAATAAGGACGTCACCGAAGGAAGTGCGTTGTCGAAGACCGCAATATTCCGGTGTTTCAGATCCACCATGCCGTAAGCATGATTATCGACGAAGTGCCTTTGCGCAGCTGGCGAGGGGCGGTCCGCACCTAGCGACCACCACTCCGCGAAATCATGCGACGAGTATATGGATTTGAAGGAGGATAATTCAGATTTTGTAGTGGAACAGGGGTAGGGGGGGGGGAGGGGGGCGATCTTCCTGGCAAAAGGCAGGAGCATCCGCTGGTTTAGTGCATGGCCTATTCTAGATCTACTCAATGATGGTGTATCCGATAAACGGGCAAAAGTTCCAATTCAAAATACTTTGTACTTTTATTCTATACAAATGGAAAATGTAAGCATCTAAGTATAGCGAACAATGCTTATTTTCAGAACTCTAAATTTATCATATTTCGTCTTTTCTGTCTAGCCTAATTTTTTTTGGAAACATGTAAATATGTTATTCTTTTTGAAATTTAATAACATTTCAAATTATATACAACATGCCAATTTCATGCCTTTCTGATTCTTCTTGGCTGAGTTTTGTATTTATTAGATTTTGTTTATTTTTCGCTAGCCTTTACAAATATATAATTCCAAGATTTTGCGAAGGACCAAATGGCTTCCAAGTCATTTCCAAGCCAGTCAAGCACCCACATGGACCATGTTGGATCCCATATCGTATTATAAAAATTAATTTTTGAACTATAACGTAATTAATAGCAGAAATTCAATTCGGCCCCCGTCGCATATGCCCCCTCAACCCAAAAAGTGTATTTCCAATTATGAAAAAATTCTAACAAAAAATTTCGTTTGTACATCTTCACAATCTATCTATGTGCTGTTGTACAGTTTCGCGAAAATACGATATTTTTTTGGTCGATGTAAAAAAGACAAACCATGTAGCATAAAAAGCAGAGTTTTACCACCAATTTTGTCATTTTTATACAGCCCAAATGAAAAGTTGATTTTTCATGGAAAGACTTTGGGCACAAATAGCATGTGAAGATGTACACGTGAATTTTTCATTTGAAAAGTTTTGATATTTCAAAATGTTTCAAAGATGCATTTCGAACTATCGGGGGGCATATGCACCCAAAGGGCCAAAATATCACTCCCGATTAATTTGATTAAAAAATGTTAACTTTATGTATAAAGCTTAGCTATACCCATTTTCTCAAAGGAATACCCCTATGATAATTTGCTAATGCAATTCCCTTGCCACCATAGGACATACACCCACCTTGCCACCATAAGACGATTTTTCTCGCAGAATCATTTCAATTCTCTGTATGTAGATAGTACGTAGCACTGTACATATTGACATCAGCGAGAAATCGATCGAGACGGAATTTCTGATTGATTCTTTTCAAATTTCTGTGTAACGATGTATATATATAAAAGACAAAACTTGTCGCTCTCATGGGTCATCGATGGTGACATTAATCTGAGATTCTGAGACAGTTCGATGCGACCAGTATATGTATTTGAAGGAGGATAATTCAGCTTTTGTAGCGGAACGGTGGCAATCTTCATGCACTAATAGAAAACGGGACTTTCATACCACCCCATTAGTCCCTCAATATTTTGACCTGGGACTAGTGGGGTCTTTAGTCCTGGTTCTGCTGGGGAAGCGGGACTAATGCTTCGGCCGAGATTAAAGGATAGACCTTTAATTACGGATTTTTACTCCCCACTCACCCTTCACCCCCCTCCTCCGTGGATCGCCTTTATTTTTGCTTTGTAAAATACAAAAAAATGATAGAAAATTTGAAAAATAAAATGTTTTCAGATTCTTGTATGTTATGCAACCTACTATCCGGTGAAATTAAGAAATTTGAATTTTCACTTTTTTGCAAAAAAGTTTGAAAAATGGTAAAACCGCATTAACTTTTGCATACGATGTTGGAAAAAACGTATAATATATCAAAATCATCGTGGGAAAAATTTACATCCGAATTCACCCAGGTTTACCCGGTTAGCCAAATTTTAGATTCTCAAAATTGCAAATGAAAATATGAAACCATGAAGATTTTAGTTTTTGCTATAAATTACAGATTTTATATTATTTAAATTTTTCAAAAAATTAAAATTAATAATTGCATCCTGCATAAAGATTACTATTACTTTTACCTAATTTTTAGATTTTCAAATTTTTAGGTTTTGAATTTGGCAACAAAAAATTCAAAAAAAATTAAAAATTAAAAATAATACAAATTTAAAAAGTTAATGTTTATTTATTTATTTTAATTATATCATTACTATTGTTTATTAAAATAATTATTTGAAATTCAAACAATAAAGAAATGTGACATCGAACCAACATGTTAATAGGATTGATATAATACTAGTATCACATAAATACGCGCGAAACACTTGGATGCGGGACGGGATGGAACTCAAAAGTTAAGCGTGCTAGTGGGAGGATGGGTGCCCGAGCAGGAAGTTTGACCATGAGTTAGTAATTTGACTAGAGATAAATGTAGTTAAAGATAGAGACTAAACTATACAAATAACTGAAATAATAGAAATTCTGAAAAAATAGAAAAAAAATGGAGTGATAAAACATTAGAAAAAATAAAATTAGAAAAATTCACATGGAGACATTTTCGCCCCGACGCACGAAAGCCACGTGGATGGACCTTTAGTCCCGATTCGTAAGCAACCGAAACTAGGAGGGGAGGTGTTAGTCTCGACTCTTTAGTCCCGGTTGCACAACTGGGACTAAAGCCCGTTATGAACCGGGACTAAAGTCTATTTTTCTACTAGTGCTGGTAACAACACGCAGGAACATCCGCTGGTTTGCAGCGCAGGTTATTCTAGATTTACTCAATTAATGATGTATATATCCAATAAACGAGCAAAATGCAAATTTAAAGTGCTTTGTATACAAAGATGGAAAAGGTAAGCATCTAAGTATAGCGAATAGTGTTTATTTTCAAAACTCAAAATTTATCAGATTTCATCTTTTTTGTCTAGACTAGATTTTTTTTTTGAAAACCTGCAAATATGTTTTTATTTTTGAAATTTAATAACATTTTAAATTATATCCAACATGCCAATCTCATCCTTTTTCTGATTCTTCTTGGCTGAGTTTTGTATTTATTAGATTTTTTATTTTTCGCTGGCCATTACAAAGATATAATTCCCAGATTTTGCGAAGGACCAAAGGGCTTCCAAGTCATCTCCAAGCGAGCAAGCACCACATGAACCATGTTGGATCCTAGATCGTATTATAAAAAATACGTTTTGAACTATAACATAATCAATAGCAAAAACTTAATTCGGTCCCCGGTTGCATATGCCCTCTCAATTCAAAAAGCCTATTTCCAACTATCAAAAAATTCTAACAAAAAAATTTCGTTTGTACATCTTCACAACATATGTTCTTTTGTACAGTTACGTGAAAATCCATTTTTATTTTTGGTTGATGTAAAAAAGACAAACCATGTCTCATAAAAACATATTTTTAGCACCAATTTTGTGTTTTTTACGCAGCCCAAATCAAAAGTAGATTTTTTTTGGGAAGACTTTGCGCACACATAACATGTGAAGATGTACAAGTGAATTTTTCATTTGATATTTCAAAATGTTTCAAAGATGCATTTCGAACTATAGGGAGCATATGCACCCAAAGAGCCAAAACATACTTTCAATTAATTTGATATAAAATGGTACTTTATGTATAAAGCGTAGCTATACCCATTTTCTCAAAGGAATACCTCTATGATAATTTGCTAATACAATTCCCTTGCTACCAAAGGACATATACCCACTGTTCATATCCATCATTATGGGGTCTTAGGATTATTTATAGTGTTCCATCTTTGGCAACATGTACTGCATCTGAATTTAGTTGCGACTAAGTATTTGCAAAAATATATCAATATATACACTATCAAATACACTTTATATCATTTTTGTGCATTTTCCGGAACTAACCTATTAACAAGATGTCGAAGTGTCAGTTCCTGTTTTCTGCTATTTTTGGTTCCAGAAATCTTACACAGGAAATATTCTCGGAATTGGACGAAACAAAAGCCAAACTTCCTATTTTCCTCGGAGGGTTTCCAGAACATCGAAGGAGAGTCGAAGGCGGCCAGCAGGGGACCCACACCATAGGGGGCGGGCCCACCTCCGCGCCGCCATGTGGTGTGGGCACCCCCTGGCCCCTCCGAGGCCGCCCTTCCGCCTATATATTCTCTCCGTCGCGAAAACCCTAAAACATCCATTCATATTCCACGAAGAGTTCCGTAGCCGCCGCCATCGCGAAGCCAAGTTCAGGGGATAGAAGTCTCTGTTCGGCACGCCGCCGGGACAGGGAATTGCCCCGGAATCCATCTCCATCGACACCACCGCCATCTTCATCGCCTGCTGTCTCCCATGATGAGGAGGGAGTAGTTCTCCCCCGAGGCTAAGGGCTCTACCGGTAGCTATGTGGTTCATCTCTCTCCCATGGTGTGATCTTTATGAATATGTAGATGTTGCTCTTGTCTATTATGCACTCTAGAGGTTACTTTAATATGAACTCCGGATTCACTCTCCACGGTGTAATGGTGACAGTGTGTGCATCGTGTGTGTTTCCTTTATGAAGTTGTGGAGCTTGTTTACTCCGGCTTGAGGGAGCTCTTGTAGCCCTATGATGGCGTGTAACTCACACGTTCGTTGGGAACCCCAAGAGGAAGGTATGATGCGCACAGTAGCAAGTTTTCCCTCAGAAAGAAACCAAGGTTTAATCGAACCAGTAGGAGCCAAGAAGCACGTTGAAGGTTGATGGTCACGAAATGTGATGCGGCGCAACACCAGGGATTCGGCGCCAACATGGAATCGCACAACAAAACCAAAGTACTTTGTCCCAACGAAGCAGTGAGGTTGTCAATCTCACCGGCTTGCTGTAACAAAGGATTAAACGTATCGAGTGGAAGATGTTTGCAAAGAAAACAATAAACACAATTGCAGTAGATTGTATGCTATGTAAAGAATAGGACCGGGGTCCACAGTTCACTAGAGGTGTCTCTCCCATAAGATAAAAGCATGTTGGGTGAACAAATTACAGTCGGGCAATTGACAAATAGAGAAAGGCATAACAATGCATATACATGATATGATAAATATAGTGAGATTTAATTGGGCATTACGACAAAGTACATAGACCGCCATCCAATGCATCTATGCCTAAAAAGTCCACCTTTAGGTTATCATCCGAACCCCATTCAGTATTAAGTTGCTAAGCAACAGACAATTGCATTAAGTATGGTGCGTAATGTAATCGACAACTACATCCTTAGACATAGAATCAATGTTTTATCCCTAGTGACATCACACATTAGAACTTTCTCACTGTCCCAGTGTCAATGAAGGCATGAACCCACTATCGAGCATAAATACTCCCTCTTGGAGTTAAGAGTAAAAACCAGAGCCTCTACTAATAACGGAGAGCATGCAAGATCATAAACAACACATAAACAATAGATTGATAATCACCATAATCATAGTATTCTCTATCCATCGGATCCCGACAAACACAACATATAGAATTACATATAGATGATCTTGATCATGTTAGGCAGCTCACAAGATCCAACAATGAGCACAACAAGGAGAAAGACGACCATCTAGCTGCTATGGACCCATGGTCCAGGGGTGAACTACTCACTCATCACTCGGGCGACCATGGCGGTGTAGAGTCCTCCGGAGATGAATCCCCTCTCCGGCAGTGTGGAGCGATCTCTGAATCCCCGAGATGGGATTCACGGCGGCGGCGTCTCTGGAAGGTTTTCCGTATCGTGGCTCTCGATGGGGGTTTCGCGACGGAGACTTTAAGTAGGCGGAAGGGCAACGTGGGGGCCACACGAGGGCCCCACACCCTAGGTCGGCGCGGCAGGGCCTGGGCCGCCGGCCTATGGTGTCGGCGCCTCGTGGCCCCACTTCCTTCCCTCTTCGGTCTTGGAAGCTCCGTGCAAAAATAGGACCCGGGCGAAGATTTCGTCCAATTAGAATATTTCTTACTAGGATTTCTGCAAAAGCAAAAACAAAATGGCTCTTCGGCATCTTGTTAATAGGTTAGTTCCAGAAAATGCATAAATATGACATATAATGTGCATAAAACATGTAGGTATCATCAATAAAGTAGCATGGAACATAAGAAATTATCGATACGTTGGAGACGTATCAGCATCCCCAAGCTTAGTTCTGCTCGTCCCGAGCAGGTAAAACGATAACAAAGATAATTTCGAAGTGACATGCCATCATAATCTTGATCATACTATTTGTAAACATATGTAATGAATGCAGCGATCAAAACAAAGGTAATGACATGAGTAAACAAGTGAATCATATGACAAAGACTTTTCATGAATAGTACTTCAAGACAAGCATCAATAAGTCTTGCATAAGAGTTAACTCATAAAGCAATAAATCAAAGTAAAGGTGTTGAAGCAACACAAAGGAAGATTAAGTTTCAGCAGTTGCTTTCAACTTATAACATGTATATCTCATGGATATTGTCAACATAAAGTAATATAACAAGTGCAATATGCAAGTATGTAGGAATCAATGCACAGTTCACACAAGTGTTTGCTTCTTAAGGTGGAGGGAGATAGGTAAACTGACTCAAAAGTAAAAGAAAGGTCCTTCAAAGAGGAAAAGCATCGATTGCTGTATTTGTGCTAGAGCTTTTATTTTGAAAACATGAAACAATTTTGTCAACGGTAGTAATAAAGCATATGAGTTATGAAAATTATATCTTACAAGTTGCAAGCCTCATGCATAGTATACTAATAGTGCCCGCACCTCGTCCTACTTAGCTTGGACTACCGGATCTTTGCATGCCATGTTTCAACCAAGTGTCACAAGGGGTACCTCCATGCCGCCTGTACAAAGGTCTAAGGAGAATGCTCGCATTTTGGATTTCTCGCTTTTGATTATTCTCAACTTAGACGTCCATACCGGGACAACATGGACAACAGATAATGGACTCCTCTTAAATGCATAAGCATGTAGCAATGATTATTATTCTCATATGAGATTGAGGATATATGTCCAAAACTGAAACTTCAACCATGATTCATGGCTTTAGTTAGCGGCCCAATGTTCTTCTCTAACAATTTTGCATGCTCCAACCACTAAAATGATAGATCCTTAGACAAGACGGACATGCATAGCAACTCACATCATATTCAACAATAGTTGATGGCGTTCCCCGAAGCATGGTTATCGCGCAACAAGCAACTTAATAAGAGATAAAATGCATAAGTACATATTCAATACTACGATAGTTTTAAGGCTATTTTGTCCCATGAGCTATATATTGCAAAGGTGAATGATGGAATTTTAAAGGTAGCACTCAAGCAATTTACTTTGGAATGGCGGAGAAATACCATGTAGTAGGTAGGTATGGTGGACACAAATGGCATAGTGGTTGGCTCAAGGGTTTTGGATGCATGAGAAGTATTCCCTCTCGATACAAGGTTTAGGCTAGCAAGGTTATTTGAAGCAAACTCAAGGATGAACAGGTGCAGCAAAACTCACATAAAAGACATATTGTAAACATTATAAGACTCTACCGTCTTCCTTGTTGTTCAAAACTCAATACTAGATATTATCTAGACCTTAGAGAGACCAAATATGCAAATCAAATTTTAGCAAGCTCTATGTATTTATTCATTAATGGGTGCAAAGCATATGATGCAAGAGCTTAAACATGAGCACAACAATTGCCAAGTATCACATTATCCAAGACATTTTAGAATTACTACATGTAGCATTTTCCAATTCCAACCATATAACAATTTAACGAAGAAGAAACTTCGCCATGAACATTATGAGTAAAGCCTAAGGACATATGTGTCCATATGCAAAGCGGAGCGTGTCTCTCTCCCACAAAGTGAATGCTAGGATCCATTTTATTCAAACAAAAACAAAAACAAAAACAAACCGACGCTCCAAGTAAAGAACACAAGATGTGACTGAATAAAAATATAGTTTCAGGGGAGGAACCTGATGATGTTGTCGATGAAGAAGGGGATGCCTTGGGCATCCCCAAGCTTAGACGCTTGAGTCTTCTTAGAATATGCAGGGATGAACCACGGGGCATCCCCAAGCTTAGAGCTTTCACTCCTCTTGATCATAGTATATCATTCTCCTCTCTTGACCCTTGAAAACTTCCTTCACACCAAACTTCAAGCAAACTCATTAGAGGGTTAGTGCACAATTAATAATTCACACATTCAGAGGTGACACAATCAT
The DNA here is from genome assembly GCA_030979885.1 of Lolium multiflorum. Lineage (NCBI taxonomy): Eukaryota > Viridiplantae > Streptophyta > Magnoliopsida > Poales > Poaceae > Lolium > Lolium multiflorum. The sequence goes on along the minus strand of CM061748.1, from coordinate 68,685,985 downwards.
TCTTTTCACTTCTGGACATTGCATAAAGCTACTGGACATTAATGGATCAAAGAAATGAATCCAACATAGCAAAAGAGGCAATGCGAAATAAAAGGCAGAATCTGTCAAAAACAAAACAGTCCGTAAAGACGAATTTAAAGCTGGCACCAGACTTGCTCAAATGGAAAAACTCAAAACTAATGAAAGTTGCGTACATATCTGAGGATCACGCTCGTAAATTGGCAGATTTTTTCGAATTTTCTACAGAGGACTGTGCCCAGATTCGTGACAGACAGCAATGCTGTTTCTGCGCAGCGATCCCAAATATAACATCAACTTTGACATAGAAACTTTACTTGGCACAAAAACATGATAAGGAGAGGTTGCTACAGTAGTAAACAACTTCCAAGACTCAACAAAACAAAAAATTGCTGTAGTAAAAACATGGGTTGTCTCCCATAAGCGCTTTTCTTTAACGCCTTTCAGCTAGGCGCAGAAAGTGCAAATCAAGTAACATCGAGAGTAGAAGCATCAACGTCATAGCTTGTTCTAATAATAGAATCAAAAGGCAACTTCATTCTCTTTCTAGGAAGTGTTCCATACCTTTCTTGAGAGGAAATTGATATTTAATATTACCTTCCCTCATATCAATAACAGCACCAACGGTTCGAAGAAAAGGTCTTCCCAACACAATAGGACAGGATGCATTGCATTCGATATCCAAGACAACAAAATCAACGGGGACAAGGTTATTGTTAACCGTAATATGCACATTATCAATCCTCCCAAAGGTTTCTTTTTAACATTATCGGCAAGATTAACATCCAAATAACAATTCTTCAATGGTGGCAAGTCAAGCATATCATAAATCTTTTTAGGCATAACAGAAATACTTGCACCAAGATCACATAAAGCATTACATTCAAAGTCATTGAATTTCATTTTAATAATGGGCTCCCAACCATCTTCTAACTTTCTAGGAATAGAAGTTTCAAGTTTTAGTTTCTCTTCTCTAGCTTTTATGAGAGCATTTGTAATATGTTTTGTAAAGGCTAAATTTATAGCACTAGCATTAGGACTTTTAGCAAGTTTTTATAAGAACTTTATAACTTCAGAGATGTGGCAATCATCAAAATCTAAATCATTATGAGCTACAACAATGGGATCATTGTTCCCAAGGTTGGAAAAAATTTCAGCAGTTTTATCACAAGCAGTTTCAGCAGTTTTAGCAATTTCAGCAGTTTTGTTCGCTTTGCACTAGGAGTAGAAACATTGCCAACACCAATTATTTTACCATTGATAGTAGGAGGTGCAGCAACATGTGAATCATTATCATTACTAATGGTGGTAATAGTCCAAACTTTAGCTACATTATTCTCTTTAGCTAGTTTTTCATTTTCTTCTCTACCCAGCAGCTCAGCCATTAATCTTATATTCTCATTAATTCTAACTTGGATGGCATTTGCTGTAGTAGTAATCTTATTATCAAAATCATTATTAGGCATAACTTTCAATTTTAAAAGATTAACATCAGAGGCAAGTCTATCAACTCTAGAAGCAATAATATCAATTTTATCAAGCTTTTCCTCAACAGATTTGTTAAAAGCAGTTTGTGTACTAATAAATTCTTTAAGCATAGCTTCAAGACCAGAGGGTACATTCCTATTATTGTTGTAAGAATTCCCATAAGAATTACCATAACCATTACCATTAGCAGAAGGATATGGCCTATAGTTATTACAGAGTTGTTCCTATAAGCATTGTTGTTGAAATTATTATTTTTAATGAAATTCACATCAACATTTTCTTCTTGAGCAACCAATGAAGCTAAAGGAACATTATTTGGATCAACATTAGATCTACCATTCACAAGCATAGACATAATCACATCAATCTTATCACTCAAGGAAGAGGTTTCTTCAACAGAATTTACCTTCTTACCTTGTGGAGCTCTTTCCGTGTGCCATTCAGAGTAATTTATCATCATATCATCAAGAAGTTTTGTAGCCGCCCCCAATGTGATGGACATAAAGGTACCTCCAGCAGCTGAATCCAATAAATTCCGCGAAGAAAAATTTAGTCCTGCATAGAAGGTTTGGATGATCATCCAAGTAGTCAGTCCATGGGTTGGGCAATTCTTTACCAAAGTTTTCATTCTCTCCCATGCTTGAGCAACATGTTCAGTATCTAATTGTTTAAAATTCATTATGCTACTTCTCAAAGATATAATTTTAGCGGGAGGATAATATCTACCAATAAAAGCATCCTTACATTTAGTCCATGAATCAATACTATTCTTAGGCAAAGATAGCAACCAATCTTTAGCTCTTCCTCTTAATGAGAAAGGAAACACTTTCAATTTAATAATATCACCATCTACATCCTTATACTTTTGCATTTCACAAAGTTCAACAAAATTATTGAGATGGGCAGCAGCATCATCAGAACTAACACCAGAAAATTGATCTCTCATGACAAGATTTAGTAAAGCAGGTTTAATTTCAAAGAATTCTGCTGTAGTAGCAGTGGAGCAATAGGTGTGCATAGGAAATCATTATTATTTGCATTTGTGAAGTCACACAACTTAGTATTTTCAGGGGTATTCATTTTAGCAACAGTAGATAAAACAAACTAGGTAAAGTAAATGCAAGTAACTAATTTTTTTGTGTTTTTGATATAGAGAGCAAGACAGTAAATAAAGTAAAACTAGCAACTAATTTTTTTGTGTTTTGATTTAGTGCAGCAAACAAAGTAGTAAATAAAATAAAGCAAGACAAAAACAAAGTAAAGAGATTGAGAAGTGGAGACTCCCCTTGCAGCGTGTCTTGATCTCCACAGCGCGAGAAAAAGAGCTTGATGGCGTGTAACTCACAAGTTCGTTGGGAACCCCAAGAGGAAGGTATGATGCGCACGGTAGCAAGTTTTCCCTCAGAAAGAAACCAAGGTTTAATCGAACCTAGGAGCCAAGAAGCACGTTGAAGGTTGATGGTCGCGAAATGTGATGCGGCGCAACACCGGGATTGCGCCAACGTGGAATCTGCACAACAAAACCAAAGTACTTTGTCCCAACGAAGCAGTGAGGTTGTCAATCTCACCGGCTTGTAACAAAGGATTAAACGTATCGAGTGGAAGATGTTTGCAAAACAGTAAACACAATTGCAGTAGATTGTATGCTATGTAAAGAATAGGACCGGGGTCCACAGTTCACTAGAGGTGTCTCTCCCATAAGATAAAAGCATGTTGGGTGAACAAATTACTCGGGCAATTGACAAATAGAAAGGCATAACAATGCATATACATGATAGGATAAATATAGTGAGATTTAATTGGGCATTACGACAAAGTACATAGACCGCCATCCAAGCGCATCTATGCCTAAAAAGTCCACCTTCGGGTTATCATCCGAACCCCATTCAGTATTAAGTTGCTAAGCAACGGACAATTGCATTAAGTATGGTGTGTAATGTAATCGACAACTACATCCTTAGACATAGAATCAATGTTTTATCCCTAGTGGCAACAACACATCACAACCTTAGAACTTTTGTCACTGTCCCAGTGTCAATGAAGGCATGAACCCACTATCGAGCATAAATACTCCCTCTTGGAGTTAAGAGTAAAAACTTGGCCAGAGCTAATAACGGAGAGCATGCAAGATCATAAACAACACATAAACAATAGATTGATAATCACCATAATCATAGTATTCTCTATCCATCGGATCCCGACAAACACAACATATAGAATTACATATAGATGATCTTGATCATGTTAGGCAGCTCACAAGATCCAACAATGAAGCACAACAAGGAGAAGACGACCATCTAGCTCTGCTATGGACCCATGGTCTAGGGGTGAACTACTCACTCATCACTCCGGAGGCGACCATGGCGGTGTAGAGTCCTCCGGGAGATGAATCCCCTCTCCGGCAGGGTGCCGGAGGCGATCTCCTGAATCCCCCGAGATGGGATTCGCGGCGGCGGTGATACGTCTCCAACGTATCGATAATTTCTTATGTTTCATGCTACTTTATTGATGATACCTACATGTTTTATGCACATTATATGTCATATTTATGCATTTTCTGGAACTAACCTATTAACAAGATGCCGAAGAGCCGTTGCTGTTTTCTGCTGTTTTTGGTTTCAGAAATCCTAGTAAGGAAATATTCTCGGAATTGGACGAAACTTTCGCCCAGGGTCCTATTTTTGCACGAAGCTTCCAAGACCGAAGAGATAACGAAGTGGGGCCACGAGGCAGCCGGGGGGGGCGGCGCGGCCCGGCCCTGGCCGCGCGGCCCTACCCCCTGGGCACCTCGTGTGGCCCCCGCGTTGACCTTCCGCCTACTTAAAGTCTCGTCGCGAAACCCCGATGAGAGCCACGATACGGAAAACCTTCCAGAGACGCCGCCGCCGCGAATCCCATCTCGGGGGATTCGGAGATCGCCTCCGGCACCCTGCCGGAGAGGGGATTCATCTCCGGAGGACTCTTCATCGCCATGATCGCCTCGGAGTGATGAGTGAGTAGTTCACCCCTGGACCATGGGTCCATAGCAGTAGCTAGATGGTCGTCTTCTCCTTGTTGTGCTTCATTGTTGGATCTTGTGAGCTGCCTAACATGATCAAGATCATCTATGTAATACTATATGTTGTGTTTGTCGGGATCCGATGGATAGAGAGTACTATGATTATGGTGATTATCAATCTATTGTTTATGTGTTGTTTATGATCTTGCATGCTCTCCGTTATTAGTAGAGGCTCGGCCAAGTTTGTACTCTTAACTCCAAGAGGGAGTATTTATGCTCGATAGTGGGTTCATGCCTCCATTAAATCTGGGACAGTGACAGAAAGTTCTAAGGTTGTGGATGTCTGTTGCCACTAGGGATAAAACATTGATTCTATGTCTAAGGATGTAGTTGTCGATTACATTACGCACCATACTTAATGCAATTGTCGTTGCTTAGCAACTTAATACTGAATGGGGTTCGGATGATAACCTGAAGGTGGACTTTTTAGGCATAGATGCGGTTGGATGGCGGTCTATGTACTTTGTCGTAATGCCCAATTAAATCTCACTATATTTATCATATCATGTATATGCATTGTTATGCCTTTCTCTATTTGTCAATTGCCTGTAATTTGTTCACCCAACATGCTTTTATCTTATGGGAGAGACACCTCTAGTGAACTGTGGACCCGGTCCTATTCTTTACATAGCATACAATCTACTGCAATTGTGTTTTACTGTTTTCTTTGCAAACATCTTCCACTCGATACGTTTAATCCTTTGTTACAGCAAGCCGGTGAGATTGACAACCTCACTGTTTCGTTGGGGCAAAGTACTTTGGTTTGTTGTGCAGATTCCACGTTGGCGCCGGAATCCCGTTGTTGCGCCGCATCACATTTCGCCACCATCAACCTTCAACGTGCTTCTTGGCTCCTCCTGGTTCGATAAACCTTGGTTTCTTTCTGAGGAAAACTTGTTGCGCATCATACCTTCCTCTTGGGGTTCCCAACGGACGTGTACATTTACGCGCATCAAGCCTTTTTAAGCGCCGTTGCCGGGAGATCAAGACACGCTGCAAGGGAGTCTCCACTTCTCAATCTCTTTACTTTGTTTTTGTCTTGCTTTATTTTATTTACTACTTTGTTTGCTGCACCTAAACAAAACACAAAAAAATTAGTTGCTAGTTTTACTTTATTTATTGTCTTGCTCTCTATATCAAAAACACAAAAAAATTAGTTACTCGTCTTTACTTTGTTTGCCTAGTCTACTTTTTGCTTATTGCATCATGTTTCCTTTTAATTTTACCACAAAAGACATACCGGTAGGACGTGGGTCCATAGTTGGGAGAAATAATATAGAAGAATTTTTCAATCATGTTAGTATTACTGAAGATTTTGAAGATAGACACTTGGTAGAACTTGCACCTACCTATGAAATTGCTGCTGCTGCTTTAGTTCGCATGTTGGAAACTAAATTTGTTAATCTCAATCCTATAATCCAACACATGTTTCTTACACTTGGTGATATGGAAGAAGGGGAAAAGAAAGATTTTGTTTTAGAAACCCTTCTTAGAGAATTTGGTGGTCTAGCAAGAGAGGCTAGAAAGGTTTTTGCTAAATTTAATATGCTAGGTTCTCATACCAATTTTATTGGTCTCCTTGAAAAAATGGACATGGATAGAATAAGGTACACTAATAACATTAATGATGGTGGGGAAATCAAAGCACCAATACCATGTAAACTCCTAGCTATGAATGATGCACTAGAAAATAACTATGCTTGGCTTGTTCCTGAAAATTTGTTCGATGAGAGTAGCAAGCCTAAGACTAATGAAAAGGAGACGCTAAAACTTATATATCAAATATACTATGCTTGGTTGAAAAAACTCCCAACACCCCTGGTAATGATGTTGATGCTTCTACTCTTGATGTTACTTGATTTGTTCTGCGCCTAGCTGAAAGGCGTTAAAGCGCTTATGGGAGACAACCCATGTTTTTACTACAGCAATTTTTGTTTTGTTGATTCTTGGAAGTTGTTTACTACTGTAGCAACCTCTCCTTATCATGTTTTTGTGCCAAGTAAAGTTTCTATGTCAAAGTTGATGTTATATTTGGGATCGCTGCGCAGAAACAGCATTGCTGTCTGTCACGAATCTGGGCACAGTCCTCTGTAGAAAATTCGAAAAAATCTGCCAATTTACAGCGTGATCCTCAGATATGTACGCAACTTTCATTAGTTTTGAGTTTTTCCATTTGAGCAAGTCTGGTGCCAGATTTAAATTCGTCTTTACGGACTGTTCTGTTTTTGACAGATTCTGCCTTTATTTCGCATTGCCTCTTTTGCTATGTTGGATTCTTTGATCCATTAATGTCCAGTAGCTTTATGCAATGTCCAGAAGTGTAAAGAATGTTTGTGTCACCTCTGAATTTGTGAATTATTAATTGTGCACTAACCCTCTAATGAGTTTGCTTGAAGTTTGGTGTGAAGGAAGTTTTCAAGGGTCAAGAGAGGAGTATGATATACTATGATCAAGAGGAGTGAAAGCTCTAAGCTTGGGGATGCCCCGTGGTTCACCCCTGCATATTTTAAGAAGACTCAAGCGTCTAAACTTGGGGATGCCCAAGGCATCCCCTTCATCGACAACATCATCAGGTTCCTCCCCGAAACTATATTTTTATTCAATCACATCTTGTGTTCTTTACTTGGAGCGTCGGTTTGTTTTTCTTTTTGTTTTTGTTTGAATAAGATGGATCCTAGCATTCACTTTGTGGGAGAGAGACACGCTCCGCTGTTGCATATGGACACATGTGTCCTTAGGCTTTACTCATAATGTTCAAGGCGAAGTTTCTTCTTCGTTAAATTGTTATATGGTTGGAATTGGAAAATGCTACATGTAGTAATTCTAAAATGTCTTGGATAATGTGATACTTGGCAATTGTTGTGCTCATGTTTAAGCTCTTGCATCATATGCTTTGCACCCATTAATGAAGAAATACATAGAGCTTGCTAAAATTTGATTTGCATATTTGGTCCCTCTAAGGTCTAGATAATATCTAGTATTGAGTTTTGAACAACAAGGAAGACGGTGTAGAGTCTTATAATGTTTACAATATGTCTTTTATGTGAGTTTTGCTGCACTTGTTCATCCTTGAGTTTGCTTCAAATAACCTTGCTAGCCTAAACCTTGTATCGAGAGGGAATACTTCTCATGCATCCAAAATCCTTGAGCCATCCACTATGCCATTTGTGTCCACCATACTTACCTACTACATGGTATTTCTCCGCCATTCCAAAGTAAATTGCTTGAGTGCTACCTTTAAAATTCCATCATTCACCTTTGCAATATATAGCTCATGGGACAAAATAGCCTTAAAAACTATCGTAGTATTGAATATGTACTTATGCACTTTATCTTTTATTAAGTTGCTTGTTGTGCGATAACCATGCTTCTGGGGAACGCCATCAACTATTGTTGAATATCATGAGTTGCTATGCATGTCCGTCTTGTCTGAAGGATCTATCATTTTAGTGGTTGGAGCATGCAAAATTGTTAGAGAAGAACATTGGGCCGCTAACTAAAGCCATGAACCATGGTTGAAGTTTCAGTTTTGGACATATATCCTCAATCTCATATGAGAATAATAATCATTGCTACATGCTTATGCATTTAAGAGGAGTCCATTATCTGTTGTCCATGTTGTCCCGGTATGGATGTCTAAGTTGAGAATAATCAAAAGCGAGAAATCCAAAATGCGAGCATTCTCCTTAGACCTTTGTAGGCGGCATGGAGGTACCTTTGTGACACTTGGTTGAAACATGGCATGCGAAGATCCGGTAGTCCAAGCTAAGTAGGACGAGGTGCGGACACTATTAGTATACTATGCATGAGGCTTGCAACTTGTAAGATATAATTTACATAACTCATATGCTTTATTACTACCGTTGACAAAATTGTTTCATGTTTTCAAAATAAAAGCTCTAGCACAAATATATCAATCGATGCTTTCCTCTTTGAAGGACCATTCTTTTACTTTTATTGTTGAGTCAGTTTACCTATCTCCCTCCACCTTAAGAAGCAAACACTTGTGTGAACTGTGCATTGATTCCTACATACTTGCATATTGCACTTGTTATACTACTTTATGTTGACAATATCCATGAGATATACATGTTATAAGTTGAAAGCAACCGCTGAAACTTCATCTTCCTTTGTGTTGCTTCAACACCTTTACTTTGATTTATTGCTTTATGAGTTAACTCTTATGCAAGACTTATTGATGCTTGTCTTGAAGTACTATTCATGAAAAGTCTTTGCTATATGATTCACTTGTTTACTCATGTCATTACCTTTGTTTTGATCGCTGCATTCATTACATATGTTTACAAATAGTATGATCAAGATTATGATGGCATGTCACTTCAGAAATTATGTTTGTTATCGTTTTGCCTGCTCGACGAACTAAGCTTGGGGATGCTGATACGTCTCCAACGTATCGATAATTTCTTATGTTTCATGCTACTTTATTGATGATACCTACATGTTTTATGCACATTATATGTCATATTTATGCATTTTACGGAACTAACCTATTAACAAGATGCCGAAGAGCCAGTTGCTGTTTTTTGCTGTTTTGGTTTCAGAAATCCTAGTAAGGAAATATTCTCGGAATTGGACGAAACTTTCGCCCAGGGTCCTATTTTTGCACGAAGCTTCCAGAAGACCGAAGAGATAACGAAGTGGGGCCACGAGGCAGCCGGGGACGGGGCGGTGCGGCCCGGGCCCGGCGCGCGGCCCTACCCCTGGGCACCTCGTGTGGCCCCCGCGTTGACCTTCCGCCTACTTAAAGTCTCCGTCGCGAAACCCCCAGCACCGAGAGCCACGATACGGAAAACCTTCCGGAGACGCCGCCGCCGCGAATCCCATCTCGGGGATTCGGGAGATCGCCTCCGGCACCTGCTGAGAGGGATTCATCTCCCGGAGGACTCTTCATCGCCATGATCGCCTCGGAGTGATGAGTGAGTAGTTCACCCCTGGACCATGGGTCCATAGCGTAGCTAGATGGTCGTCTTCTCCTTGTTGTGCTTCATTGTTGGATCTTGTGAGCTGCCTAACATGATCAAGATCATCTATCGTAATACTATATGTTGTGTTTGTCGGGATCCGATGGATAGAGAGTACTATGATTATGGTGATTATCAATCTATTGTTTATGTGTTGTTTATGATCTTGCATGCTCTCCGTTATTAGTAGAGGCTCTGGCCAAGTTTGTACTCTTAACTCCAAGAGGGAGTATTTATGCTCGATAGTGGGTTCATGCCTCCATTAAATGTGGGACAGAAAGTTCTAAGGTTGTGGATGTGCTGTTGCCACTAGGGATAAAACATTGATTCTATGTCTAAGGATGTAGTTGTCGATTACATTACGCACCATACTTAATGCAATTGTCTTGCTTAGCAACTTAATACTGAATGGGGTTCGGATGATAAAGGTGGACTTTTTAGGCATAGATGCAGTTGGATGGCGGTCTATGTACTTTGTCGTAATGCCCAATTAAATCTCACTATATTTATCATATCATGTATATGCATTGTTATGCCTTTCTCTATTTGTCAATTGCCCGATTGTAATTTGTTCACCCAACATGCTTTTATCTTATGGGAGAGACACCTCTAGTGAACTGTGGACCCCGGTCCTATTCTTTACATAGCATACAATCTGCAATTGTGTTTACTGTTTTCTTTGCAAACATCTTCCACTAGATACGTTTAATCCTTTGTTTACAAGCCGGTGAGATTGACAACCTCACTTTCGTTGGGGCAAAGTACTTTTTTGTTGTGCAGATTCCACGTTGGCGGAATCCTGTTGTTCGCATCACATTTCGCCACCATCAACCTTCAACGTGCTTCTTGGCTCCTCCTGGTTCGATAAACCTTGGTTTCTTTCGAGGAAAACTTGCTGTGCGCATCATACCTTCCTCTTGGGGTTCCCAACGGACGTGTACATTTACGCGCATCGGCGGCGTCTCCGGAAGGTTTTCCGTATCGTGGCTCTCGGGGGGTTTCGCGACGGAGACTTTAAGTAGGCGGAAGGGCAACGTGGGGGCCACACGGGGCCCCACACCCTAGGTCGGCGCGGCCAGGGGGCGCGCCGCCTATGGTGTCGGCGCCTCGTGGCCCCACTTCCTTCCCTCTTCGGTCTTGGAAGCTCCGTGCAAAAATAGGACCCGGGCGAAGATTTCGTCCAATTCCGAGAATATTTCCTTACTAGGATTTTTGAAACCAAAAACAGAGAAACAGCAACTGGCTCTTCGGCATCTTGTTAATAGGTTAGTTCCAGAAAATGCATAAATATGACATATAATGTGCATAAAACATGTAGGTATCATCAATAAAGTAGCATGGAACATAAGAAATTATCGATACGTTGGAGACGTATCACCCTACACAATGAATGGTGTTTGTTATCCAACGAGAGAGTGTTTAAGAATAGCATTTATTTATTCATCTATGTGATCATAGGCTTTGCAATCTAGATGTCATATGCTATTCAAGTGTTTTATTATGTGAACTTTGGGGTTACTGTGACCTCGGTGTGTGCGCCGTGTGTAACTCCCTTATGAATTGTGGTGTATTAGTACCTCCTATGAATGCTCACGGTGACAGTGTGGGGTGTTCATTAGTACTTGCGAATACGCCTTTGAGGTGTGCTTTTGCACACTTGCCCAATGAATTCGAGTTCTTTATCTAACAGGAGAGTAGTATGATGAAGTGCTTATATTTATATTCAATTATGATTGCAATGTTGAGAGTGTCCACTAGTGAAAGTATGATCCCTAGGCCTTGTTTCTAAGCATTGAAACACCGTTTCCAACAAGTTCTGCTACATGTTTGCTTGCTGCCATTTTTATTTCAGATTGCAATTACTACTTATAATCATCCATATTACTTGTATTTTACTATCTCTTCGCCGAACTAGTGCACTTATACATCTGACAAGTGTATTAGGTGTGTTGGGGATACACGAGACTTCTTGTATCTTAATTGCAGGGTTGCTTGAGAGGACTATCTTTGACCTCTACCTCCCTGAGTTCGATAAACCTTGGGTGATCCACTTAAGGAAAACCTTGCTGCTGTTCTACAAACCTCTGCTCTTGGAGGCCCAACACTGTCTACAGGAATAGAAGCGTGCGTAGACATCAATATGTTTTATACTTCGTATCAAAATTTGCAAAGTCTGAATTTGACTAAAATAATGATGCACTATATTTTGGCAAATATATATGGTGTATATTGCATAGCCATGCTATAGACATGTAATGACAGAATGTGGTGGATCATTTAAATAATTGTTGGAATGTTTGTAGAACCTTGGAAGACATCTATTTCACAAGGATTTTTTTTCTGAAATGTTAGTTCGACAAGAATATAAGGGCGAGCAAGAGGAGAAAGAGGAACCACATAAGCAAGCTGAAACAGCCCGACGGATCTTTTACAGAGGACGATCAGTTCATGGTGGATCAAACCAGTGCCTTCTATGAGAACTTGTACCACTCTGAGGATGCAAGGAACATGGAAGAAGTAATAGACGTGATTCCAGTTAAGGTTACGGAGCAAATGAATGAAGGGCTTTTTTTTTTGGGGTTAAAATGAATGAAGGGCTGCTCAAGCCGTTTGAGGCGAGGGAGGTAAAGGAGGCCCTGTTTCAAATGTTTCCAACAAAAGATCCGGGCCCGGATGGTTTCTCAGCCCACCAGTCATGGGATCACTGATGTGTGCATAATGGACGAACTGACGCTAGGCCCGGCCCAGGCCAGAACGAACTGGACGTTTACGCTGTCATAAATGAGCCCAGCCCAGTTGGACTCGCACACGCGTAACCCGCCGTGTCGCCGTGTCGGGCGCGTAGTCGCAGACGAACCCAACTCCCGCGAAAAGCGAACCGGAAACCACCGCATAACCCATCGCAGCCGTCCACTCCCACCCGCCGACAACATCCAACGGCCCGTTCACGCGCCGGAACCAATCCACCCCGGCTCAGAATCAACGCGTCAACCTCCCCACGGAATCCCCACCTTCTTCTCCCTTCCTTCCCCTGCAAACAAACGCAATCGCGAAGCAACGAATCCGATCAAAAAATCCATCAGAATTCAGAAATCCCAGAGAGAGGAAATTCGCCTTGGCAGCTCCGTCCGATCCAAGCGCCGGCGATGCAGCACGGCAGCGGCGACTACGCCGCCTCCGCGCCCGCCGCGGGGGGCCACTACTACCCGCACCAGTACGCGCCTCCTCCTCCCAACCCCTACCCGCCCGCCGCCGACGCCCCAACCCCGGCCGGATACGCCTCCGCGCCGCCCTACTCCGCCGCTCCCTACCCCGACCACCCCCCGTCCGCGCCGACCTACTCGCAGCCGCCCCACTACGCCGGGTACCCGCCCTACAACCCCGCGCCCTACCCCCCAGACCCCTCCCCCTCGCCCGCCGCTCCCTACTACCCCTACCCGCAGCCCACCCACACCCACCCAACTCCACCGACGGAGCCCTCGCCCACCCCCTACGACGCGCCCTACTACGGCGGGGGCTACCAGCAGCCGCCCGCTGCCACCACAGGTGGGTACGGGGACGACGATTACCTGGACGAGGGCGCGTACGCCTACACCGGCGACGGCGGCGCGGAGCCGTACGGCGCGCGCGGCACGGCGCCGGCGCGGTCGGGCGCCGCCATGTTCGATGACTACGGCCGGTCCATTGGGCTCTCGTCGGGAGGGGCGGGGCAGCCGCAGGGTGGAGGTGGCGGCGGCGGTGTGGGTGGGGGATTTGGGAAGATTGCCAGGGCGGTTCCCAAAGCGGAGTCCCATGAGGATGCCGGTGGCGGCGCGCAGAAGTTTCGGGTTAAGCTGCTGCCTGAGGGCGCTGGAAATCCTACTGATGTGCTTTGCCAGGTATAGCTTCAGTGTTTATAATATCATCACTAGATTATATGTTCGCCGTTTTCGCAACATAGTATGTACTTGTCCAACTTCCAGTGATATGGAGGATTGTTATGATACATTAAATATGTACTAATTGTGCTGCTGCAGGTCGGTCTGGATGGAATTCGCATGCTTGAGCCCAGCACAAACAGGACCCTGAGAATTTACCCCCTTGACACGCTGACGAAATGGGAGGTATGTTAACATCATTTTTGCAGAAGATTATGTGTATATTTTCTCATCATACACTAGTGAGGTGATCTAATGGTTGATTACTGTGCTTATTTAGGTTTTGGATTCAACTGTGTTTGCGATTTGGGCAAAGACTTCAGTAGATTTCGAACCAAAGAGAATAAGGCTGAAGTCGAGCAGCTATACTTCGAACGCTTTGCTTGACACCGTGACAGCAGCAACTGTCCAGGTATGACAACACACCCATTTTCTACTGTCATCATCAATTACTAGCAGCCACTGTCCAGGTATAACAACACTTCTTTGTCAGTGTTGCTGTTTCAGATTTGAATGTGTCTGTAGTAATAACTCAAATGAGTTAATCCAGTTAGCTAGCCATGCTACTTTCTTGCTTTGGTACTTCTTGTGGTTCAGTTTTCACGTTTATTTAACCTCATTCTTATAGAACAAGGAGCTAATGTCTTAATATTTTTCATGGTTTGCCCTGTATATTGATATATATCAATACTACTATCAATAAATCATTATTAGGTTCGTTTGGTGGGAAGTGTTCAGTACTTGATGACATATATTTTGGACTGGGGATAGTAGTTAAAACCAATTATGCATTAAGTCATGAATGTTCCATGTTGTGATACTATCACTGCATATCTAAGACACCACAGTACAATTCGTAAAATGCTATGGTACTCTTTAGTCCTATGATATCATCTTCTCATCAATTTCGTTGCAGCACTTGTTGCACTTGAGTTGCTCCATGTTCATACCGATTCTAGGTGTAGCCACATAATTTTCTTCTGAGATGCAAGTTTTATGTTTACATTTCATGTTCGTTTGCCTAGGTTGGTTTGGATGCTGAAACTTACTAGCTTAGAATTTCATACTTGGCACTATATAGGATTCTATATGTTTCATTAAGAACTTACTTGAAAGATTAAGCCTTTTTTATTTACTTGTGTGATTCTATAAAACAGTTCAAGGAGATCGGTGAAGATGCAAGAGCCAATGGAACTGTGGATGCTGGAAAATCCTCTGTACAATCAAACGAGAAGAAGAAAGGTTTTGATTGGATGTTTGCAAAGCCTGTTGATGAAGTTAAAGATCATTGGGTAAGATGAGCTCCGACAATATCCATTTGACCACTCCATGCTAGTAACAAAATCGTTTGATACACTTTAGTTTACTTTCTGCTTAGTCCATTTGTTCCTCTGATATAATATTGGAATGTGCACTCTATGCTTCTGCATGCTTGTATTTGGCTTCTCAATACATCCTTTACACGACAATACAGTTTCTAGCCATTTGATTAATCATTTTATCAAATCACTTCCTTCTGTCTTGTCGAAAACAAAAAAAAAAACACTTCCTTCAGTTCTGCTAGCTGTATAACTATTTATGGGCAATTGCTCTAACCTCTTCTTGATTTTTTTATCATCTTGCATTATAGTCATTAATCTTATGGTTGCTTTTTTTTTCACATATTCTTGCATACAAAAAAGGTGCAATATACTCAATATCGACTATGTCTCCTCTTTCAGGTTCCAGATGAAGCTGCTAAGAAATGCCAGTCTTGTGCTGGCGATTTCAGTCATTTTAATCGCAGGGTAATTTATACTTTGTTTAGATGTTCATCTCATCACTGGAATAATCAAGTAATAATGTATTGACATGAGTTAGCTCTTTTTTCCAGCATCACTGTAGGAACTGTGGGGAAGTCTTCTGTGATAAATGCAGTCAAGGAAGAATTGCTCTGACAACTGACGATAATGCTCCACTTGTCCGAGTTTGTGATAGATGCATGGTATGTTCTGCTACTGTCTGCTTAGTCATTTTTAAAATTTTAAATTTGCTGGACTTAATTTAATGTTAGTTTTCTTTATTTGCATAGTTTGTTTCCTTCCATATATCATCAAAAGTAATTATATCTTAGTAAAAGAAAGGCGTTCAATTTGTACTTTTCATTTTTCTCTTTGCTAGCCATTTGGAAAAATAATTAAATTGTCAAGTTTGTTACAGCACCTAGCTCTTATTCGGTCGCTTAGTGTATTTGACTTCTTTGTCGTGGTTTTTGTCAGGAGTAATCTTGTCAATGTAGTTGGCTAGTAGAAGGAGCTAGCTTAGTCATGAAGTATCTAGGGCATGTAGGGAGAACTCTAGAATTAGTAATGTTCTAGAGTAATATATTTAGGAGTAGTATGAAATATCTAGAGTTTGTAGAGTATTCTAGAAGTATGGTGTAGGGTTTGGATTGTGCCACATGGCAACAGTTTTGTCATCATTCAGGTTTGTTAAAGATCTCTTTGTATTTCCTTATTGGTGTTTTTTTCCAAACTGAGTTGCTCAAATCTTTTGCACTGACTCGTATTTCGTTGTTATCAGTCTAGATGCTACATCCTGTGCAGCATTTCAACTCGTAGAATGTTCTTTCTAGCTATTGAATAATTGTGTACTGTACAAAATTTCGTAATATAATTCTTATCTTCCACAGGCAGAGGTTTCTCAGAGGCTTAGCATGGCACAGGAAGCTGCCAAGAGATCTGCCACAGTGCAAAGTCATGGAGATCTTGCAAGAAAACTTAAGGTAATATATAAGACAGCCTTTTCTCTATGTGTTACATGCAATTTTTTGAAAACTCGCCCCATGGGCACTTACCCAGGGCATTTTATGTGTGAGGCAACCTGCAGAGGCTAGGCCTTAAACATGGGTGGTCAGGCCACAGACACACTTAATTAACTGAGCATTGCTCAGTTCTCAAGATACATCCATTTAAGTGGGCAAGAAAAGCAAACCAAACACATGCCAAGTCCGCTGAGATTTTTTCTGTGCATATGGTAGATACCACATGTATCCAGGCCATTGATCTTTTGGGGGATGTGAGCCTACATTGACATGGAGCCATGGACCCAATGCACAGGATATTAATTTTTCTTTGTGCCAATTAAAATAACAGAAGAAGATAAATCGGCGGTCAGTCCTGGACCCATTTCTCAAAACCAAAATAGACGGCCAAGATAGGCCAGGTACCTATGCATATGCGTACTAGAAACTTACCAAATTTGACAACTCTTACCTTCATACGTAAGGGACCTGAGTTGTCACTTGTTGATAGTTCAGAAGTGTGGGGTAACCAAACCGATCAGCACGATATGTTCACCACTGATAATTGGCGATATTGCTCATGCATTGGATCCATTCCAAAGATATAATCTAACCAGCTATGTGTATATACATTTAATTTTTTATTAAAACTAACGAGAGTTTTGGTACTAAAAATGAAGCATTATACTATGAAGACCTGAAATGCCTTTTGGATCATGAGATTTTTTTTAGGAAGCATGGCTGTTTTGGCGGAGTTGCATTCTTTTGGCAGGGTCTATTGCATTAGTAACTACTCCATCCTATCCATAGTAAGTGTCGTGGTTTTAGTTCAAATTTGAACTAAAACCATGACATTTTTATCATGGATCGGAGTAGATTTTTTTAGTCTAGTATTTGGAAACATACCTGGATCCTGTTACTAACTAGACTTCCGACAATGGAGCTTTTATTATAGTTATGATAGTACAAGAACAACATCAAAGCCTTTCTCCCAAGAAAGTTGGGGTAGGGTAGATATGAAACCCAACAGAAACACAAGGAAACCAAAAGAGAAGAAGACAGAAAAAGGAAAACAGGGAAAGAGAAAACTAAGATTGTAGCACATGTATTGCTGATTATAGTTATGACAGTACGAAGGAAAAACACAGCTAGTATAATTAAATTGTGTGAAATCCATGATTTACCAAATTTATCCTTTGATCGACAGGAGGAACTGGAGAGGAATCGCAAATCTTCAGGTACTTTCATGTTCCTGCAATGTGCATTTTTTTAACATAGATAGTACCACAACAAAATTCTGAAACTTTGTCTCTCAAAGGCTCTGCGTCTGGAGGTGTATCTGGAACCAGGATGCGAGAAGTTGCGTGTCCTACCTGCACGGTCCATCTTCAGGTGTTTCTCAATTTCTAGGCATGGTGTATAGCTTAAATATAGAAGGCTCTTATAATAATTGTTCAATGATCCCTAACGTATTAATGGATGTGGAATTGCAGGTCGAGGTTCCAACGTCTGGCTCTGAAACAGTGGAATGTGGAGTGTGCCAGCATGCTTTCCTTGTCAGTGCCAATTGATACACAGGGAAATTAGAGCGTGTTGTAGCAAATTGTTCTGTTCATAACTCTATTTGTTTTCGCTGTCCTATACCAAAATAAGTGTGTTCAACTTGTAGATGTTTATATGGCTTTGTTGGTGGTCGTGGATAGGATGTATTTATGTTTCTTGTACATGAGTGAGTTCTAAACCTGTGAGATTGTTGCTGAAAATGCTGCGTGTTTCTGAAGAATACCAACAGAGTGCTCGTTTGTGAAGGCTTTGCTCTGATGGTCTCTGCTGACAGTAGTTGTTACCTACTGGCTACTTTGTCCCGAATTAGATGTCACAGATTTGTCTAGATTCGCATGTATCTATACACTAAAACGTGTCTAGATACATGTGTATCTAGATAAATCTGCAACAAGTAATTAGAGACAGGGGGCTAAGATGAAGAACTGCATGCTTGACTGTGGGTTCTAACTGCATTTTCTGGGTGTGGTTTAGCTTCCTGTCTCGAACTTTTATCTGCACTTCCTCCTAGGAGTTGGTTAGCGTTGTGCACCTCATCTGAACTTCATGATGCCATGTCTGGAAACAACTTATACCTCGTTGGCCCCGCAAAAGAAAGGAACTAATCTCCTGTTGGATCTGAGAGTCACAATATTGTTAGGAACCAGGCAACACTTACGTCAGACATTTCACTGGGCCAAAATCCCCAAGCTTCTTACACTAACATAAGGTGTCGCAAGGTCATCTTCCGAGGCAGATGCACTTGATTGGCTAAACCCCGTCTTTGGCCGACAGGGGCTGAACTTGGGGTCGAGATTAACACTCCGAACCAAGCAGAAGCATGAATTGTCGTGGCAGAAATCTCTGAGAAGCAGCTCTGGTTCGTTCAACGGTTTCATCATATCTCTCGATGCAAACATTCCTGGCGAACCTGCGGTCATCGAATGATCCGCCGAGCCCCGTGGCCATCGGCCACCGGCCAAGCATCTCCAGCCTCCAGGCAAGGCCATGACAGGCAGCATCCATCCATGTGAGTGGTGTCCATGGACGAACGGGCCCAGGAATGCAGCATGGACCTCTAAAGTGATAAAACTGAATCTCTCTGCCTAAAGACACAGGGAAGAAAGGATCCTGCATGCTTTAGGACCAGCCTTTACACGTACAAACACGCATTAACAAAACTAACAGCGTGTGTACGTACAACGTAGGGCCGTGGCATGGGCATGATTAGCCTATCCTCGAGAGTAGCGCCTCTCCTCTCCTCTCATCCCCTGCGACGTCGCTTAAACGCAAACACCATGATTCTGTTCCTGAAAGAGGAGTTCATCAAGGCGAGGCATGCTAAGCACTGAGAAGTCTGCAAAAATATATGCTGATGCTAGAAGAAACAAGACAGGGAGGATCGATGCAGCTAATGATCGATGGCCACTGCTTGCATTGCATGCTGAATAAATCAAGCCTATAGCATGCATAGCCTGCATAGCTAGGTAGGTGATTTATGAACATAAGTTCTTGGGATGGCAGATCTGATGAGTAGGAGGAGCTAATAAGCTGACACGACCGCTTAAGTGTCTGCAGTTTCAGTGAGATGCAATTAGGTTTTCAGCTTTCCGTGTAAACTTGAGGGGACTTTTCCTCTCAGCTAGACTACCTGCCTGCATGCTTGCATGCATGCCCGGTTCTTGTTTGTAATCCGGCCCATTCATGCTGTCTTTTGACCGGCCGGCGCTTTGATAATTCTGCGCCTGATGCTCCGATTGTCAGTGCTCCATTGTGTTTCTCTGTAAATTTTCGTAAGGCACCATGAATTTGTAGTTTGTACAAGATGGTACTCTCTGATTCCAAGGATTCCACCTAATAATTTAGGACCCTAATACCACAAAAACGTGCCTGCATTATTCCAGCTGTCTTTTTTTTCTTTCCAAAAATGTCACCTTTCGATGGCAAAGATGGGTGGGCCATAGGCATTGTGCCACTTGGCGCCTGATAGGATTTTGGATAATTTAACGCAATGTCACACTGAATCCTATAGAAATTGAACACACACGGTGTTTGGTTGTACATATCATAGAAAGAACACATGATTATTTATTAATGATCAGATGTTAACCTCTTTTTTTTTGAAATTTTGATGTTTGCCATAGTTGTTGCTCCACTTCACAGAAAAGGTATTCACTGAATAGTCTGTGGATTTTCTTTTTGAATTGCTGAATATAGTCTGCGGAAAAAGTTCATATTGTTTCTACCCTGTAAAACATGCAAGCTACGAAGAAATAATTAGTAAGGAAGAGAATCCTTCAAAACTCTACTAATTTCCATTAATCAAAGAGGGGCCTGAGTAGATTTGTACATTTCGTATATGCTGATACTGCATTCCAAGGAAAAATAACACCCTTCTACGGTCACCCCCTTTAGGCTTTGTTTACTTCTCTCGTATTTTCACCCCCAAGAAGATTGGGGATGAGGGGGATTTGGTGTTTTTACCCAGTCCCCTACCACCCCCTTAAAAACTCTTAAAAAATACAGTAGTATAAGGGGAAGTTTTTAATCTAGGCAAAAAGTAAGGGGATTTGCGGAGATGTCTCGGGATTATCACATCCAAACTTGAAGAAGTAAATGGACTACTAGGAATTTTCGAAATTCAGGATAATCCCATCCAATCTCATTAAATAAGTAAACAAGACCACGGAAAAATTAGCCTTTCCCCTTTATTTTGCCTTCACAGAAGAGAGAGAAATATTGGTAAATTAGGCGTTTTTCTTCATGGAACTTCATAGGTTACTCCACTCCATACATTCTAGATTTCTTTTCAGCTTGAGAATATTCTCTGTACGGCCTAAAGAAAGAATAAAGTGAAGAGCAAATAAGACACTCTCGTTGAACTTTTTCAGCACTGCAACCTCCATCTACAGGAGTACAAGATCTATACGAGTTTGGTGGATCAGATCAATGCATGCTGACGCCAACCATAGAAATAACCCAAATTGTGCAATTACGATTTCAGACCCATCTTTCAGTCGCCGTCACAGTCGATCACACTCGAAACGGCAAAAAGTAAGGGGATTTGCGGAGATGTCTCGGGATTATCACATCCAAACTTGAAGAAGTAAATGGACTACTAGGAATTTTCGAAATTCAGGATAATCCCATCCAATCTCATTAAATAAGTAAACAAGACCACGGAAAAATTAGCCTTTCCCCTTTATTTTGCCTTCACAGAAGAGAGAGAAATATTGGTAAATTAGGCGTTTTTCTTCATGGAACTTCATAGGTTACTCCACTCCATACATTCTAGATTTCTTTTCAGCTTGAGAATATTCTCTGTACGGCCTAAAGAAAGAATAAAGTGAAGAGCAAATAAGACACTCTCGTTGAACTTTTTCAGCACTGCAACCTCCATCTACAGGAGTACAAGATCTATACGAGTTTGGTGGATCAGATCAATGCATGCTGACGCCAACCATAGAAATAACCCAAATTGTGCAATTACGATTTCAGACCCATCTTTCAGTCGCCGTCACAGTCGATCACACTCGAAACGATAAGCCGCGTCACTTTCCAACTCCCTAGATGCTAAGCATACAACAAACTCTGCTCCATTATGCAGCACTGCACTCTGATCGAGTGCCATGTTCTGAAGCCATGCCCGGGCTTGATCTGTATCATCGCATGGACAGCCATGCCATGGCACACTCACCACCACGGCACCACCACCAGTTAGTTCTGATCAAGTTAGCTCACACTTGCCCATCAGGCTTAGCATGCGTGCAGACAGCCACCAGCAGCACGCTGCAATACAGTGGATAACTGGGTATGGAGTATGGACTTGTGTTGGATTGTTGTTGCAACATGGGCCAACCGATGGCGAGGGATGATCAGTGGTTATTTGACCATGTAATCCTAGAAATGGTTGTGCAAAACTGAGACGGCTTTTTCTTTTCGAAATGGGGAGCAAAGCTCCCGCCTCTGCATCGAAACCGATGCACACATCTATTTATTTTACTACCTCTGTCTATTTTTACATGTCAAAAATTTGTCTAAATTCGAATGTATCTAGACATTTTTTAGGCATAGATACATCCAAATTTAGACGAACCACTAGACATCTATTAACGGACGGAGGGAGTATTATTCATAGCTTCAAAGGTTCAGTTTTACAATTCATGGGTTACATAAGGTGTACATCAACCAGCGGAACAAAAGGAAAGTATACTTAAGCATCATGTAATTTTTAGAAAGCCGCCAACCACCCTGGTTGTAGATAGCCCGAGCAACCATCTCCAAATGGCTGCATCTAGAATCCATAAACGCCTGCTACGCCTCTGAAAGAAGATAAGATCACTCTCGGATCCAATGGGTAGCCATACCGATAACCTGTAAAAAGTGAGCAGTAATCTTGTTAAAGACCATATCATTTCTACAGTTCCAAAGGGCCCAAACTAAAGCACACACTAGACGAATTCGAGCTTTACTGTGCTTCTCAACTCCATTTAGCCAATTTCCTAACATATTCTTAACATTAGCAGGTGGAGGAATATCAAAGTACTACTCTCCAAACTAGACCAGCAAAGAGACAAGCAAAAAAAAGGTTAATAGACTTCTCTGAGTCGCAAAAGGCATACTTTTTACAACTACTTCAATTATGCTTTGCAAGGTTATCTTCTATGAGTATTACTTTGTGATGAAGAAACCACATAAGATCTTTATCTTTAATGGTACTTTTAATTTTCAGATATATTTTCTCAAGAAAACTGTATGCTCATTCATCATATCAACATACATAGACTTTACCGTGAAAAGCCTAGAGGTTGTGAGGTTCCACACAAATTTAGCATCTTCGTTCGATAAGCTGACTCTCATAAGTCTACGGACTAGTTGCCACCAAGTCCCCCATCTATTTTCGGTTAGAGTTCTTCTAAATTCGATATTTATAGAGATGGGGATTGGCTCGGCAAATCACCTAATCCAGTATCTTCCCAAAAGCGAGTTGTCTGCCCGTTTCCTACTTGGAAATTTCATCTACTAAAGAATTTTTTCTTGACTCTCATTAATCCTTTCTAGAATTGAGAGTCGGTTGGTTTAGTGGTCACTTGTGACAACGTTTTTGGCGGAGGTATTTATTATGCAGCAGCTCTTGCCACACTTCATCTTCGTTTAATAGTTTGTAAAGCCATTTGCTAAGCAAACATTTGTTTTTTATATCTAGTACCTCGACCCCTAGACCCCATTGGTCTTTGGTCGACAAATGATGTTCCATCTTGTTAGTCTATACTTGGTTTTGTGCTCATCTTCTTGCCAAAAGAAGCGAGACCGGTAATAGTCTAATTTTTTTTCTTACCTCTTTTGGTATTTCTAGAAAAGAAAGCAAGAACAATGGTAAGCTTGTCAGAACAAAATTAATAAGAACAAGCTTGTCTCTGTATGAGAGCAACTTGCTTTGCCAACACCCCAACTTTTTCTCAAAGCGGATTTTCACTGGGTTCCATTCTTTATTTAGTAATCTTCTGTAGTGTATAGGTACCCCTAGATACCGAAAATGAAGAGCTCGAGCTTTGCATCCGAAGATTTTCTTATACTGGTTCTCCATCTCTTTTGCTTTTTCAAAACAAAAGATCTCACTCTTGTGGAAATTTATTTTAAGGCCTAATAGTTGCTCGAAGATACAAAGAATCAATTTCATGTTCACGACTTTCTCTATATCATGTTTCATGAAAATAATCGTATCATCAGCATACTGGAGAATAGACACTCCACCATCCACTAGATGGGGTACAAGTCCTCCCACTTGTCCATCCTCTTTTGCCTTTGCAATAAGGATAGCTAACATATCAGGCACAATATTAAATAAAATGGGAGATAGAGGATCGTCTTGTCTTAGCCCCTTTTACTGAGACAACTTCTACCAGCACCCCAAAAATAGATTAACAAAACAGAAGATGGGTTACGTTTTGGTTCTGTAAAGAATGTAATTAAGTTCCTACTGAATGAGTCGGAGCCCATGTTCGAACTTCACGGTACTAATATGTATTCCATCTTGTATAACTAGTCCCCAAAGCTATGGAGTCGGTCACACACTTATTCGTCAATTGTCGATACACTCTTTGAATTTGGAGCTCTATAATATAAAAGAATGGTTGGGCATTCAAGATATTCACCCGAAACAATAGCAAAGGGACAATCACTCAATCTCAAGTTGGTGGATCACGATGCCGGTTCCTTCTAGCTCCAACCACAAAGCTTTGGCCTCCCTCACCACTCTGCTTATCTCTTGGGAGATTTGAAACGAGCAAAACACAAGGGTCTTTCATTTTAAGCATGCGCCGTTTTTTGTACTTCTAGATGGATTAAGAAAGAAGCCAGCTTCTATGTTAACGCATATGCAAAACGTTTGGACGAAATGATATCGGAAGAGTATGTTTTTAAATAAAGTTAAAGATTTTCTTGTCAAAATCCTTCTTAATTAATAGAATAGGGTAACTCCAACTTTTGAAATAATGTTAACTTACGAGAGATTGGACTTTCGGGTCGTCAATATACATGGGCTAGCCGTCGAGCAACTCCAACTTTTGAAAAGTTGGATCGTGTTTTAGCTAGTGTTGATTGGGAACAAAAATTCCCATTAGTATCGGTGCGGGAGTTGTCACGCTCCGGGTCAGATCATACTCCTTTGTTGATTGATTCTGGTCATCAAGCACATAGTGGAAAAAAGACACGTTTTTCCTTTGAATTGTCTTGGTTGCAACACGAGGGTTTCCACGCTATGGTGGCTGCTGAATGGTTAGCGGTACCGGCTGGGAAATCACCTATTGATACTTGGCAAAGGAAAATACGACACTTGCGTCGTTTTTTACGAGGATGGGCTAAGAATTTAAGTGGCAAATACAAAAAGGAAAAAAGAACGCCTATTAGGCATTATAGATGCGCTAGATATCAAAGCGGAGACCATCCCGTTGTCTTCTATTGAACGAGAAGAGCTGAAAAAAGCTAATGACACCTTGAATAAACTTAGACGTGATGAAGAGACCAAATGGGCTAAAAGGGCTAAGGTTAAATATATTCAGGAGGGGGTAACAATACCAAGTATTTTCATCTAATTGCAAATGGAAAGCATAGGAAAAAGAAAATCTTTCAACTTGAACAAGAAGAAGGTACTATCGTCGGGGATGATAACCTAAAGACATATATTACTGAATACTACAAAAAACTTTTCGGAGACCCTGCACCAAGTACCGTCACTATGATGGATGATAGAATACACGATATTCCGCAATTGTCGGCAGATGAAAATAACCTCCTCATTGCGGACTTCACTATTGACGAAGTTCATGAGGCTATTTTACAGATGGAGCATAATAAAGCACCCGGCCCAGATGGTTTCCCCGCTGAGTTTTACCTACACTTTTGGGATACTATTAAATCCGATTTAATGGCGCTTTTTGTTTGCTTTCAGAAAGGTGAGTTGCCCCTGTTTAAATTAAATTTTGGGATCATTACACTCCTCCTGAAGAAAGAAAATGCGGTCCAAATTCAACAATATAGGCTGATTTGTTTGCTCAATGTGAGCTTTAAAATTTTCACTAAGGTGGCAACCAATCGTATTTCTGATTTGGCACATACAGTGATTAGGCCATCTCAGACTGCCTTTATGCCGGGGAGACATATTTTAGAAGGGGTCGTGGTGCTTCATGAAACGATACATGAATTACATAGGAATAAATTAGATGGGGTGATCTTTAAAATTGACTTTGAAAAGGCCTATGATAAGGTAAAATGGTCCTTTTTGCAACAAGTCCTACGGATGAAGGGTTTTGATCCAGGTTGGTGTGATACAATTAAACATTATGTTGAACGCGGAAGTGTGGGAATTAGGGTCAATGATGATATTGGCCATAATTTTCAGACTCGAAAGGGTTTGCGCCAAGGAGATCCTCTATCGCCGATTTTATTTAACATAGTAGCTGATATGTTGGCTATTCTTATTGCTCGAGCCAAAGAGGAAGGACATGTGGGGGGTCTGATTCCTCATCTGGTTGAGGGTGGGGTCTCTATACTCCAATACGCTGATGATACGATACTATTCATGGAGCATGACACAGCTAAAGCAGTCAATATGAAGTTGATTCTTTGCATTTTTGAACAGTTATCGGGATTGAAAATTAATTTTCATAAGAGCGAGATTTTTTGTTTTGGCAAAGCGAAAGATATGGAGCATCAATATAAACAAATATTTGGATGTGAATCCGGAGCTTTACCATTCAGATATCTTGGTATACCTATACACCATAGAACCCTTCGTAATGCGGAATGGAATCCGATGGAGAGTCGTTTTGTGTCTAAACTCGGATGCTGGCGTAGCAAAATGCTATCGTATGGGGATAGGCTGGTTCTTATAAATTCGGTGTTAACAAGCTTACCAATGTTCATGCTCTCCTTCTTGGAAATTCCAAAAGGGGTAAGGAAAAGGTTAGATTATTATCGCTCGAATTTCTTTTGGCAATCAGATGAAACTAAGAAGAAATATAGATTAACAAAGTGAAATATTGTTTGTAGAACAAAGGATCAAGGGGGACTTGGGATTGAGGTGCTTGAGTTAAAAAATAGATGTTTACTCAACAAATGGTTGTTTAAACTTTTAACTGAAGAAGGTATGTGGCAGGAATTAATACATAATAAGTACTTGAAAAATAAAACACTTGCGCAAGTCGAAGTGAAACCCACTGACTCTCCATTTTGGAAAGGTCTTATGCATGTGAAGCAAGATTTTTTTAGTAGAGGATATTTCAAAATCGGAAATGGCGCAAGTGTGCGTTTTTGGGAGGATATTTGGATAGGGGATTTGCCTTTAGCACAACAGTATCCTTCTCTTTACAATATTGTACAACACAGAAATATTTTGGTATCCACTGTATTTGCCAGCACGCCTCTTAATATTTCCTTTCGAAGGAGTCTAAATGATCACAAGTGGGATGAATGGTTGAATCTGTGTCAGAGGCTAATTTCAGTTAATCTGTCGACTGAGGCCGATAAGTTTGTTTGGAAGCTCACATACTCGGGTTGTTTTACGGTTAAGTCTATGTATCTCGATTTAATGAATGATGATACTAGATTTCTCCGCAAATACTTATGAAAATTGAAGATTCCTTTGAAAATTAAAATTTTTATGTGGTTTCTTAGTAATAAAGTGTTGTTAACTAAGGATAATTTGGCTAAAAGGAAGTGGAATGGTTGTCAAAATTGTTGTTTTTGTGATTCTACTGAAACTGTTAACCATCTGTTCCTTACTTGCCCTTTTGCAAAGCTTATATGGCGTATTGTTTATCTTGCTTACAATTTACCGCCTCCATCTAACATTACTAATATGTTCGGTAACTGGTTAAATGGATTGCGGAGTATCGATAAAGATAGAATTCGTATTGGCGTTTCTGCTCTTTGTTGGTCCATTTGGAGAACTAGAAACGACATTGTGTTTAACAAACAAAATGGTACTAATTTCTTGCAGGTTATCCGGCGTGCTACCCATTGGGTCCAGCTTTGGGTCTTCCTGCTCCCGGAGGATCAACGGGAGGATATGGTTACTGGCTGCAACCGGCTTATGACGGTCGCTCAGGACTTCTTTTTCCAGGCTACTGGATGGCGGCACATTAATAGACTAGGAAATGGATAGTCGCTTTGTGTGCCTCATTTTCGTTTGGTTGATCCATGCTTCGACTTTATCCGATACTTGATTGTAAACTTTAAATATGTTGCTACTCATACTTTGAAATAAATGACAAGCCATATGCATCGACCGATGCAGAGGCTGGGGCTAGGGATCATGGTTAGACAAATACCAGATCTTCGTCTGACATAAGCCTAACCTAGAGCTCGAGAGACTACAGTGAGAGATTCGGTAACACAACAATGACTCTACGACTCAAGAAATAATACAAGCTCATAACTGAGCGAAGAACCAAAGCATTACAAGCAGAGGTCACTGGCATCAATCAACGGAAGCGAAGTTATGCTATTATACATAGCAAGATAGCAAAAGGCCTAAGAGGCCAGGAGCATAACGGCGACGTCCCAGCCCATAGATTCCAGGCTACCACCTGGGAACCCCAAGCTACTCGTCGATGTCGACTAGGAACCACCATCTGTTGGAGCGACTTCGTCTGAAACAAAAGCATGCAAAGCTAAGTACAGGGACTCAGCAAGACTTAGTACAACCTTTTAGCAAAGCGGGTATGCGGGCTTTCTGTAGAGCTTCTTTTGCGTAAAGCCAGTTTTCCTTTGTTAAACAAGCGGGAGAAGAAGCCCGGATACTCAGAACCTTTAAAAGGGGATAAGAGAGCGATATCTCTAGCTCTATGATCATCATATTGTATCCACCAATCTTCATCATCTCGAACCACTATCCTCGGATCACCCCCTCAACAACCCGGAGAAGGTATCCGTAAACACACATTGGTTGCCAAGTTTTACGATCAGGTTAAAGTTGTCTATGATCACAGAATCCATCCCCAAGTCGTCCGTAACCGTGGACACGGCTTTTCGAAAAGATTTAACCCTGTAGGGGTGCACAACTTTATCCACACGTGCCAACCGATTCTTAGTGCCAGACATTAGCTCTCTTCCTTGGAAAGCCGGCAGAGTGGTTGACCACGACCTTTACCTTGCTGTCGCCGAGATCATGAGTCACGCGCTAAGGATTGTTCCGCCGTAACGGGTCAAGTCCCGAAGTCGGTCCTTAACGATGTGTGCCGAGGTGGGTTTCCCCAGAGGCCGCAACCTCCAGCCACCTAGACCACGCTTACCTACCTGTTATGTACCTTTTTCCCCAAGCAAAATGCAATGCATATGTCCAGGTAAAGCGCAAACTATGTGACTCATGGAATCTACTAGGCAAGTTAGTGAGTCGAGAGGGTACCATAATAGGGCCTCGTGTGGTTGTACGCTCAGTCTTGGTTCAAGAGGCGAGAACTCGGTTCCTAGGGTCGGCAGAAACGAAACAACCCACCACATCCCAATGTGGCCTCTCGTCTGAGCCTTTAGTCATATTTTAACAACACCTCTACACTTACCACGTCAACCTGTCATGCTATTTTCATTTCATTGTAAGACTCCAGTCCGAAGACCGGAGTAGTAGCGTAACGAACTAAGCATGGCTAAGCATAAAGATATAAAGGCTCTAGCGATGCACACATGCCAAACCTAGTTATGCTAGGAGCAGTGGATCATGGATTTGAGGCTACAAGGGTGGAACATGCAATAGATAGGATAACTCTACCTATCGATAAAAGACAGTTGAATCGCATGCAATATGTAGGAACCAGAAGTAAAAGCATTTCAAAATCATATATGAACCAGGCTAGGGCTTGCCTTTGTCCCTGACAAACCAAAATGGATCTTCGAGATCCCATGCTTGAATTGTTCATCGACGGACAATTATTGATCTGCGTTCTTGTCGATCTTCATCGTCTCGGCATTTGCTCTATCGATCGCGAAGAAGCAAATACTAGAAAGAGAGAAATAACATTCAATACATGGCATAATGCAATGCACACTCAAGGATGATGATATGACATGTTAATAGTAATGAAAGTGATCCTATAACATGCTCATCAATTTAAATAGGGTTGAAATGCATAATACTTTGCAATTCCATAAACCCCGCATATTAAAGAAAAGGGTTCATTTGTTCTTCTATTAAGGACAGGGTTAAAAGTTGTTTAACAATGCATGCTTTTGATACTAAAGTGTAGATCTCATTTTTCTGAAGATTTTGATATATTATACACATTTTTCTGAATTAAAATGAATAAGTTATTGAATTTACAAGTTTTATCTATTTTCTGGAATTTCTGGAAAACATTAAATCTCTGACAGCCCAGAACCCACTGTCAGGGTTTTAATCATTTATAAAATTTTAGGAAAAGAATAAAAATCTGACAAAGGGGTCCACCTGTCATGTATTTTTCTATTTACAGAAAAGATAAAACAAAAACATAAAAACAAAAGAAAAAGGGCCGGGTCCCACCGGAGTCAACCGCCGGTGGTTGACCACGGCGGACCGGCGGCAGTGGCGAGCCTCGCCGGCGTTCCAGGGCGCTCCTGGACACGCGAGCGGGCTCGTTAGCTGCGCCTCGCCGAGGCGAACCACATGGAGGCGGCGCCGCTCCCCAGAGGTCGCCGGAGCGACGGGGACAACGACGTCCGGCGGCGGCGGACGGAGCCGCACGTCGCGGGGACGAACCAGGGCGAGAGGGAGGGCACAGGGAGGCGTCGGAGCACCGGGTGCTCACCCTGATGCTGTAGGGACGGTCGGCGCGGCGGGAGGTGGCCGGGAGGCGCCGCAGCGGCCACGGCGAGCTCGGCCGGCTGCGGGGAAGAAGGCGTCATCGGCGTCGATTGGGGGCGCCCGCGTCCGATTCCTTTGGCGGGGAAGATGCAGGGAACGAGGCGGAGCGAATGGCTTGCTCGGAGGGGAACGGGGTGGCCGGAACGGCGGGAACCGCGACGGCCGGAGCTAGGGTTTCCTCCCGCGCGGCGCAGAGAGAGGGGAAGGAGGTGGCGGCGGCTGCGCGGCGCGACGAGCTTTATAGGCCGCCGGGGGCGGCGGAGATCATCCCGACCGCCGACAGCATCGGGCGGGCAGGGGAGCTCCACGGAGCAGCTTCCAGCTGGAGGAAGAAGAAAGGGGTTTTTGCGAAAACCCCCTAGCCTTTAGGGTTTTCTCTGGAA
Organism: Lolium multiflorum; assembly: GCA_030979885.1. NCBI lineage: Eukaryota > Viridiplantae > Streptophyta > Magnoliopsida > Poales > Poaceae > Lolium > Lolium multiflorum. The sequence continues at coordinate 68,655,478 of CM061748.1, read as the reverse complement.
ATTTTAAAACAGGGCTAAAACAAATCCTTTTGATAGATTTGCAACCTTTTAGAGCTTCAAAATAACTCAAATATTTTAGGGGAAAATATTTTGTGGTTTTCCTAATAATGTTGAAAGTCCACATATTTTTATTTTGAGGTTTTCAAACATTTGAACATATTTCAAATAGAGAGAGACTTGCATAAACCTAGGGTTTCCATTTTAATTTAATTGCAAATTTTTCTTAATGCAATTTACATGATGCTCATGAATGCACAAACAAATCCTTATTAGGGTTTAGCAAAACAGGGATGTTACAACTCTATCCCCCTTACAAGAATCTCGTCCCCGAGATTCCTAAAGTAGGAAAAGAGAAGGTAACAAGGACTACACCGGTCTTCAACGAGCTTGTCGATACCACGATGATCTTCTTTGTTGAAGAAGTTGATCCATGACGTCATGAATGAATTTGATCCACAACACCATGAATGAAGCGCTTCATTTTTCTTCCCTTGAGGTTGTTGCTCAACTGCACCTAAGGAAAGAGGGAATAACTCTGGAACGATAGATCTTCACAAAGATCGAGTATCTCATGGTCAACTCATGGAAGGAGTGCTTAGAAACAACTCTTGAGATGACAACATGAAACACGTCAAGGTAACTGAGGAGACGGAAGAAATTTCAAATTTTGGTAGGCAATAATGGCTCCACACTTTGCAAGGACACGAAAAGATAAGGTATCGTAGAGGTAAACTGCCTTTGATACTGTAACGAGGCACTGTTAGAGAGGGTGACTCGTAGAAGCATGGATGATTATACAACGAGAGCAACTTTAGACTTCATAATCATAGTCACTCTTCGGGAAAGGATACATGAAATGATTGTTGTGTACTCAAAAGGCTAGGGCCTAGATGACTGACGAATTCACACAACGTGTGAATTGATTGGAACTTCAGGTACAAACCAAACGAAGGGGAGGAGCACTAGCTAGTGAAGTGACAAGGATCGGCGGGGAGTGAAATTTCTCCGAACGAAGTTGTTGTCACCAGAGACATGATTTAGATGGATTGACCGAGAGACATGTAGCAACTCTGCTGATAAGGTTCTCCTTGATGTTATAAACACCAATTTTAGGCTATTGACGAGCCTTTAATAGGTCATCAAGTCAAGGTCAGACTTCATGATTTGAAAAGCATCATAAGGGCAACTCCTAGAATAAGTCGCATAAGATCCTTATGGAGAGTGGTTATTCTTGTTACTTCAAGAATCTTGGCAGTAGGTCTTCCAACTAATTGTGTTAACCACGACATCAATCTTGTCGGATTTACAAAGAGACCTATTCCAAAAATCCTTGAGAAACACCAACCATCGTTGCCGCTTGAGATTCAGCTTAGGTTAGGTGTAAAGATACTTTCAGACTCAGAATGTTTGAATGTAAGATTTGCAACAATTGCCGCCAAGGTAAAGTTGCTAGATTCTCAAGATATGGACCACAATGTCAAGCTCCAAAGGATTGAGCTAGATTGCATAATACATGTGGTTGCAACTGTCAAAGACAATTGCGTGCATATGAACTTACAATTGAGTCCTGGTGGGGACATCAAAGAAGATTTTGAAGCTCTTAAGCTTCTTCTCTTTCTTGAACAAACCAGCCAACGGCTTAGGGTGCATAGAGTAACGTTTCAAGGAATGGAGGTAACAACCTTCCATCAGAAGAATACTTTGCACATGCCTGACCGACTTGCATTGATTCCCGAGGAAAACAAACAGAACTCAACTCAGATCTGATGGGGTTCGTAGCATAGAAAACAAAAATTTTCCTACCGCAAGACGAATAAATCCAAGATCTAATCTATGGAACACCCAAGATCTAATCTACAAGATCGAAGCAACGAGATTGATAATATACTAACCCTTGATGATTTCCAAAGCCTACGAGATCAGATCTCGTTGTTGATGTAGACGATCATCCCCAGTGCTGCAATCCGGCAGCACTTCCGTACTCGGTCGCGCGTATGGTGTCGATGAAGCCCTTCCTCTCCCGTTCCAGCGGGCAGCGGAGGTGTGGTAGATCCCCTCGGAATCCCAGCAGCACGACGGCGTGGTGGTGGAGGTGGAGGAGAAATTCCTGCAGGGCTTCGCCAAGCCTGCGTAGGAAGAAGAAGGAGGGAGAGAGGGGCGGCTAGGGCTTGGGGGATGATGTGTTGCGCCCCTCCCCTCCCTCTTATATAGGCATGGGGGGCTGCCTTGGCCCCCCCTCCAAGCCTTTGGGTCGGCCAAAACAAGGGGGGAACTCCCCCCCAAGTTAAGCCCCTATTTTCAAGGGATTTGATCTTATCCACTTGGTACAGCCACATGGGCCTTGGGGGCTGGTGTGCATGGCCCATGTGGGCATATGCGACCCCTCCGGTCCATGTTGGTCGTCCGGGATAGGTGGGCCCCACTATGGTACCCTCCGGAACCTTCTAGAACCTCCGTACAATACCGAAAAATCCCGAACTTTTCCTAACCCTGAAAATGACTTCCCATATATGAATCTTATTCTCCGGACCATTCCGGACCTCCTCGTGATGTCCTGGATCCCATCCGAGACTCCGAACAAACTTCGTCTCCATACCATATTCCATATCTACTTATGCGACATCGAACCTTAAGCGCGTCACCCTACGGTTCGCGAACTATGCGGACATGGTCGAGACTCCTCTCCGAGCAATAACCAATAGCGGGATCTGGAGATCCATAATGGCTCCCACATATTCAACGATGACTTAGTGATCGATTGAACCATTTACATACGATGCCAATTCCCTTTGTCACGCGATATTTTACTTGTCCGAGGTTCGATCATCGGTATCTCCATACCTTGTTCAACCTCGTTACCGACAAGTACTCTTTACTCGTACCGTGGTATGTCATCTCTTATGAACCATTCATATGCTTGCAAGCTAATCAGATGACATCCCACCGAGAGGGCCCAGAGTATATCTATCCGTCATCGGGATGGACAAATCCCACTATTGATCCATATGCCTCAACTCACACTTTCCGAATACTTAATCCCACCTTTATTGTCACCCATTTACGCAATGACGTTTGATGTAATCAAAGTACCCTTTCGGTGTAAGTGATTTACATGATCTCATGGTCGAAGGATTAAGACAACTATGTATTGAAAGCTTATAGCAAATGAACTTAATGACTTGATCTTATGCTACGCTCATATGGGTGTGTGTCCATTATATCATTCACCTAATGACATAACCTTGTTATTAATAACATCCAATGTTCATGATCACGAAACCATGATCATCCATTAATCAACAAGCTAGTTATACAAGAGGCTTACTAGGGACTCCTTGTTGTTTACATAACACACATGTATCAATGTTTCGGTTAATACAATTATAGCATGGTATGCAAACATTATCATAAACACAAAGATATATTATAATAACCATTTTATTATTGCCTCTTGGGCATATCTCCAACAGTCTCCCACTTGCACTAGAGTCAATAATCTAGTTTACATATGTAAAGATATAACACCTTGGCCTTTTGGTGCTTATCATGTTTTGCTCACGGGAGAGGTTTTAGTCAACGGATCTGACACGCTCAGAAACGTATGTATTTTGCAATTCATTTGCGTCTCAACGCATCACTCATTTTCCAAATGAGTCGGCATTAATAGTATATGCTTAGTCCTCTGGTGGAACCTTAATTCCGCGGTCTGAAATAAGTCACTAATATTGTCACACACAATATAGTTTCAAAGTTCTGACACTATCGGAACTACACCAAGTTCTCAAAGAACTCCTCGACTTAACATCCTCAGTCATTGTCAAAACAATGACATACTCTGCCTTCGTTTGTAGAATCCGTCACAATATTTAGAACTCATCTAAATCTAGCATAGACTTCTTCTAGCTTATTGTGCTACCTTTTATATAACACTTAGCCTAATTGAGATTGAAATTTTATTTTTATATGTGACCAAACTAATATCGGTGCAACACCTTACAGCGATATGATTGTCACTATCCCATATAAAACTATATATATATATCCTTGGTTCTTCTAAAGCACTCAGGGATATTCTTACTGTTGTCCAATGATCATTATATGAATCATTCTGGTATATGCTCGTAACAATTTAGAGCACAGGACATCTGACTTTGTACATATTATTTGTGATCTAAAATCACTCATGTGTTTTTACTCATCGAGTGTCAAATACACCGAAGTCTTGTTAAACCTTCACATGAAAAAGAACACCTTCTTAACATTTTTATAGTGAACCACTTCAATATCCATTCTATGTACCTTGACTTAAACTTATTATGTGTTTCAATCTATCTTCATAGATCTTGACACTAAATATGTTTCAGTCCATATCCTTTCATTGAAATTAATTCTCAATGAAACCTTTTAATCACATCAAGTACATGATTACATTATTTTTAATCAACGATATGTCATCTACATAAAGTATTATAAATATGTCTCAGCGCTCCCACTTAATTTCTTGCAAATGCAAGCATCTTCATCATTTCTGATGAAATCAAAACTCTTTGATTATTTCATCCGGTGAAGATTCCAACTCCGCGATACTTACTTCATCCAATTGAAGTTTGTATACCTATCTAGTATTCCACGGACCAGCAAAACTCTTGGTTGTATCTGGTATACATCCTTCATACATACTGGTAAGGAATGTATTTCGCCATCCTACTATCATATCTCATAAAAGAAATATGTAGCGATTACTAGCATTGCCACGGAAGATCTAATCTTATCGTAGTCAACTCTTTGAACTTTGTCGTAAACAACTTTTCGATAAGTCAAGCTTCTTTAAGGATATTGTATCCAAGTCCATCAATTTATAGATCCATTTACTTTCAAAAAGTGTTCACCTATCTTGGATTTCATGGCGCATAGCCATTTTAACGGAGTCAGGGCCCATCATAACTTCTTTGTATGTAGTTGGTTTATCATTGTTCAAAATCAATCCTTTGTTCACAAATCATTCATTTGATCACAAAGTAGACCACATCTACAAGGTTCAATAGGTACTTTGATCTCCATGACTATAACACTTTATAGACATGGGAGCCATGATCTTCGTAGCTGCTTCCGGAACCATTTCCGATGTTGTGCTACTCTGATCATCACGCTCAGGTTCATGAACCTTATCAAGTTCCATTGTCCTCCCACTCAAATACTTCGCTAGAAAACAATTTCTTGGAAATAAGCAAGTAACATCAACAAACACTTTTGTCTTTTACTTAATAGTGGAAAGAATTCCCAATCAATTCTCGGGATAACCAACAAAGACATTCATCCGATTTTGGTTGTAAACTCATTCACTTATGCTACGCATACCAAAATTTAAGAAAGGACTATTAGGGTTTATACCCATGTCATAACTCATATGGTGTCATTTCAATGGATCATGATGATGCTCTATTCAGTGTAAAAGCGGTAGTCTCTAAAGCATAATCCACAAAAAAAAATGGCGTCATTTTATTTTATCTCATCATTAATCCAACAAGTTTTGGATACGTCTCTTGGATACTCCATCATCACTATGATACTCCAAGAAACGTGAGTAGTAGAACAATTTCATAACTCTCTTAGATGTTCGCTAAAACTCGTAATTCAAATATTTCCACCATGATCAAATCATAGATATTTGACTTTTCTATTACGATGATTTCCACTTCATGCTGAAATTTATTTGAATCCTTTCAAATGTTTCAAACTTCTTCCTTATCGAATATATCCACATATATACTCAATTCATTGTTAGAAGTTTTCATGAAGTAGAAGAATCTCCCGCACACAACTATGCCCAGTGAACCATATACATCACCATGTATGTTTCCACTAAGTTAATTGCCCGTTCAACTCTTGGCCTATGAACGGGATTTAAGTCATTCTCTTTAGAAGAGATTTGCAAGCGCCAAATGATTCAGAAATCAAATGACTCCAAAAGTCCATTTGCATGGAGTTCCTTCATGCTTTCTAACATGACCTAAATGGCGGTTCCACTAATGAGTGGAATTCATATCATTTGCCTTATGGCATTTTAGCGTCAGTGTTATGTATGTGTGCTTCACCATAAAGATTTATAATAACTTATCCATCGTACATGGAATGTTGTTACAATTTGAACAACTCATTGTTTTCATTTAACCAGAACAAGACAACAATTATAAAGTTCTTTATTATAAATCTGAATGGCTAGACAGAATGCCAACGGCGAACATAATAACAATTTATTCTTGTTCCAGACGTGCATTCCTATCACATTCCTTTTCAGTCACTTAGGCCATCGTATTCTTGTATTGTGTTGTATTGTATGACATCTCATACCAACCAATCTGGTACAAATACCCAAGAATTTCATTATGTGACCAAACAAGGAATACATCCATAACATGTATATCATCTATATACACCTGAGCTAGACTTTCTAGTATTTTCTTTCTTTCTGCCAAAATATCTTTTGTAGTTTCTCTTTTAGCTTTCCTCATTCTCAGAAAACACTTCACCTTCAATAACTTCTAGGTCCATTGGTCAAATACCAATAACCTTGAGGTTCTTACCTTGAAGTTGATCATCACATGACAAGCGTTCTAGATTTCACTATTAGTAACCTTTAATGTGATGAACAATTTCACTCATAATTTTATCCATCAAATCATGACGACTTTCCGAGACCATGTCTGTACATGCTAGGCTCGTAAAGTTTTAACCTTAGTATTCGCATGTGCAAATCTGCTTGCACCCGTTGTATGCACACGTAGAATCTATAACACCCGATCATCACGAGATGCTTCGAAGCGACGAGTCTTAGCAACGGTGCATACTAAGGACGATCACCTCATGGATATGCGAATATCGTTAGTGCCCAACTAGTTGGAGGATTGAGACGCCTGCGTTTTCAACCTTCGTACATTCCCATAAAACTTATGAGTTTATGTAGTCTCACCAAATTATATTCTATCATCTTGCAATAGGGTCTTAGATATCACATATATCTCATACCTTGCTTATTTCTGAAAACAAAATTTTCAGCTCCTTACTTTTCAAATGGATTTGAAACTTCAAGTTTCACGGAGACAAGATGATTTAAGGTACTAATTGAAACCATTGCTCTTTGAATCATTAATGTGAGGTTTACTAAAAGTTTGCATTAGGACTTAATCATATCTTGATTCTTTAACAATACGGTACCAGTCCGTAAAGTTACTTGTCAGACTTAACAGTATTTCTATCTCAATTACAAGACTAGCGCATGGTAGAAAACGGATGCCAATTCTACAAATTTAATTCAAAATACTATTCAGACTATGTTCATGATAATTTGAGTTCATTTTTTAATTCTTCAATTAACTAGGTGAACTCCCACTCAAAACAACATCCCTCGCATTGTCTTAGTGATTACACGAACCAAATCCACTACACCAAGTCCGATCATCACGAGAAAAGATGTAGCTTCAAAGGCGAACACTCAAAGTGTTCATCATATCATTCATATGACTCATGCTCTACCTTTCGGTATCCCGTGTTCCGAGACCATGTCCGTACATGCTAGGCTCGTCAAGGCAACCTTAGTATCCGTGTGCAAATCTGGCTTGCACCCGTTGTATGCACATGTAGAGTCTATCACACCCGATCATCACGAGATGCTTCGAAACGACAAGTCTTAGCAACGGTGCATACTAAGGATGAACACTTTATTATCTTGATATTTAGTGAGAGGGATCATCTTATAATGCTACCGTCGCGATCTAAGCAAGATAACATCACATGCAATTCATAATATGTGATATGATATGGCCTTTCTTCTTGTGCTTTTGATCTCCATCTCCAAAGCACATGATCATGATCTCCATCATCACCAGCATTGCACCAAGGTCCGTGGCGCCGCTTCATGGTTGTCCATCACTTATAGCTACTATAACAACTACTTGAAATAAAGCTATTACATGATGAATAGACACGCAGGTCTTTAACAAAAATTAAAGACAACCATTAGGCTCCTGCCGGTTGCCATAATACAACAATGAACATCTCATACATCAAATATAATCATCATCACATCATGGCCATATCACATCACCAAACCCTGCAAAAACAAGTTAGACGCCTCTAATTTGGTTTGCATATTTTACGTGGTTTAGGGTTTTCGAGTAAGATCCAATCTACCTACGAACATGAACCACAACGGTGATACTAGTGTTGACAATAGAAAGTGCAAATTGGAATCTTCACTATGGTGGGAGAGACAGACACCCGCAAAGCCACTTATGCAATACAAGTTGCATGTCAAGCGTGGAGCAAGTCTCATGAGACGTGGTCATGTAAAGTTAGCCCAGCCGCTTCATCCCACCATCCCGCAAGATGCAAAGTACACAAACTAAAGCAACAAAAGCATCAACGCCCACAAAACCATTGTGTTCTACTCGTGCAACAGATCTATGCATAGACATGGCTCTGATACCACTGATGGGGTTCGTAGCATAGAAAACAAAAATTTCCTACCGCAAGACGAATAAATCCAAGATCTAATCTATGGAACACCCAAGATCTAATCTACAAGATCGAAGCAACGAGATTGATAATATACTAACCCTTGATGATTTCCAAAGCCTACGAGATCAGATCTCGTTGTTGATGTAGACGATCATCCCCAGTGCTGCAATCCGGCAGCACTTCCGTCTCGGTCGCGCGTACGGTGTCGATGAAGCCCTTCCTCTCCCCGTTCCAGCGGGCAGCGGAGGTGTGGTAGATCCCCTCGGAATCCCAGCAGCACGACGGCGTGGTGGTGGAGGTGGAGGAGAAATTCCTGCAGGGCTTCGCCAAGCCTGCGTAGGAAGAAGAAGGAGGGAGAGAGGGGCGGCTAGGGCTTGGGGGGATGATGTGTTGCGCCCCAGCCCTCCCCTCCCTCTTATATAGGCGTGGGGGGGCTGCCTTGGCCCCTCCAAGCCTTTGGGTCGGCCAAAACAGGGGGGAACTCCCCCCCCAAGTTAAGCCCCTATTTTCAAGGGATTTGATCTTATCCACTTGGTACAGCCACATGGGCCTTGGGGGGCTGGTGTGCATGGCCCATGTGGGCATATGCGACCCCTCCGGTCCATGTTGGTCGTCCGGGATAGGTGGGCCCCACTATGGTACCCTCCGGAACCTTCTAGAACCTCCGGTACAATACCGAAAAATCCTGAACTTTTCCGGTAACCCTGAAAATGACTTCCCATATATGAATCTTATTCTCCGGACCATTCCGGACCTCCTCGTGATGTCCTGGATCCCATCCGAGACTCCGAACAAACTTCGTCTCCATACCATATTCCATATCTACTTATGCGACATCGAACCTTAAGCGCGTCACCCTACGGTTCGCGAACTATGCAGACATGGTCGAGACTCCTCTCCGAGCAATAACCAATAGCGGGATCTGGAGATCCATAATGGCTCCCACATATTCAACGATGACTTAGTGATCGATTGAACCATTTACATACGATGCCAATTCCCTTTGTCACGCGATATTTTACTTGTCCGAGGTTCGATCATCGGTATCTCCATACCTTGTTCAACCTCGTTACCGACAAGTACTCTTTACTCGTACCGTGGTATGTCATCTCTTATGAACCATTCATATGCTTGCAAGCTAATCAGATGACATCCCACCGAGAGGGCCCAGAGTATATCTATCCGTCATCGGGATGGACAAATCCCACTATTGATCCATATGCCTCAACTCACACTTTCCGAATACTTAATCCCACCTTTATTGTCACCCATTTACGCAATGACGTTTGATGTAATCAAAGTACCCTTTCGGTGTAAGTGATTTACATGATCTCATGGTCGAAGGATTAAGACAACTATGTATTGAAAGCTTATAGCAAATGAACTTAATGACTTGATCTTATGCTACGCTCATATGGGTGTGTGTCCATTATATCATTCACCTAATGACATAACCTTGTTATTAATAACATCCAATGTTCATGATCACGAAACCATGATCATCCATTAATCAACAAGCTAGTTATACAAGAGGCTTACTAGGGACTCCTTGTTGTTTACATAACACACATGTATCAATGTTTCGGTTAATACAATTATAGCATGGTATGCAAACATTATCATAAACACAAAGATATATTATAATAACCATTTTATTATTGCCTCTTGGGCATATCTCCAACAGTCTCCCACTTGCACTAGAGTCAATAATCTAGTTTACATATGTAAAGATATAACACCTTGGCCTTTTGGTGCTTATCATGTTTTGCTCACGGGAGAGGTTTTAGTCAACGGATCCGACACGCTCAGAAACGTATGTATTTTGCAATTCATTTGCGTCTCAACGCATCACTCATTTTCCAAATGAGTCGGCATTAATAGTATATGCTTAGTCCTCTGGTGGAACCTTAATTCCGCGGTCTGAAATAAGTCACTAATATTGTCACACACAATATAGTTTCAAAGTTCTGACACTATCGGAACTACACCAAGTTCTCAAAGAACTCCTCGACTTAACATCCTCAGTCATTGTCAAAACAATGACATACTCTGCCTTCGTTTGTAGAATCCGTCACAATATTTAGAACTCATCTAAATCTAGCATAGACTTCTTCTAGCTTATTGTGCTACCTTTTATATAACACTTAGCCTAATTGAGATTGAAATTTTATTTTTATATGTGACCAAACTAATATCGGTGCAACACCTTACAGCGATATGATTGTCACTATCCCATATAAAACTATATATATATATCCTTGGTTCTTCTAAAGCACTCAGGGATATTTTTACTGTTGTCCAATGATCATTATATGAATCATTCTGGTATATGCTCGTAACAATTTAGAGCACAGGACATCTGACTTTGTACATATTATTTGTGATCTAAAATCACTCATGTGTTTTTACTCATCGAGTGTCAAATACACCGAAGTCTTGTTAAACCTTCACATGAAAAAGAACACCTTCTTAACATTTTTATAGTGAACCACTTCAATATCCATTCTATGTACCTTGACTTAAACTTATTATGTGTTTCAATCTATCTTCATAGATCTTGACACTAAATATGTTTCAGTCCATATCCTTTCATTGAAATTAATTCTCAATGAAACCTTTTAATCACATCAAGTACATGATTACATTATTTTTAATCAACGATATGTCATCTACATAAAGTATTATAAATATGTCTCAGCGCTCCCACTTAATTTCTTGCAAATGCAAGCATCTTCATCATTTCTGATGAAATCAAAACTCTTTGATTATTTCATCCGGTGAAGATTCCAACTCCGCGATACTTACTTCATCCAATTGAAGTTTGTATACCTATCTAGTATTCCACGGACCAGCAAAACTCTTGGTTGTATCTGGTATACATCCTTCATACATACTTCTGGTAAGGAATGTATTTCTGCCATCCTACTATCATATCTCATAAAAGAAATATGTAGCGATTACTATAAGCATTGCCACGGAAGATCTAATCTTATCGTAGTCAACTCTTTGAACTTTGTCGTAAACAACTTTTCGATAAGTCAAGCTTCTTTAAGGATATTGTATCCAAGTCCATCAATTTATAGATCCATTTACTTTCAAAAAGTGTTCACCTATCTTGGATTTCATGGCGCATAGCCATTTTAACGGAGTCAGGGCCCATCATAACTTCTTTGTATGTAGTTGGTTTATCATTGTTCAAAATCAATCCTTTGTTCACAAATCATTCATTTGATCACAAAGTAAACCACATCTACAAGGTTCAATAGGTACTTTGATCTCCATGACTATAACACTTTATAGACATGGGAGCCATGATCTTCGTAGCTGCTTCCGGAACCATTTCCGATGTTGTGCTACTCTGATCATCACGCTCAGGTTCATGAACCTTATCAAGTTCCATTGTCCTCCCACTCAAATACTTCGCTAGAAAACAATTTCTTGGAAATAAGCAAGTAACATCAACAAACACTTTTGTCTTTTACTTAATAGTGGAAAGAATTCCCAATCAATTCTCTGGGATAACCAACAAAGACATTCATCCGATTTTGGTTGTAAACTCATTCACTTATGCTACGCATACCAAAATTTAAGAAAGGACTATTAGGGTTTATACCCATGTCATAACTCATATGGTGTCATTTCAATGGATCATGATGATGCTCTATTCAGTGTAAAAGCGGTAGTCTCTAAAGCATAATCCACAAAAAATGGCGTCATTTTATTTTATCTCATCATTAATCCAACAAGTTTTGGATACGTCTCTTGGATACTCCATCATCACTATGATACTCCAAGAAACGTGAGTAGTAGAACAATTTCATAACTCTCTTAGATGTTCGCTAAAACTCGTAATTCAAATATTTCCACCATGATCAAATCATAGATATTTGACTTTTCTATTACGATGATTTCCACTTCATGCTGAAATTTATTTGAATCCTTTCAAATGTTTCAAACTTCTTCCTTATCGAATATATCCACATATATACTCAATTCATTGTTAGAAGTTTTCATGAAGTAGAAGAATCTCCCGCACACAACTATGCCCAGTGAACCATATACATCACCATGTATGTTTCCACTAAGTTAATTGCCCGTTCAACTCTTGGCCTATGAACGGGATTTAAGTCATTCTCTTTAGAAGAGATTTGCAAGCGCCAAATGATTCAAAAATCAAATGACTCCAAAAGTCCATTTGCATGGAGTTCCTTCATGCGTTCCTTTCTAACATGACCTAAATGGCGGTTCCACTAATGAGTGGAATTCATATCATTTGCCTTATGGCATTTTAGCGTCAGTGTTATGTATGTGTGCTTCACCATAAAGATTTATAATAACTTATCCATCGTACATGGAATGTTGTTACAATTTGAACAACTCATTGTTTTCATTTAACCAGAACAAGACAACAATTATAAAGTTCTTTATTATAAATCTGAATGGCTAGACAGAATGCCAACGGCGAACATAATAACAATTTATTCTTGTTCCAGACGTGCATTCCTATCACATTCCTTTTCAGTCACTTAGGCCATCGTATTCTTGTATTGTGTTGTATTGTATGACATCTCATACCAACCAATCTGGTACAAATACCCAAGAATTTCATTATGTGACCAAACAAGGAATACATCCATAACATGTATATCATCTATATACACCTGAGCTAGACTTTCTAGTATTTTCTTTCTTTCTGCCAAAATATCTTTTGTAGTTTCTCTTTTAGCTTTCCTCATTCTCAAAAACACTTCACCTTCAATAACTTCTAGGTCCATTGGTCAAATACCAATAACCTTGAGGTTCTTACCTTGAAGTTGATCATCACATGACAAGCGTTCTAGATTTCACTATTAGTAACCTTTAATGTGATGAACAATTTCACTCATAATTTTATCCATCAAATCATGACGACTTTCCGAGACCATGTCTGTACATGCTAGGCTCGTAAAGTTTTAACCTTAGTATTCGCATGTGCAAATCTGTCTTGCACCCGTTGTATGCACACGTAGAATCTATAACACCCGATCATCACGAGATGCTGAGTCTTAGCAACGGTGCATACTAAGGACGATCACCTCATGGATATGCGAATATCGTTAGTGCCCAACTAGTTGGAGGATTGAGACGCCCGGCGTTTTCAACCTTCGTACATTCCCATAAAACTTATGAGTTTATGTAGTCTCACCAAATTATATTCTATCATCTTGCAATAGGGTCTTAGATATCACATATATCTCATACCTTGCTTATTTCTGAAAACAAAATTTTCAGCTCCTTACTTTTCAAATGGATTTGAAACTTCAAGTTTCACGGAGACAAGATGATTTAAGGTACTAATTGAAACCATTGCTCTTTGAATCATTAATGTGAGGTTTACTAAAAGTTTGCATTAGGACTTAATCATATCTTGATTCTTTAACAATACGGTACCAGTCCGTAAAGTTACTTGTCAGACTTAACAGTATTTCTATCTCAATTACAAGACTAGCGCATGGTAGAAAACGGATGCCAATTCTACAAATTTAATTCAAAATACTATTCAGACTATGTTCATGATAATTTGAGTTCATTTTTTAATTCTTCAATTAACTAGGTGAACTCCCACTCAAAACAACATCCCTCGCATTGTCTTAGTGATTACACGAACCAAATCCACTACACCAAGTCCGATCATCACGAGAAAAGATGTAGCTTCAAAGGCGAACACTCAAAGTGTTCATCATATCATTCATATGACTCATGCTCTACCTTTCGGTATCCCGTGTTCCGAGACCATGTCTGTACATGCTAGGCTCGTCAAGGCAACCTTAGTATCCGCGTGTGCAAATCTGGCTTGCACCCGTTGTATGCACATGTAGAGTCTATCACACCCGATCATCACGAGATGCTTCGAAACGACAAGTCTTAGCAACGGTGCATACTAAGGATGAACACTTTATTATCTTGATATTTAGTGAGAGGGATCATCTTATAATGCTACCGTCGCGATCTAAGCAAGATAAGATGCATAAAGGATTAACATCACATGCAATTCATAATATGTGATATGATATGGCCTTTCTTCTTGTGCTTTTGATCTCCATCTCCAAAGCACATGATCATGATCTCCATCATCACCAGCATTGCACCAAGGTCCGTGGCGCCGCTTCATGGTTGTCCATCACTTATAGCTACTATAACAACTACTTGAAATAAAGCTATTACATGATGAATAGACACGCAGGTCTTTAACAAAAATTAAAGACAACCATTAGGCTCCTGCCGGTTGCCATAATACAACAATGAACATCTCATACATCAAATATAATCATCATCACATCATGGCCATATCACATCACCAAACCCTGCAAAAACAAGTTAGACGCCTCTAATTTGGTTTGCATATTTTACGTGGTTTAGGGTTTTCGAGTAAGATCCAATCTACCTACGAACATGAACCACAACGGTGATACTAGTGTTGACAATAGAAAGTGCAAATTGGAATCTTCACTATGGTGGGAGAGACAGACACCCGCAAAGCCACTTATGCAATACAAGTTGCATGTCAAGCGTGGAGCAAGTCTCATGAGACGTGGTCATGTAAAGTTAGCCCGGGCCGCTTCATCCCACCATCCCGCAAGATGCAAAGTACACAAACTAAAGCAACAAAAGCATCAACGCCCACAAAACCATTGTGTTCTACTCGTGCAACAGATCTATGCATAGACATGGCTCTGATACCACTGATGGGGTTCGTAGCATAGAAAACAAAAATTTCCTACCGCAAGACGAATAAATCCAAGATCTAATCTATGGAACACCCAAGATCTAATCTACAAGATCGAAGCAACGAGATTGATAATATACTAACCCTTGATGATTTCCAAAGCCTACGAGATCAGATCTCGTTGTTGATGTAGACGATCATCCCCAGTGCTGCAATCCGGCAGCACTTCCGTACTCGGTCGCGCGTACGGTGTCGATGAAGCCCTTCCTCTCCCCGTTCCAGCGGGCAGCGGAGGTGTGGTAGATCCCCTCGGAATCCCAGCAGCACGACGGCGTGGTGGTGGAGGTGGAGGAGAAATTCCTGCAGGGCTTCGCCAAGCCTGCGTAGGAAGAAGAAGGAGGGAGAGAGGGGCGGCTAGGGCTTGGGGGATGATGTGTTGCGCCCCAGCCCTCCCCTCCCTCTTATATAGGCTGCCTTGGCCCCCCTCCAAGCCTTTGGGTCGGCCAAAACAGGGGAACCCCCAAGTTAAGCCCCTATTTTCAAGGGATTTGATCTTATCCACTTGGTACAGCCACATGGGCCTTGGGGGGCTGGTGTGCATGGCCCATGTGGGCATATGCGACCCCTCCGGTCCATGTTGGTCGTCCGGGATAGGTGGGCCCCACTATGGTACCCTCCGGAACCTTCTAGAATACGAAAAATCCTGAACTTTTCCGGTAACCCTGAAAATGACTTCCCATATATGAATCTTATTCTCCGGACCATTCCGGACCTCCTCGTGATGTCCTGGATCCCATCCGAGACTCCGAACAAACTTCGTCTCCATACCATATTCCATATCTACTTATGCGACATCGAACCTTAAGCGCGTCACCCTACGGTTCGCGAACTATGCAGACATGGTCGAGACTCCTCTCCGAGCAATAACCAATAGCGGGATCTGGAGATCCATAATGGCTCCCACATATTCAACGATGACTTAGTGATCGATTGAACCATTTACATACGATGCCAATTCCCTTTGTCACGCGATATTTTACTTGTCCGAGGTTCGATCATCGGTATCTCCATACCTTGTTCAACCTCGTTACCGACAAGTACTCTTTACTCGTACCGTGGTATGTCATCTCTTATGAACCATTCATATGCTTGCAAGCTAATCAGATGACATCCCACCGAGAGGGCCCAGAGTATATCTATCCGTCATCGGGATGGACAAATCCCACTATTGATCCATATGCCTCAACTCACACTTTCCGAATACTTAATCCCACCTTTATTGTCACCCATTTACGCAATGACGTTTGATGTAATCAAAGTACCCTTTCGGTGTAAGTGATTTACATGATCTCATGGTCGAAGGATTAAGACAACTATGTATTGAAAGCTTATAGCAAATGAACTTAATGACTTGATCTTATGCTACGCTCATATGGGTGTGTGTCCATTATATCATTCACCTAATGACATAACCTTGTTATTAATAACATCCAATGTTCATGATCACGAAACCATGATCATCCATTAATCAACAAGCTAGTTATACAAGAGGCTTACTAGGGACTCCTTGTTGTTTACATAACACACATGTATCAATGTTTCGGTTAATACAATTATAGCATGGTATGCAAACATTATCATAAACACAAAGATATATTATAATAACCATTTTATTATTGCCTCTTGGGCATATCTCCAACAGATCCACGGCGACATCTTTCAGCAAATGCACGTGAACCAGAGAAGGTCACTACCAACATCCAGAACACATACTTCATCATAACACAAAGATGGTTCTCAAAAGTTTCCAATATTAGTGCCAACTGTTCAATATGAATCTCTTTAAACATGGAGGAAATAAGAATGTCATCGATGGGCTCAATAACAAACTTATCAAGATACTCCAATGAGAGACTCATATGTTGCATGAACAAGGCAAAAGTATTGGTCAGACCAAAGGACATGAAGGTATACTCAGACGAGACACCATGGGTATAAACATCATCAAGATAGTCCTTTGAACTGAGTTTGATTTGACGATAGCCCAAGCTCAAATCAAATATGGGAAAGATAGCATATCCATAAAGGAGATACTTTCTGACTTCAACACGAGCAAAACTAGACATCCCTTTAAAAAGGATCAAGTCGGATAGAGCTTTGTCCTTCAACTCTCCAAGTTGTTGTTTAAGCTCAACCAACTAGTCCAGGATATCCAGTACGGTTTCTTGGAGAAGTAGTGATTCAGAGAACCAACTTACTCATGAACTCGACAACACGGTCATGTGGCAACATGGCGATACTTCTAGAAACACAAGTAGAATATCACGAACCACCGGTATATTACTGAGTTTGAGAAGGGATCTTGCTTTACAAAGCAACCGATGTGGTCTTAAGAGCTTTGGCATAACCTAACTCTTTGACCAAAGATGTGCCAGAATAAACGGACTTGGCAACATCATCAAACTTCGCTTAATAATTGGCGAACCAATCATGCTAAGAATGACATTAACGTCCTTGGATTTCAAAGCAATGAGAATTGCTAAGAATCTCAGATGGCCACATCAATACACCAACCCCAACATTCCCAAGCACGAACAGCTCGGAGGAAGGGTGAGTATAGATATGTAAGAGCATCACTTCATCAATAAGGCCATGAAACTTAGCACGACCTATAGATATAAAAGAGTGTGATTCTCTATGGTATAATAGAACAGTAAGTGCATAAACCTCACATTCTGCGGATTACAATACTTTGACCAAGTCTTTGAAATGGACAAGGTACTGGAGTTTGTTTCTCCTGACATACTAAAGTTGAATGTATTGACGAACCACGAGAGTAATGTACACTGGGAAACACCAATGCACATTTACAACTTGGCTGCTAACTAGCAGACAAAGGTTGGGAAGCAACTAAGAAGAAGAACACGATCAGGATCAGAATTTCTGAGAGGTAGATGCACAAGTTAACACTCTTGAGAAACTCATGCTGAAAAGGGAGGTGTGGCAGAGTCACGGACATAGATGTGAGACTCTCAAAGAGCACTCTTGTCGTGATCCATTTGGTTTGATGACAAAGCCTCTGCGATAGCTAGTGGAAGGGAAAGATCTTTATTGCCGCAATTCAACACGACAATAACCACAAGCTTGAAGGATAGCTCGATTTGAATTTAGCCATCTCGATGTAATGTTTGAACATTAACACCAGTGTTCAATGGCATGGATCTTGTGTTAAAGGCCAGCTTCATGTACTAAGATTCAGTAGAATCCAACACAATCGGGGACCTTCGGTTCAAGTCCAAGGGTTAAAACCCGAGAAAGAAGTAACTACTAGATGAGTGACACGGAGGACACTACAAGGTAGTCATCACTATGCAGCTTCTAGAAGACATGCATAGCTTCCGAAGTATCAAGCAAATAGAAAGGAGGCATTCAAGGCGAAAGGAAACCTCGAAGCCTAGAACAGAATGTTGTGGAACCCACAAACTAGAAAGATCATGATGGAAGGAGATCTCTCTGTTGAAACAAAATAAAACAAAGAGGAAACACAGAACACACACGACTCTAGAGAACTATGCACTAGGTCAACTGGTTTAGAAACGACATGCCCTTGAGGCACCTAAGTTTGAAAATCTAGAAGAGATATAAAAACTTTCAAATCAACACAAGGTAAGGCACCTTTGAATTAGAGCGATACCAGATAAGGAGTAAAAAGAAGCCTAATCAGATTTTCGCAAATACTTTTAGCTTTCAAATAGTTTTCACAAACACTAGACTCAACATCGACCAATAGAAAGGGCTTCCTACAGGCAGTCCTGCTCTGATACCAAAACCTGTGGCACCCCCGGGATCATGGTTAGACAAATACCAGATCTTCGTCTGACATAAGCCTAACCTAGAGCTCGAGAGACTACAGTGAGAGATTCGGTAACACAACAATGACTCTACGACTCAAGAAATAATACAAGCTCATAACTGAGCGAAGAACCAAAGCATTACAAGCAGAGGTCACTGACCTGGCATACATCAATCAACGGAAGCGAAGTTATGCTATTAGACATAGCAAGATAGCAAAAGGCCTAAGAGGCCAGGAGCATAACGGCGACGTCCCAGCCCATAGATTCCAGGCTGCCACCTGGGAACCCCAAGCTACTCGTCGATGTCGACTAGGAACCACCATCTGTTGGAGCGACTTCGTCTGAAACAAAAGCATGCAAAGCTGAGTACAGGGACTCAGCAAGACTTAGTACAACCTTTTAGCAAAGCGGGTATGCGGGCTTTCTGTAGAGCTTCTTTTGCGTAAAGCCAGTTTTCCTTTGTTAAACAAGAGGGAGAAGAAGCTCGACTACTCAGAACCTTTAAAAGGGGATAAGAGAGCGATATCTCTAGCTCTACTGATCATCATATTGTATCCACCAATCTTCATCATCTCGAACCACTATCCTCGGATCACCCCCTCAACAACCCGGAGAAGGTATCCGTAAACACACATTGGTTGTCAAGTTTTACGATCAGGTTAAAGTTGTCTATGATCACAGAATCCATTCCCAAGTCGTCCGTAACCGTGGACACGGCTTTTCGAAAAGATTTAACCCTGCAGGGGTGCACAACTTTATCCACACGTGCCAACCGATTCTTAGTGCCAGTACATTAGCTCTCTTCCTTGGAAAGCCGGCAGAGAGTGGTTGACCACGACCTTTACCTTGTTGTCGCCGAGACCATGAGTCACGCGCTAAGGATTGTTCCGCCGTAACGGGTCAAGTCCCGAAGTCGGTCCTTAACGATGTGTGCCGAGGTGGGTTTCCCCAGAGGCCGCAACCTCCAGCCACCTAGACCACGCTTACCTACCTGTTATGTACCTTTTCCCCCAAGCAAAATGCAATGCATATGTCCAGGTAAAGCGCAAACTATGTGACTCATGGAATCTACTAGGCAAGTTAGTGAGTCGAGAGGGTACCATAATAGGGCCTCGTGTGGTTGTACGCTCGGTCTTGGTTCAAGAGGCGAGAACTCGGTTCCTAGGGTCGGCAGAAACGAAACAACCCACCACATCCCAATGTGGCCTCTCGTCTGAGCCTTTAGTCATATTTTAACAACATCTCTACACTTACCACGTCAACCTGTCATGCTATTTTCATTTCATTGTAAGACTCCAGTCCGAAGACCGGAGTAGTAGCGTAACGAACTAAGCATGGCTAAGCATAAAGATATAAAGGCTCTAGCGATGCACACATGCCAAACCTAGTTATGCTAGGAGTAGTGGATCATGGATTTGAGGCTACAAGGGTGGAACATGCAATAGATAGTATAACTCTACCTATCGATAAAAGACAGTTGAATCGCATGCAATATGTAGGAACCAGAAGTAAAAGCATTTCAAAATCATATATGAACCAGGCTAGGGCTTGCCTTTGTCCCTGACAAACCAATATGGATCTTCGAGATCCCATGCTTGAATTGTTCGTCGATGGACAATTATTGATCTGCGTCGTTGTCGATCTTCATCGTCTCGGCATATGCTCTATCGATCGCGAAGAAGCAAATACTAGAAAGAGAGAAATAACATTCAATACATGGCATAATGCAATGCACACTCAAGGATGATGATATGACATGTTAATAGTAATGAAAGTGATCCTATAACATGCTCATCAATTTAAATAGGGTTGGAATGCATAATACTTTGCAATTCCATAAACCCCGCATATTAAAGAAAAGGGTTCATTTGTTCTTCTATTAAGGACAGGGTTCAAAGTTGTTTAACAATGCATGCTTTTGATACTAAAGTGTAGATCTCATTTTTCTGAAGATTTTGATATATTATACACATTTTTCTGAATTAAAATGAATAAGTTATTGAATTTACAAGTTTTATCTATTTTCTGGAATTTCTGGAAAACATTAAATCTCTGACAGCCCGGACCCACTGTCAGGGTTTTAATCATTTATAAACTTTTAGGAAAAGAATAAAAATCTGACAAAGGGGTCCACCTGTCATGTATTTTTCTATTTACAGAAAAGATAAAACAAAAACATAAAAACAAAAGAAAAAGGGCCGGGTCCCACCGGAGTCAACCGCCGGTGGTTGACCACGGCGGACCGGCGGCAGTGGCGAGCCTCGCCGGCGTTCCAGGGCGCCCCTGGACGCGCGAGCGGGCTCGTTAGCTACGCCTCGCCGAGGCGAACCACATGGAGGCGGCGCCGCTCCCCAGAGGTCGCCGGAGCGACGGGGACAACGACGTCCGGCGGCGGCGGACGGAGCCGCACGTCGCGGGGACGAACCAGGGCGAGAGGGAGGGCACAGGGAGGCGCCGGAGCACCGGGTGCTCACCCTGATGCTGTAGGGAGGGTCGGCGCGGCGGGAGGTGGCCGGGAGGCGCCGCAGCGGCCACGGCGAGCTCGGCCGGCTGCGGGGAAGAAGGCGTCATCGGCGTCGATTGGGGGCGCCCGCGTCCGATTCCTTTGGCGGGGAAGATGCAGGGAACGAGGCGGAGCGAATGGCTTGCTCGGAGGGGAACGGGGTGGCCTGGAACGGCGAGGAACCGCGACGGCCGGAGCTAGGGTTTCCTCCCGCGCGGCGCAGAGAAGAGGAGAGGGGAAAGGAGGTGGCATGCGGGGGTTTTGCTGCGGCGGCGCGACGAGCTTTATAGGCCGCCGGGGGCGGCGGAGATCATCCCGACCGCCGACAGCATCGGGCGGGCAGGGGAGCTCCACGGAGCAGCTAGGGTCGGCAGAAACGAAACAACCCACCACATCCCAATGTGGCCTCTCGTCTGAGCCTTTAATCATGTTTAACAACATCTCTACACTTACCACGTCAACCTGTCATGCTAGATTCATTTCATTGTAAGGCTCCAGTCCGAAGACCGGAGTAGTAGCGTAACACACTGATGGCGTGTAACTCACACGTTCGTTGGGAACCCCAAGAGGAAGGTATGATGCGCACAGCAGCAAGTTTTCCTCAGAAAGAAACCAAGGTTTATCGAACCAGGAGGAGCCAAGAAGCACGTTGAAGGTTGATGGTGGCGAAATGTGATGCGGCGCAACACCAGGGATTCCGGCGCCAACGTGGAACCTGCACAACACAACCAAAGTACTTGCCCCAACGAAACAGTGAGGTTGTCAATCTCACCGGCTTGCTGTAACAAAGGATTAACCGTATTGTGTGGAAGATGATTGTTTGCGAAGAAAACAAAACAAGTATTGCAGTAGATTGTATGCGATGTAAAGAATAGGACCGGGGTCCACAGTTCACTAGAGGTGTCTCTCCCATAAGATAAAAGCATGTTGGGTGAACAAATTACAGGCAATTGACAAATAGAGAAGGGCATAACAATGCATATACATGATAAATATAGTGAGATTTAATCGGGCATTACGACAAAGTACATAGACCGCTATCCAGCATGCATCTATGCCTAAAAAGTCCACCTTCAGGTTATCATCCGAACCCTTCCAGTATTAAGTTGCAAGCAACAAATTGCATTAAGTATGGTGCGTAATGTAATCAACAACTACATCCTTAGACATAGCATCAATGTTTTATCCCTAGTGGCAACAACACATCCACAACCTTAGAACTTTCTGTCACTGTCCCAGATATCAATGGAGGCATGAACCCACTATCGAGCATAAATACTCCCTCTTGGAGTTAAGAGCAAAAACTTGGCCAGAGCCTCTACTAATAACGGAGAGCATGCAAGATCATAAACAACACATAAATAATAGATTGATAATCACCATAACATAGTATTCTCTATCCATCGGATCCCGACAAACACAACATATAGTATTACAGATAGATGATCTTGATCATGTTAGGCAGCTCACAAGATCCAACAATGAAGCACATGAGGAGAAGACGACCATCTAGCTACTGCTATGGACCCATAGTCCAGGGGTGAACTACTCACTCATCACTCCGGAGGCGATCATGGCGATGAAGAGTCCTCCGGAGATGATTCCCCTCCGGCGGTTGGAGGCGATCTCCGAATCCCCCGAGATGGGATTCGCGGCGGCGTCTCGGAAGGTTTTCCGTATCGTGGCTCTCGGCAGAGGGTTTCGCGACGAAGACTTTAAGTAGGCGGAAGGGCAACGCGGGGGCCACACGAGGGCCCCACACACGGCCGGCGGCCACTGGGCCGCGCCGCCCTAGTGTGCGGCGCCTCGTGGCCCCACTTCCTTTCCCCTCGGTCTTCTGGAAGCAAAAATAGGACCCTTGGCGTTGATTTCGTCCAATTCCGAGAATATTTCCTTACTAGGATTTCTGAAACCAAAAAGAAAAAAACAGAACTGGCTCTTCGGCATCTTGTTAATAGGTTAGTGCCGGAAAATGCGTAAATACAACATATAATGTGTATAAAACATGTAGATATCATCAATAATGTAGCATGGAACATAAGAAATTATCGATACGTTGGAGACGTATCAGCATCCCCAAGCTTAGTTCTCTCCCGAGCAGGTAAACGATAACAAGGATAATTTTTGGAGTGACATGCCATCATAATCTTGATCATACTATTGTAAACATATGTAATGAATGCAGCGATCAAAACAATGGTAATGACATGAGTAAACAAATGAATCATAAAGCAAAGACTTTTCATGAATAGTACTTCAAGACAAGCATCAATAAGTCTTGCATAAGAGTTAACTCATAAAGCAATAAATCAAAGTAAAGGTATTGAAGCAACACAGGAAGATTAAGTTTCAGCGGTTGCTTTCAACTTATAACATGTATATCTCATGGATAGTGTCAATAAAAAGTAATATAACAAGTGCAATATGCAAGTATGTAGGAATCAATGCACAGTTCACACAAGTGTTTGCTTCTTGAGGTGAGAGAGATAGGTAAACTGACTCAACAATAAAAGTAAAAGAAAGGTCCTTCAAAGAGGAAAGCATCGATTGCTATATTTGTGCTAGAGCTTTTATTTTGAAAACATGAAACAATTTTGTCAACGGTAGTAATAAAGCATATGAGTTATGTAAATTATATCTTACAAGTTGCAAGCCTCGTGCATAGTATACTAATAGTGCCCGCACCTTGTCCTAATCAGCTTGGACTACCGGATCTTCGCAATACACATGTTTCAACCAAGTGTCACAAAGGGGTACCCCATGCCGCTGTACAAAGGTCTAAGGAGAAAGCTCGCATTTTGGATTTCTCGCTTTTGATTATTCTCAACTTAGACATCCATACCGGGACAACATGGACAACAGATAATGGACTCCTCTTTAATGCATAAGCATGTGGCAACAATTATTATTCTCATATGAGATTGAGGATATATGTCCAAAACTGAAACTTCCACCATGATTCATGGCTTTAGTTAGCGGCCCAATGTTCTTCTCTAACAATATGCATGCTCCAACCATTAAGGTGGTAGATCTCTCTTACTTCAGACAAGACGGACATGCATAGCAACTCACATGATATTCAACAAAGAAAAGTTGATGGCGTCCCCAGAAGCATGGTTATCGCACAACAAGCAACTTAATAAGAGATAAAGTGCATAAGTACATATTCAATACCACAATAGTTTTTAAGGCTATTTTGTCCCATGAGCTATATATTGCAAAGGCGAATGATGGAATTTTAAAGGTAGCACTCAAGCAATTTACTTTGGAATGGTGGAGAAATACCATGTAGTAGGTAGGTATGGTGGACACAAATGGCATAGTGGTTGGCTCAAGGATTTTGGATGCATGAGAAGTATTCCCTCTCGATACAAGGTTTAGGCTAGCAAGGTTATTTGAAGCAAACTCAAGGATGAACCGGTGCAGCAAAACTCTCATAAAAGACATATTGTAAACATTATAAGACTCTACACCGTCTTCCTTGTTGTTCAAAACTCAATACTAGAAATTATCTAGACCTTAGAGAGACCAAATATGCAAACCAAATTTTAGCAAGCTCTATGTATTTCTTCATTAATGGGTGCAAAGTATATGATGCAAGAGCTTAAACATGAGCACAACAATTGCCAAGTATCACATTATCCAAGACATTTTAGAATTACTACATGTAGCGTTTCCGATTCCAACCATATAACAATTTAACGAAGAAGTTTCAACCTTCGCCTTGAACATTATGAGTAAAGCCTAAGGACATATTTGTCCATATGCAACAGCGGATCGTGTCTCTCTCCCATACAGTGAATGCTAGGATCCATTTTATTCAAACAAAAACAAAAACAAAACAAACCGACGCTCCAAGTAAAGAACATAAGATGTGACTGAATAAAAATATAGTTTCAGGGGAGGAACCTGATGATGTTGTCGATGAAGAAGGGGATGCCTTGGGCATCCCCAAGCTTAGACGCTTGAGTATTTTTAAAATATGCAGGGGTGAACCACGGGGCATCCCCAAGCTTAGAGCTTTCACTCCTCTTGATCATAGTATATCATACTCCTCTCTTGACCCTTGAAAACTTCCTTCACACAAACTTCAAGCAAACTCATTAGAGGGTTAGTGCACAATTAAAAATTCACATATTAAGAGGTGACACAATCATTCTTAACACTTCTGGACATTGCACAAAGCTACTGGACATTAATGGATCAAAGGAATTCATCCAACATAGCAAATACGGCAATGCGAAATAAAAGGTAGAATCTGTCAAAAACAGAACAGTCCGTAAAGACGAACCTGAAAGGGGCACTAGACTTGATCAAATGGAAAAACTCAAAACTAATGAAAGTTGCGTACATATCTGAGGATCACGCTCGTAATTTTGCAGATTTTTTATACAGAGACTTATGCCAGAATTCGTGACAGACAGCAATGCTGTTTCTGCGCAGCGATCCCAAATATAACATCAACTTTAGCATAGAAACTTTACTTGGCACAAAAACGTGATAAGGAGAGGTTGCTACAGTAGTAAACAACTTCCAAGACTCAAATATAAAATAAAGTACTGTAGTAAAAACATGGGTTGTCTCCCATAAGCGCTTTTCTTTAACGCCTTTCAGCTAGGCGCAGAAAGTGTAATTCAAGTAACATCAAGAGTAGAAGCATCAACATCATAACTTGTTCTAATAATAGAATCAAAAGGCAACTTCATTCTCTTTCTAGGGAAGTGTTCCATACCTTTCTTGAGAGGAAATTGATATTTAATATTACCTTCCCTCATATCAATAACAGCACCAACGGTTCGAAGAAAAGGTCTTCCCAACACAATAGGACAAGATGCATTGCATTCAATATCCAAGACAACAAAATCAACGGGGACAAGGTTATTGTTAACCGTAATGAGCACATTATCAGTCCTCCCCAAAGGTTTCTTTTTAACATTATCGGCAAGATTAACATCCAAATAACAATTCTTCAATGATGACAAGTCAAGCATATCATAAATCTTTTTAGGCATAACAGAAATACTTGCACCAAGATCACATAAAGCATTACATTCAAAGTCATTGAATTTCATTTTAATGATGGGCTCCCAACCATCTTCTAACTTTCTAGGAATAGAAGTTTCAAGTTTTAGTTTCTCTTCTCTAGCTTTTATGAGAGCATTCGTAACATGTTTTGTAAAGGCCAAATTTAGAGCACTAGCATTAGGACTTTTAGCAAGTTTTTGTAAGAACTTTATAACTTCAGAGATGTGGCAATCATCAAAATCTAAATCATTATGAGCTACAGCAATGGGATCATTGTCCCCAAGGTTGGAAAAAATTTCAGCAGTTTTATCACAAGCAGTTTCAGCAGTTTTAGCAATTTCAGGCAGTTTTGTACGCTTTGCACTAGGAGTAGAAACATTGCCAACACCAATTATTTTACCATTGATAGTAGAAGGTGCAGCAACATGTGAATCATTATCATTACTAATGGTGGTAATAGTCCAAACTTTAGCTACATTATTCTCTTTAGCTAGTTTTTCATTTTCTTCTCTATCCCACCTAGCACGCAATTCAACCATTAATCTTATATTCTCATTAATTCTAACTTGGATGGCATTTTCTGTAGTACTAATCTTATTATCAATATCATTATTAGGCATAACTTTCAATTTTAATAGATCAACATCGAGGCAAGTCTATCAACTCTAGAAGCAATAATATCAATTTTATCAAGCTTTTCCTCAACAGATTTGTTAAAAGCAGTTTGTGTACTAATAAATTCTTTAAGCATGGCTTCAAGACCAGGGGTACACTCCTATTATTATTGTAAGAATTCCCATAAGAATTACCATAACCATTACCATTAGCAGAAGGATATGGCCTATAGTTATTACCAGAGTTGTTCCTATAAGCATTGTTGTTGAAATTATTATTTTTAATGAAATTCACATCAACATTTTCTTCTTGAGCAACCAATGAAGCTAAAGGAACATTATTTGGATCAACATTAGATCTACCATTCACAAGCATAGACATAATCACATCAATCTTATCATTCAAGGAAGAGGTTTCTTCAACAGAATTTACCTTCTTACCTTGTGGAGCTCTTTCCGTGTGCCATTCAGAGTAATTTATCATCATATCATCAAGAAGCCTTGTAGCCGCCCCAAAGTGATGGACATAAAGGTACCTCCAGCAGCTGAATCAATAAATTCCGCGAAGAAAAATTTAGTCCTGCATAGAAGGTTTGGATGATCATCCAAGTAGTCAGTCCATGGGTTGGGCAATTCTTTACCAAAGATTTCATTCTCTCCCATGCTTGAGCAACATGTTCACTATCTAATTGCTTAAAATTCATTATGCTACTTCTCAAAGATATAATTTTAGCGGGAGGATAGTATCTACCAATAAAAGCATCCTTACATTTAGTCCATGAATCAATACTATTCTTAGGCAAAAATAGCAACCAATCTTTAGCTCTTCCTCTTAATGAGAAAGGAAACAATTTCAATTTAATAATATCACCATCTACATCCTTATATTTTTGCATTTCACAAAGTTCAACAAAATTATTAAGATGGGCAGCAGCATCATCAGAACTACCAGAAAATTGATCTCTCATAGGTTCAGTAAAGCAGGTTTAATTTCAAAGAATTCTGCTGTAGTAGCAGGTGGAGCAATAGGTGTGCATAGGAAATCATTATTATTTGTGTTTGTGAAGTCACACAACTAAGTATTTTCAGGGGTATTCATTTTAGCAACGGTAAATAAAACAAACTAGATAAAGTAAATGCAAGTAACTAATTTTTTTGTGTTTTTGATATAGAGAGCAAGACAGTAAATAAAGTAAAACTAGAAACTAATTTTTTTGTGTTTTGTTTAGGTGCAGCAAACAAAGTAGTAAATAAAATAAAGCAAGACAAAAACAAAGTAAAGAGATTGGGAAGTGGAGACTCCCCTTGCAGCGTGTCTTGATCTCCGGCAACGGCGCCAAAAAGAGCTTGATGGCGTGTAACTCACACGTGCGTTGGGAACCCCAAGAGGAAGGTATGATGCGCACATCAGCAAGTTTTCCCTCAGAAAGAAACCAAGGTTTATCGAACCAGGAGGAGCCAAGAAGCACGTTGAAGGTTGATGGTGGCGAAATGTGATGCGGCGCAACACCAGGGATTCCGGCGCCAACGTGGAACCTGCACAACACAACCAAAGTAATTTGCCCCAACGAAACAGTGAGGTTGTCAATCTCACCGGCTTGCTGTAACAAAGGATTAACCGTATTGTGTGGAAGATGATTGTTTGCGAAGAAAACAGTAAAATAAGTATTGCAGTAGATTGTATGCGATGTAAAGTATAGGACCGGGGTCCACAGTTCACTAGAGGTGTCTCTCCCATAAGATAAAAGCATGTTGGGTGAACAAATTACAGTCGGGCAATTGACAAATAGAGAAGGGCATAACAATGCATATACATGATATGATAAATATAGTGAGATTTAATCGGGCATTACGACAAAGTACATAGACCGCTATCCAGCATGCATCTATGCCTAAAAAGTCCACCTTCAGGTTATCATCCGAACCCCTTCCAGTATTAAGTTGCAAGCAACAGACAATTGCATTAAGTATGGTGCGTAATGTAATTAACAACTACATCCTTAGACATAGCATCAATGTTTTATCCCTAGTGGCAACAGCACATCCACAACCTTAGAACTTTCTGTCACTGTCCCAGATATCAATGGAGGCATGAACCCACTATCGAGCATAAATACTCCCTCTTGGAATTAAGAGCAAAAACTTGGCCAGAGCCTCTACTAATAACGGAGAGCATGCAAGATCATAAACAACACAAAAATAATAGATTGATAATCACCATAACATAGTATTCTCTATCCATCGGATCCCGACAAACACAACATATAGTATTACAGATAGATGATCTTGATCATGTTAGGCAGCTCACAAGATCCAACAATGAAGCACATGAGGAGAAGACGATCATCTAGCTACTGCTATGGACCCATAGTCCAGGGGTGAACTACTCACTCATCACTCCGGAGGCGATCATGGCGATGAAGAGTCCTCCGGAGATGATTCCCCTCTCCGGCGGTGCCGGAGGCGATCTCCTGAATCCCCGAGATGGGATTCGCGGCGGCGTCTGGAAGGTTTTCCGTATCGTGGCTCTCGGTAGAGGGTTTCGCGACGAAGACTTTAAGTAGGCGGAAGGGCAACGCGGGGGCCACACGAGGGCCCCACACCAGGCCGGCGCGGCCAAGGCCTGGGCCGCGCCCCCTAGTGTGGCGGCGCCGTGGCCCCACTTCCTTTCCCCTCGGTCTTCTGGAAGCTTCGTGCAAAAATAGGACCCTGGGCGTTGATTTCGTCCAATTCCGAGAATATTTCCTTACTAGGATTTCTTAAACCAAAAACAGCAGAAAACAACAACTGGCTCTTCGGCATCTTGTTAATAGGTTAGTGCCGGAAAATGCGTAAATACAACATATAATGTGTATAAAACATGTAGATATCATCAATAATGTAGCATGGAACATAAGAAATTATCGATACGTTGGAGACGTATCACACACTAAGCATGGCTAAGCATAAAGAGATAAAGGCTCTCGCGACGCACACATGCCAAACCTAGTTATGCTAGGAGAAGTGGATCAGGGTATCGAGGCTACAAAGGTAGAACATGCAATAGATAGGATAACTCTACCTATCGATAAAAGACAGTTGAATCGTGTGCAATATGTAGTAACCAGAAGTAAAAGCATTTCAAAAACATATATGAACCAGGGGCTTGCCTTGTCCCTCAGCTGATGAGTACGGTTCTTCGGTGGTGTTGACGTCGGACTCCGGCTCAGATCCTATTCGCGAAGAACCAAACACCGGAAAGGGAAATAAACATTCAAGACATGGCATAATGCAATGCGCATACAATATGAATGATATGTCATATTAAAGGAATTGATTAAACCCTAGGTGCATCATCAGGTTAAGGGGGTTCCGGCATCGGACCCCGACATATGAGAGGTGGTTATTAGGGTTACACTAATTATGCAATTTTAATTGTTGCAATGATGTATGAATTACACCTAAACATGCATGGTTCATTTTTCTGATCATTTTGGTATGTAATACATATTTTTATGATTTAAAATGAATTAGTTATGAATTAAACAAGATTTAAACATTTTCTGAAATTTCTGGAAAATAATAAAAGTATGACAAGTTGGACCCACTGTCAGCATTTTAACATTTTAGAAATGATTAAATCCCTGACAGGCAGACCCCACCTGTCATATGATTAAATAAAATAGAAAATGAAATTACTGAAAAAGAAAAGGCCGGCTGACGTCATAATGACGTCAGCACGACGTCATGGTGGCCATGGCCGGCCAGGTCGGGCACGGCCTGGGCGATGCAGGGCGCCAGGGGCCGCGCGGAGGGGCGCGTTCGACGCGTAGCGTCCCCGCGAACCAGAAGAGGGCGGCGCCGCCCTCCAATGGTCGCCGGAGGAGCAGCTCCGACGAGCTCGCGCGGAGGCCGGGGCAGGCGCACGTCGCCGGCGCGCTACGCGGCGAGATGGGGCGAGCGGCGGGCACCAGGAGGACCAGGAGCTCACCGTGAGCACGGCGGGCTTGGCGGCTTGGCCGGAGATGGCCGGAATCGCCGGCGGGAGGCGGTGGCCGGCGGCTCGGAGGTCGGCCGATTCGGTCGATTTCGGGCACCTCCGCTTGCGGGGCTTGGCTGAGGAGGTCGAAGGCCACGCGGCGGAGCGAACAACGGTGACGGCTGGGCTCGGGGGTGCTCGGAACGGCGGCGAGGTGCGTCGGCCGGGGCTAGGGTTTGGTCCGGCGCGGCGCAGAGAAGAGGGAGGAGAGGAGGGGCGGCGTGCTAGGGTCCATTTCGAAAAAAAAAAATTGAAGGTCATTTGTCTGTCTACAAGTTGACTCTCAAGGCTAAGCAGCATCAATTGTAGAGCACTAGGAAAACATGTTACACTAAACACAAGGAAGAACATGCATGGTGTATCCGTGTTGTACGAGAGGAACCAATAGCATCGGCCATCGGCCTGTGTTGAGCTGCCTCGTTGTGCTCTGTTCCTGCTCCCTAGGCTCACGGATGCCCCCGCTTTACCTCCGTCGGGATTCGGCTGCCATGAAATCTTGTGCTCGAACGTGCAGTTGGTGAGCGCGATGTTGGACATCGATTGACGTGGAAATGAAGAACGCAATCCTGGAAGGGCAAAATGGATAGCGAAGAACATCTCCGCACATATCTCGGACCAGAACCAGATGGGATTATATACGATTGCAGTTGGAAAACATTGTTAGCAAATTCTACATGACCACCTGAAATGTATATCTTGGAAGTTGGAACTATACGGTATGCCCATTTCAATCCTACAGGAGATTCCACTCCAGGAAAGGCAAAGGATTCTAAAAAAAAAGGTATACCCGTATACCATAGTTCCAAGATATACACTTCAGGCGATTTATAAAATTTATTGCAAAGGTATATCCGTATACCTTATAAATGGATGCACCTAAATACGGTGACAAAGTTTTCCTACAATAGCTTATTTGATTTATATGTTTGATTCCCGTAAAAAAAAATCCTAAGAAATCCTTTGCAATATAGAAATTTTGTCACCGTATTTAGGTGCACCACTCTCACCACCAAATTCGAATCTCCCATTTCCCCATGTTCGTGCTCTCCATGCTTCAAAATCCATGGACATGGCGGGAGCTTCCTCACCTACTAGCTCCTTGAGGTTGGCAGCGGCGACGAAAGGTTGTGGCCGCGACGACCAGTCACGACGTGCGGTTTCTTCTTCTCCCCCAATTCCTCTGGTGGTTGCATGAATCTCATACCCTAGTTCTAGCTCGGATCTAAGCATGTGGTAGAGAGGTAGATCTGATGGCTTTGATTGTAGGTCGTGTTTTTTCCCTCGAGCATGATGACACTGGTATGCTCTAATAAACTACTGTATTTGGACACTTTACTCTTCCAACCCCTGAATGAAGAAAGTACGAATATGGATATAAGTTGTAGACTGTCAATTCAATGCATTTTAGGCGTGCTAAAAATAACGGATTTTCCCGTGCACTCACTTCGTAATTCCTAGAAAAAGGTTATTTGTAAGTTTTGTGTATTCTGGAATAAAAACACACATATATATACTGACTTGAAACTTATATATCCATGTAAAATTCTCTAATATAAAAAGGTCATTTGCTAAGTAAAAAAAAACAAGAAAACGAGAATGCTATATTTCAATTTGGAGTGATGTTTTGGCACCCAGAAGCATATGCTCCTAGTTTTTAAACTTTGTTTTAAATACATTTTTAAAATGTTGAAAATTTTGAACACAAAATTTATTGGGTACATGTCAAAATTCTACACGTTCACAAAGTGATTTCACAGAAAACCAACCTTTTGAGTGTCATCTGCAAAAAAGACAAATTTTGCTGTAGAAAAAGGTTGTGCACGAGACGTTTTGTTTGTCTTTTTCACACAAGTCACAAAAAATATCGGTTTTTCGCAAAACTTGATGTGCGCAAGTAAAATATCGATACGTAAGCGAGAAAATTTTTGTTCGAATATTTTGACAATTCAAAATATTTTTCCCGGTGGTAGGAGCATATGCTTCCATGTGCCGAATTGAATTTCACATATTCCAATCAAAACTTACATTGTAGCACTCTCACTTCCTTATTCTTTTGCCAGGTTTTAGAAGTAGGTTTCTGTGTACTCCAAGTTTCAAAATAATCCACTTGTCCAAAGTGGTCTTGTGGCCGAGATCTCGAGAGCAGGTGTGGCTATATTTAAACAACCTGCTATTTTGAAAATCAACTTTTATTTGCATGATATCAGGCAGGTGACCGTAGCCCTTTGACGTCCGTCTTCTGAATCTTGGTAGCCAGGCAGGCAACCTAGCATCATGTGCGTATATGTGAAAATCTAACGACTAAATTCAGGATAGAAAAAATAACTAATTAGGAGTACTGAACTAGGAGTTAAGT
Organism: Lolium multiflorum; assembly: GCA_030979885.1. Classification (NCBI taxonomy): domain Eukaryota; kingdom Viridiplantae; phylum Streptophyta; class Magnoliopsida; order Poales; family Poaceae; genus Lolium; species Lolium multiflorum. The sequence goes on along the minus strand of CM061748.1, from coordinate 68,621,885 downwards.
TTAGTGGCAATATGAGAATCAACCAATACTTAGATGGTTAATGGTGTTGTAGCCCCATTCATGGTGTTATGTGTATCTTATTATGCTGTACGACGATATGTTTTGGGGGAACTTGCTCAACCCTCTACAGTGGGCATATCTCATATATATGTATGGGGTACAGAGTACCAATGATATACAATACGTATACAATACAGAATACAGACTGACCCCATTCTTTCCTCCAGAGCTGCCTCCATCTCAGGCGGCTCCGGAGGTTCCCCCTGCCCCAACCCAAAGTCCCCCTTCACACCGCTTTCCTGGCCGCCGTTACCGCCGGCGCTGGCGGCGCCCATCCGGCCATCTCGGCGGTGGGCAGGGGAGGTGCATCTCGGCTGCGGTTCATGGAGGACGGTGGGTGGCTGCGGAGGGTCATGGGCGGCGCGGCTAGGCTTGGTCGGGGCCTGAGCGCCTCCACTAGAGCGGTGACGAGGAGGAGGTGATGCGCCGCTGGGTGGTCCTCCACCACACGATGGAGATCTAGGTCGGCTGGATCCGATCTGGGCACTGGCCAAGATCTGGGCCGGTTGAGTCTAGGCAGATGTGTGTTGCTGGTGTTGATTCTTGCCACGCCGGTGGGCCATGATTGGCTGCCCTCTCCATGTATGCCGATCTGGTTGGTAGTTGACTGGCGGCGAGGGGGCTACTGGTCTTGCGAATAATGGTGGCGGTCCTCGGATTCTTCTCACACCAAGTTGAAGATCTGTCGGATGCTTGCTCCCATGAGTCTGGATGGATTGTCGTTTTCCACTATTGGCAAAATTTATTGTGCGAATCATACATGAAGATTGTTGGATTGGATGGTTTCGTTCGTGCGCACCCATATTTTTTATCTGACAGATTAGTTTTAGAGAGAGCGCTTCGAAGCTCTGCTGGCTGTTAATATCATGGAGCTCGTTTTCTTTCCATGGTGCTGGCGGAGATGGTCATGAAAGCCGAGACCGGCGGAATGGCAATGGTGCTCGGATCTTGGTGGTGATGTGGAATTGGCTTGGTGCTTCGTGACTTGAAACATTGACATGTTTGTGGTGGCGACTGCACAGGATAAGTTCAAAATCTTATATTTCAGGGTGAAAATCTAATGTCTAGCCTTAATTGGTTGTGCCTGCCAATATTCTTGTTGAGGGCATTGTTTTGAGAGTGTTGACTTTCTTCAGGGTGAAAACCTAAGATCTATTATCGGGTGCGATAGCGCTTGTGCACTGTTTTTTCTTGGAGGCGTCGCTTATGGAGAAGCTGATCTTCTGGTTTTCGGTGGTGTCAGTGTTGCTGTTTCAAGAAATCACTATAGCGGAACTTTTTTTTGGATTTTTTTTTGTTGTGTGCATTTTTTATGTCATTAGGGCATGACGTGTTGCAGAGACTGGATGTAATTAATATCTCCGCGATATTAATATTTATAAAAAAGCAAAATCTAACAGTAAAGTAGGAGTATATAGTATTTCTTCACTGGGCGGGTACGCTCTTACGTACCGGTCACCAGACGGCATGTGGATAATTGGCCTATCTTCACCAATGTTCTAGTCTGTACTAGACGTTGTGATATGGATAGGTGCCAATATTGATAGTGACAAATAATCAAGTCGATCAAGAAATAGTCACTCTCAAAAGAAACTACCCGTGGTTAAGCCAGATCAACGAGAAACGGACGTGAATTTGTCAAATTTGTGACCATAGCCAATTTTCGCCTGCCATGGAAATAGCTCAAACGTAGTAAATGACACGGATGGTATAAATTTAGTGGAAACTATCCCAACTCAAGGAACATGAGACACATGTGAGAGCAACTGTAGCAAGCCTTTGAAAAGAAGGGAGCATCTAAAATGGTTTTAAAGGGTGGGATGTTTTAGTGTGTCTGCTAGAGTTGCTCTAGCCTCGAAAGGACATGTCTCTTAATAATCACATTTTATTCGAGAGTAAATTGCGTTGGAATTTCTAATTCTATCTAAAGTGTCTCAAGTTAGTCCCAAATCCCAATACTTTGAAATTGCACATCTAAGCCCTAATTCTTACATAGTTGATTCAACTGATGTCCTACATCGCCCAAACGTGCTCTGACCAAGCCAAGGACTCCGTGCTAAGTCTCGTACCCTTCACTCCTAAGAACCATTTAGAGGGAAATTAGGGTTTCTTCGCCTCCCATTGGCGATTTGCCTCTCTTCTTGGCCTTCGGGCCATTAAGGTGGGGTGGGTCTCTTGGGCCCTGTCGGCAGCAGGGTACCGTTTCCCTGGTTATAGGGTTTTAGTTTGGTGGGAGTACGGCACATAGGTGGAGGCGGCGACGTCTTTCCATTAAATTCTCCTCGGGTTCAGCCCATCTCGATGGCGACATCGAGAAGGTGTGGTTCTCGAGGACTTTTTCTGTCTTGGGGATCTCTGGATCGTCATGACGCTTCATCGGCGGTTATTCCTTCTTCCTGGTCTCTGGAACGGATGTGATCTTCTTGACATGTTTGACGACTTTCCGTCCGCAACCAACAAGGTCATGCCGACTTAAAGAGGAGCGGCAGCGGCAGTGTGCTGTCGACACGGTCTAGAGGTTGAAGTTGAATGACATCTCAAGAATTTCGATGTAATTTTTATTTTGCTGAGATGCTTTATACTGTTCGATGTTTCTTTTAATGTAGGGTTCTATTCGCAAAAAATACATGCTCTAAACAGTTGACATCGCGAGTCAAGTAAGGGCACATTAGCATCATTCTACAATCAGGCCCTCGTAATAGCTTTTCTTCTCACACTGGCTCCTTTTCTCGTTTCTCTCTCTTCCCTGTGGTACAATCTCATGTAGACTCTTTATTCTAAGAAGACACCTTTTATTATGAGAACTTTGTGTGGGTAGGCTTGTTCGTGCAAATTCGGGTAATAAGAGAACCCGGTCAAAACATTGCAAATCTCATCTATCGAAATGAACCAGTTTTTTGGAGGGAAATGAAAACCAGTTTTTTCTAGAAAATTAATATCAAAACTTGATAAGAGTAGTGGATCAGTACATACTTGCCAAGAAAAAAGAACATGTAAAAAACGAGCAAATTCCTTGCAGGTACAACATAGCACTACATCCATCCCACAAATGTTGTCTGAGATTTATTAAAATTTAGATATATTAAATGCTACATATATCAAAATTTTAACAAATCTTACGCAACTTTTTAGAGGGCGGAAGGAGCATTTTTTTTAGAAACACAGTACAAACACAGATGCTCACATACATGCGCATACACTCACCCCTATAAACGCACACACGTACACACTACCCCTGTGAACACCTCCGAAAGACTGAGCCGACGGAGACGAAGTCACCACAGGCGCCTCGTTGTCGATGGAAACGTCGCCTTCCACTGAATGAATATTCCGTCTTTATGAGACACACAAATGTCAAACCTGGGATTGAAACCCTGATGAGCTAGGGTACAAACACCCCCCTAACCACCCAACCTGAAGTTGGTTCTCCACAAAGAGCATATATGACCTCCACCAAGTGTGTTGAAAGTTAGGTAATTCCGCACAACTGTACAACCAACAAACAAACGCAGCAGTAACTACCTCAGTAGAATACACTCAATTCAAGGCTCAGGTGTTCCACTACCTGCATGGAATATGTAACCTGTTATGGTACATACGGACATGGAATATGTAACCTGTTATGGTACATACGGACAGAACATGGCATATCAATGAACTAAGGGCTTATTTAGCGGTCCGGTTTATTTCAGACACCGAACATATTCGTTTCGTTCGAGTTCCTCTGTGTCGAGGTAGTCCAACAGACGCATGCTTTTTTTGGGGGTTACCATCATTGACGTGGGATGGCGATTAACGTCGTGTCGTCGCTTCCACCGGTGGTTACTGATTCCCGTGTGCGGCCAGGCAATTACCGCATGGGAACAACAATTTGTGCCGTTTCCCGCCCTTGCATATATTATAAATGGACGACGCCGCTAGGTCAAAGGGCAAAACCCTAGGCAACACCAACGGAAGAGGACATCAAGACCTGGAGTTGGCTGAGCGAGATGTCATGCGCGGACGGCCATACGGTGGCCAAGGTCACAGCTAGGGCTGCGTTTAAGGCAGAGGAGATCGCCACACATGTTCACAACAACGAGCTCTACGGGTCGTCCGTCGAGGACATGGGGCTAGGCGGTGGAGGCCACCGTGGCTAAGGCCGTCGCCAAGGAGCTGGAGTGGCCGGCGTAGGAGGGGATGACCCGGCGCACGCGAAGCGTGTCGAGGAACATGGCTGGATAGTGCAATAGGTGTTGCTCCACGACTGATGCCCACAAGTATAAGGGATCGTTGAAATCTTCAATGAGAAGTATTACCCGAATTTATAGTTCGACTCAGAGGGAACGCAAGAATATCAATAAGACTTCAGCAATTGAGGCGTCACTCTCAACCACACATGTATATCAATAAACTCACAAAGCAAGTGATGATTTTCGAAGCAATAGAACAAGCAGTAAACAATAGCAGCAAATTTCTAGTTTTCACCGGAAATAGTGATGTGTAACTTCCAGGGGCTAAAAGCGTAGGCATGAGGTGGTAGCGGGATGTTGCACGAATGATATTGATCATATAATATAATCCAACTAACATAGCATCCTTCTCTAATTCAGTTGTGTGTAGGTGTATGATCCAAATATAGCTATGCATACTAACAAAAAGAATTTGCATAACTCTTTTATCCTGCGTGCCCATTTTACCGGAGCCAACTTGAAACTACAAGCAATTAAGCTCTATCCTTTCGAATAGCCTAGAATAAAGCATTAAGTTTTATGAACACACAATATCCTCGAACTATCACACATTCCCCATGTTTTTCCCTATCTATCACCTTAGGGATATCATGTTCAACATAGTAATAAGAAATACACCTAGCAGAAATACCAACCTCATATATATGATAAAGCAATATAGGTTTAGTACTGAAATAATGTCACTCGGACCCTAGTAACAAGCATTAAACATAGCAAAGGTGTATTAACACTCATACATAAATATCCTCAAGACAAACACCTCAAATCTCGATATATATGGATGATTACATGACCAATCTCATCCAAACCCCACGCACCTCTTAGGCCTACAGAGAACTACTCACTCATGATGATGGAGAGTGAGCACATGGTTGCTGGTGATGACGTTGGTGGCGGTGATGGCGAAGAAGCCCTCGAAATCCCTCTCTCCAGGGTGGAGAGCAGGATCAATATGACTCCCAAAATGAAGATTGTGGTCTTGGTGGCGCTTTGTTTCGCGAAAAGCTTCGTCCTTCTAGTAGGGTAGGTTTTTAGGGTATATACGGGAGTATGCGAAGGGAGGATGAGAGGCGACGTTCAAGGGCAAAACGGGCCATGGTGGCACGCCTAGGCAGGGGGGCGCGCCACCCAAGCTCGTTTGGGCCTCGTGGCCCCTCTCGTGTGATCCAAATCACCAGGTCCCTTCTTTTAGTGAAAAACTTCCGTGTTATTTTTCGCTAATTTATTTCCTGCGAAAACAGACATAAAGAAAGCTTTTGCTAAAAACAGCGTTAGATTCAGCAGTTTCATCCAAGTTTGGTGAGATTCTGGAGCAAATGTTTGAGCAAAGTGCTTGGAAAAGTAGATACATTTGAGATATATCAACGACCTCAACGAAAATGCTCGCCAATGCTTACATCCTCTGGGCATAGGCAGATGCTTGCGTGGCTTAGGCCCGGCTGCAGTTCCGGTAGTAGTATGAGGCCCTACGTGCCATCATGTCATGGGTACAGCCACCGGCGACCGACGCTGACCTTGACGACAATGACAACCTGGACAACTTTGGCGACGACCATGCGGCGCAACTTGGACCGCTAGCAACAGATCACGACGCGACGTAGGCCCGATATGATAGACGGGGGTGACTAGGCGGGCGGCCTAGTGATGCGCGTAGATGTACACGTCCGTTGGGAACCCCAAGAGGAAGGTATGATGCGCACAGTGGCAAGTTTTCCCTCAGAAAGAAACCAAGGTTTAATCGAACCAGAGGAGCCAAGAAGCACGTTGAAGGTTGATGGTCGCGAAATGTGATGCGGCGCAACACCGGGATTCCGCGCCAACGCGGAACCCGCACAACACAACCCAAGTACTTTGCCCCAACGAAACAGTGAGGTTGTCAATCTCACCGGCTTGCTGTAACAAAGGATTAAGCGTATCGAGTGGAAGATGATTGTTTGCAAGAAAATAGTAAAACACAATTGCAGTAGATTGTATGCTATGTAAAGAATAGGACCGGGGTCCACAGTTCACTAGAGGTGTCTCTCCCATAAGATAAAAGCATGTTGGGTGAACAAATTACAGGGCAATTGACAAATAGAGAAAGGCATAACAATGCATATACATGATATGATAAATATAGTGAGATTTAATTGGGCATTACGACAGTACATAGACCGCCATCCAACTGCATCTATGCCTAAAAAGTCCACCTTCAGGTTATCATCCGAACCCCATTAAGTTGCAAAGCAACAGACAATTGCATTAAGTATGGTGCGTAATGTAATCAACAACTACATCCTTAGACATAGAATCAATGTTTTATCCCTAGTGGCAACAGCACATCACAACCTTAGAACTTTGTCACTGTCCCAGTGTCAATGAAGGCATGAACCCACTATCGAGCATAAATACTCCCTCTTGGAGTTAAGAGTACAAACTTGGCCAGAGCCTCTACTAATAACGGAGAGCATGCAAGATCATAAACAACACATAAACAATAGATTGATAATCACCATAATCATAGTACTCTCTATCCATCGGATCCCGACAAACACAACATATAGAATTACATATAGATGATCTTGATCATGTTAGGCAGCTCACAAGATCCAACAATGAAACACAACAAGGAGAAGACGACCATCTAGCTACGCTATGGACCCATGGTCCAGGGGTGAACTACTCACTCATCACTCCGAGGCGACCATGGCGGTGTAGAGTCCTCCGGAGATGAATCCCCTCTCGGCAGGGTGCCGAGGCGATCTCCCGAATCCCCGAGATGGGACGCGGCGGCGGCGTCTCGGAAGGTTTTCCGTATCGTGACTCTCGTACCGGGGTTTCGCCGGAGACTTTAAGTAGGCGGAAGGTCAACGCGGGGGCCACACGAGGTGCCCAGGGGTAGGCCGGCGCGGCCTGGGCCGCGCGCCCTAGCCCCCGGCTGCCTCGTGGCCCCACTTCGTTATCTCTTCGGTCTTCCGGAAGCTTCGTGCAAAAATAGGACCCTGGGCGAAAGTTTCGTCCAATTCCGAGAATATTTCCTTACTAGGATTTCTGAAACCAAAAACAGCAGAAAACAACAACTGGCTCTTCGGCATCTTGTTAATAGGTTAGTTCCGAAAATGCATAAATATGACATATAATGTGCATAAAACATGTAGGTATCATCAATAAAGTAGCATGGAACATAAGAAATTATCGATACGTTGGAGACGTATCAGCATCCCCAATGCTCCCGAGCAGGTAAAACGATAACAAAGATAATTTCTGAAGTGACATGCCATCATAATCTTGATCATACTATTTGTAAACATATGTAATGAATGCAGCGATCAAAACAAAGGTAATGACATGAGTAAACAAGTAAATCATATAGCAAAGACTTTTCATGAATAGTACTTCAAGACAAGCATCAATAAGTCTTGCATAAGAGTTAACTCATAAAGCAATAAATCAAAGTAAAGCTATTGAAGCAACACAAAGGAAGATTAAGTTTCAGCGGTTGCTTTCAACTTATAACATGTATATCTCATGGATAGTGTCAACATAGAGTAGTATAACAAGTGCAATATGCAAGTATGTAGGAATCAATGCACAGTTCACACAAGTGTTTGCTTCTTAAGGTGGAAGGAGATAGGTAAACTGACTCAACAATAAAAGTAAAAGAAAGGTCCTTCAAAGAGGAAAGCATCGATTGTTGTATTTGTGCTAGAGCTTTTATTTTGGAAACATGAAACAATTTTGTCAACGGTAGTAATAAAGCATATGAGTTATGTAAATTATATCTTACAAGTTGCAAGCCTCATGCATAGTATACTAATAGTGCCACCTCGTCCTACTTAGCTTGGACTACCGGATCTTTGCATGCCATGTTTCAACCAAGTGTCACAAAGGGGTACCTCCATGCCGCCTGTACAAAGGTCTAAGGAGAAAGCTCGCATTTTGGATTTCTCGCTTTTGATTATTCTCAACTTAGACATCCATACGGGACAACATGGACAAGATAATGGACTCCTCTTAAATGCATAAGCATGTAGCAATGATTATTATTCTCATATGAGATTGAGGATATATGTCCAAAACTGAAACTTCAACCATGATTCATGGCTTTAGTTAGCGGCCCAATGTTCTTCTCTAACAATTTTGCATGCTCCAACCACTAAAATGATAGATCCTTCAGACAAGACGGACATGCATAGCAACTCACATGATATTTAACAATAGTTGATGGCGTTCCCCAGAAGCATGGTTATCGCACAACAAGCAACTTAATAAAAGATAAAGTGCATAAGTACATATTCAATACTACGATAGTTTTTAAGGCTATTTTGTCCCATGAGCTATATATTGCAAAGGTGAATGATGGAATTTTAAAGGTAGCACTCAAGCAATTTACTTTGGAATGGCGGAGAAATACCATGTAGTAGGTAGGTATGGTGGACACAAATGGCATAGTGGTTGGCTAAAGGATTTTGGATGCATGAGAAGTATTCCCTCTCGATACAAGGTTTAGGCTAGCAAGGTTATTTGAAGCAAACTCAAGGATGAACAGGTGCAGCAAAACTCACATAAAAGACATATTGTAAACATTATAAGACTCTACACCGTCTTCCTTGTTGTTCAAAACTCAATACTAGATATTATCTAGACCTTAGAGAGACCAAATATGCAAATCAAATTTTAGCATGCTCTATGTATTTCTTCATTAATGGGTGCAAAGCATATGATGCAAGAGCTTAAACATGAGCACAACAATTGCAAAGTATCACATTATCCAAGACATTTTAGAATTACTACATGTAGCATTTTCCAATTCCAACCATATAACAATTTAACGAAGAAGAAACTTCGCCTTGAACATTATGAGTAAAGCCTAAGGACACATGTGTCCATATGCAACAGCGGAGCGTGTCTCTCTCCCACAAAGTGAATGCTAGGATCCATCTTATTCAAACAAAAACAAAAACAAAAACAAACCGACGCTCCAAGTAAAGAACACAAGATGTGACTGAATAAAAATATAGTTTCAGGGGAGGAACCCGATGATGTTGTCGATGAAGAAGGGGATGCCTTGGGCATCCCCAAGCTTAGACGCTTGAGTCTTCTTAAAATATGCAGGGGTGAACCACGGGGCATCCCCAAGCTTAGAGCTTTCACTCCTCTTGATCATAGTATATCATTCTCCTCTCTTGACCCTTGAAAACTTCCTTCACACCAAACTTCAAGCAAACTCATTAGAGGGTTAGTGCGCAATTAATAATTCACATGTTCAGAGGTAACACAATCATTATTTTCACTTCTGGACATTGCATAATGCTACTGGACATTAATGGATCAAAGAAATAAATCCAACATAGCAAAAGAGGCAATGCGAAATAAAAGGCAGAATCTGTCAAAAACAGAACAGTCCGTAAAGACGAATTTAAAGCTGGCACCAGACTTGCTCAAATGGAAAAACTCAAAACTAATGAAAGTTGCGTACATATCTGAGGATCACGCTCGTAAATTGGCAGATTTTTTAGAATTTTCTACAGAGAACTGTGCCCAGATTCGTGACAGACAGCAATGCTGTTTCTGCGCAGCGATCCCAAATATAACATCAACTTTGACATAGAAACTTTACTTGGCACAAAAACATGATAAGGAGAGGTTGCTACAGTAGTAAACAACTTCCAAGACTCAACAAAACAAAAAAATTGCTGTAGGTAAAAACATGGGTTGTCTCCCATAAGCGCTTTTCTTTAACGCCTTTCAGCTAGGCGCAGAAAGTGCAAATCAAGTAACATCAAGAGTAGAAGCATCAACATTATTATTTTTCATGCAAACACAACTTGTTGCAGAGGGTACTTTAGGTGCTCCATTATCTAAATTTTCTATGGTGGTGCTAGGGGTTTTAGCAATTTTAGGCCTATAGTAATTCTTTTGTTTAGGCACTTTAGAGGCGTACATGAATTTTTGCTCTTTACCCACATAAGCTTTCTCATTATACTTGAGAGAAGAAAAGGTTGAACCCAAGGTTCCCATAGCTTTTTCAAGTTCATCAATCCTATTGGTTTGATTATCATGGACAACACAAGTTCCTAGGACACTAATTTTTTCATCAATTCCTCCTAAGGATTTATCAAGTTCATAAGTTTTGTCAAATAACATTCCCAATTTAGTTTCAACACTTGGAAAATTTTTCTCTATGGTTTCCAATTTTTTCATAACATCTTCAAGAGAGATTTCAATTTTAACTTCATTAACAGGTGGTATTCCAACTAGACTCTCAATGATGCAACTAGCTTCTAAAGCGGGAGTACCTAGGAAATTGCCTCCCGAAAGAGTATCAAGAACATACCTATTCCAACTAGATAAACCAACATAAAAGTTCCTAAGAAGGATAGTGGTGGAGTGTTTCTTAATGCACCTATGATGAGCATTACTAATTCTGTACCAAGCATCTTTAAAACTTTCTCCACCTTGTTGCTTAAAAGAACGAACTTCAACTTCAGGATTACTCATGATAACAGTAATAAAGTAAACTAGGCAAATAAAGTAAAGACAAGTAACTAATTTTTTTGTGTTTTTGATATAGAGAGCAAGACAATAAATAAAGTAAAACTAGCAACTAATTTTTTTGTGTTTTGTTTAGTGCAGCAAACAAAGTAGTAAATAAAATAAAGCAAGACAAAAACAAAGTAAAGAGATTGAGAAGTGGAGACTCCCTTGCAGCGTGTCTTGATCTCCCCGGCAACGGCGCCAGAAAAAGGCTTGATGCGCGTAGATGTACACGTCCGTTGGGAACCCCAAGAGGAAGGTATGATGCGCACAGTGGCAAGTTTTCCCTCAGAAAGAAACCAAGGTTTAATCGAACCAGGAGGAGCCAAGAAGCACGTTGAAGGTTGATGGTCGCGAAATGTGATGCGGCGCAACACCAGGGATTCCGGCGCCAACGCGGAACCTGCACAACACAACCCAAGTACTTTGCCCCAACGAAACAGTGAGGTTGTCAATCTCACCGGCTTGCTGTAACAAAGGATTAAGCGTATCGAGTGGAAGATGATTGTTTGCAAGAAAATAGTAAAACACAATTGCAGTTGATTGTATGCTATGTAAAGAATAGGACCGGGGTCCACAGTTCACTAGAGGTGTCTCTCCCATAAGATAAAAGCATGTTGGGTGAACAAATTACAGTCGGGCAATTGACAAATAGAGAAAGGCATAACAATGCATATACATGATATGATAAATATAGTGAGATTTAATTGGGCATTACGACAAAGTACATAGACCGCCATCCAACTGCATCTATGCCTAAAAAGTCCACCTTCAGGTTATCATCCGAACCCCATTCGTATTAAGTTGCAAAGCAACAGACAATTGCATTAAGTATGGTGCGTAATGTAATCAACAACTACATCCTTAGACATAGAATCAATGTTTTATCCCTAGTGGCAACAGCACATCACAACCTTAGAACTTTCTGTCACTGTCCCAGGTGTCAATGAAGGCATGAACCCACTATCGAGCATAAATACTCCCTCTTGGAGTTAAGAGTACAAACTTGGCCAGAGCCTCTACTAATAACGGAGAGCATGCAAGATCATAAACAACACATAAACAATAGATTGATAATCACCATAATCATAGTACTCTCTATCCATCGGATCCCGACAAACACAACATATAGAATTACATATAGATGATCTTGATCATGTTAGGCAGCTCACAAGATCCAACAATGAAGCACAACAAGGAGAAGACGACCATCTAGCTACGCTATGGACCCATGGTCCAGGGGTGAACTACTCACTCATCTCCGGAGGCGACCATGGCGGTGTAGAGTCCTCCGGAGATGAATCCCCTCTCCCAGGTGCCGGAGGCGATCTCCCGAATCCCCGAGATGGGATTCGCGGCGGCGTCTCTCGGAAGGTTTTCCGTATCGTGGCTCTCGGTACGGGGGTTTCGCGACGGAGACTTTAAGTAGGCGGAAGGTCAACGCGGGGGCCACACGAGGTGCCCAGGGGGTAGGCCGGCGCGGCCAGGGCCTGGCCGCGCCGCCTAGCCCCCTGGCTGCCTCGTGGCCCCACTTCGTTATCTCTTCGGTCTTCTGGAAGCTTCGTGCAAAAATAGGACCCCGGCGAAAGTTTCGTCCAATTCGAGAATATTTCACTAGGATTTCGAAACCAAAAACAGCAAAAAACGCTCTTCGGCATCTTGTTAATAGGTTAGTTTCAGAAAATGCATAAATATGACATATAATGTGCATAAAACATGTAGGTATCATCAATAAAGTAGCATGGAACATAAGAAATTATCGATACGTTGGAGACGTATCACCTAGCAGCAAGTCGTCTAGATCTCCGTGGCGGCGGCCACCGTGCGTTGTTCGAATAGGTGGTGGCGGTGAGGCTACGAGAGTAGCCTCGGGTGGATCAGGAGAACCAGGAGATGGGGGAGGAGGCACTAGCAATGGCAGAGGCGGTGGAGGCCGTCAAGAGTGAGCAGGTTTGCTACGACACCCATAAGGAGGCGGCCTTGTTCATGGAGAGGGCTATTGGAACGCCACTCTAGCGGAGGGCTAGAAGCGGCGAAGGCAGAGGAGGACCAGCATGAGCATGATAGGATGGAGATCCTGACCACAGAGAGGAGCATGCGGCGGCAGGAGGCCGCAGTCCAGCACCCCCAACAAGAGTGCGAGGTCTGGTGCTCGCATCCTGGCTTTGACAATACTTGACCCTGAGGGCATGCCGGCGGCAATAGGTCACACAACTGCGAGTAGCCGTACCATGGTACGTGCCGCCGAGTAGATACAACTGCCTTCAAGAGACCGAGTCGAAGAAACTGAACCGACGGATCTTGAGATTGACGAAGTCACCACGAACGCCTCGTCGTCGTCTCCAACTGAAAAATATTCCTCTTTTAATAAGACACCAAAATGTTAAATCTAGGATTTAAACTTTGGTAAGGGCGCCACTAGCCTTTTAACTATCAACCACAGACTGGTTCTCATATTACCGTCCTTCCAAGTTCCAACCATTGAATTCTTTATTTCTCCATGATAAACGAGTGGGGTACCCACGCACGCACGGAGTACATGCAAACTCCATCCACCAATCAACCACAGTACACGTCTACGTGCAGGAACGAACGTTTCTTGAAGCAAAATCTGGCAACCAAGCCGGGCGACCGTGCGAGTGCGAGAGAGACCGGCCCTGCCCAACCCGGCTGAAGAGACCACGCGAACGACGCAGACGTCTTCCTTCCAGAGCCCGACGTAGCCGAGCCGGACCCCCTGCCGCCGTCCCATCTCCTCTCCTCTCCCAGTCCCAGCCAGCTTTAAACACGACCACCACGAGACTGTAGGAGCTGCAACTCGCAGCTCCTTCTTCTTCTACCTCACACTCTCTCAATCTCACTTTTGTCTACTCACACAAGAACGCACACACTCAGCCAAGGAAGAGCACAAAAGCTTTGCCGACATGCTCTTCTCCTTGGTGAACGTATTGGCTACATTGTTTTCTCTTCAGCCCTCATGGCTTGTCTTTCTCCATTCATTTGATGCAATATATATACACATGGTCTGGCACTTCTACCACTCACGCCACTGACTCCACTAACAGCTAACTCCAGGCCACACCGGCCACTAACTCAACTAGGCATGCAATGGGCCACTAACAGCTGACCCGACTCATTCCTAGACTCGCTCCAGGAAACGCACGACCCGGCCAGCATGTATGGCTAGCCAGCGATCCATGCTCTAACAAACTCAGGCATCTACTAACCTGTAGCTAACTAACTAACTAACTTTGGATAATCTTCCGACTCACTCGGTCATACATCTAATCACTAGGATGTAACGTGATGACACGATTAATTTGCTAACATTCACCCCTTTAATCTTGTCATCATAACTCGGCTAATCTTCCAGATCACCCGCACACAAACTTTTCTTGAACGATGCCTTGGCAGCACCAGACCACAACATCTCGTTGCACGCAGGATCTTCATCTCTTGGACAACGCCCTCGCAGCGCCGATCACCACCGTCCTTTATTGGATGATGCCCTTGCAGCGTTGGTCACCACCATCTCGTCGTGAACGACACCTTCACAGCACAGCTCACCACGCCCTCTTGCCGCAGCTTCGCGCCAAAGCTCCATGCATGATGGCGATGGCATCACACCACCGTCGCCGGCATCGCGCCGACTCTCCTCGAGATGACGACACTGCGTCGTCGTCGCCGTGCAACGGCATCACACCATCACCTTCGGCACCCAGCGGCATCGCACCGCCACCGGCTCGTGACGGCATCACACCGTCGTCTCCTCATGGCAGCATCACGCCGGGCTGCTAGCGGCATCACACCGCCAGCGAGCTCAACCTCGCTGCGCCGGCCTCCACTTCGCATGGAGTCAGCCGCCGCCACCATCGTCGACTTCAGCGGCATCGCACCACCGTCGCCGATGCAGGCCTCCAAGATCTTCTCGCTCTGATACCAAATGTAGGAGCTGCACCTCGCAGCCCCTCTCTCTCATTACCAATAAACATGCTTTACAAGGCCTTAAATAGGCACACATGCACCTGCCGAAGCAAACCACTAATCCTACTTTTATGCCACTCACGCACTAATTAAGCTGACCACTTCTTCCTCCTAGAATCCCTCTATGACCCACACGACCAGGCCAACACTAACAACACACATGCAGCTAACTGATCACCTAGCTAACAACTCCACGCGTGCAAACTATCTGCTAACTGAATGTCCACCGAAGCACTCGGCTACTTCCCGTGTAGTCTTCAGTACTTGCATGCAGCAGCTTCACGCCACCATCAGCTGGTATCAGTATTTGCTCTGATACCAAATGTAGGAGCTGCAACTCGCAGCTCCTTCTTCTTCTACCTCACACTCTCTCAATCTCACTTTTGTCTACTCACACAAGAACGCACACACTCAGCCAAGGAAGAGCACAAAAGCTTTGCCGACATGCTCTTCTCCTTGGTGAACGTATTGGCTACATTGTTTTCTCTTCAGCCCTCATGGCTTGTCTTTCTCCATTCATTTGATGCAATATATATACACATGGTCTGGCACTTCTACCACTCACGCCACTGACTCCACTAACAGCTAACTCCAGGCCACACCGGCCACTAACTCAACTAGGCATGCAATGGGCCACTAACAGCTGACCCGACTCATTCCTAGACTCGCTCCAGGAAACGCACGACCCGGCCAGCATGTATGGCTAGCCAGCGATCCATGCTCTAACAAACTCAGGCATCTACTAACCTGTAGCTAACTAACTAACTAACTTTGGATAATCTTCCGACTCACTCGGTCATACATCTAATCACTAGGATGTAACGTGATGACACGATTAATTTGATACCAAATGTAGGAGCTGCACCTCGCAGCCCCTCTCTCTCATTACCAATAAACATGCTTTACAAGGCCTTAAATAGGCACACATGCACCTGCCGAAGCAAACCACTAATCCTACTTTTATGCCACTCACGCACTAATTAAGCTGACCACTTCTTCCTCCTAGAATCCCTCTATGACCCACACGACCAGGCCAACACTAACAACACACATGCAGCTAACTGATCACCTAGCTAACAACTCCACGCGTGCAAACTATCTGCTAACTGAATGTCCACCGAAGCACTCGGCTACTTCCCGTGTAGTCTTCAGTACTTGCATGCAGCAGCTTCACGCCACCATCAGCATCTCACCGAGCTTGCCGCATCACACGGCGCCTCAGCATCTCGCCAAACATGCCTCGCTGATACTTCGTCGGTTTCGTACGCGTCACACGTAACACCTTGCCGGCAACAAACTACTACGGAGAACACAACTAGCTAGCTAAATGCACAACGAAATAAACAAAGCAGATGTATGAATCAAGATTAAAGCTAACAGAGACGCCCTGTCTCCTCCTCCTTCTCTCTCCCTACCTCCATACGGCGTACGCAGCCCGCAGAGAGTCATAGCGGGCACGGCGGCCCAAGCTAAAAACGACACCAACGGAAGGATTTTTAAGTGCGCCATCCCCTTCCTCCCCCCCTCCACCCCGTGCGTGTCCTCTACCTCTCGTCAGCCACAGCAGAGCACGGGCAAGTTCGACTGTGCGCGCGTGAGTTCGCTCGCTCGGTATGGCTGCGGCGCGCGCGCCAGCGTCCTTCCACCGGTGCCTCACCGTGCTATTCGTGCTGGTCGCGGTGGCGCTTCTCCTCTCGGCCTGCTGCGCCGAGGGTGCGGCGGCGGCGGGCGGCAAGGCGACGCCGCGACGGAGGCAGCTGCTGCGGCAGCGGCAGGTGGACTACCACCTCAGGCGGCTCAACAAGCCGCCGGTCGCCAGCATTGAGGTACATCCATCCATCCACGCCCGTCTCCTCTCCCTCCTCCCCCAGCTAGCTAGCGCGTCGGCGCCCGTTTATCAATCTGTTGCGTTGCCGCGGGTCCCGTGCTCCCTCTAGCTCTCGTCAAAGATTTCCTCTTGCTTGCTCCGCTTGCACCAAAGCTGAATCCATCCACGGGGAGGGAGAGGAAGCGGCGCCGGCGCGCGCGTACATTTACTCCTAGCAGATACGGAACCGAAGAGGAAACGAGTCCGTTACTCCTTTTAATGGCTTCCATCCATGCATGAGCTCTCGCATTGCCGTTTGCGAGATACTATACGATTTGCCTGCTTTGGAAGCGCTGATTGACTCTTTGTCGCGCGCTCATGGACCGTGTATTTTGATTGATTGTTCTCTCGTCGTAGCTGGAGGAAAAGACTCGCTTTCGGGGGGAAATTTATGGGTGTCCGTGCTTCTTGGGTTCGTTGGACTTTGGAGGAGAAAGAAAGATGCGTGCTTTTGGTTGCTTTCCTTTCTTTGGAGGAGAACTGGGCTATCGTTTTCTCAACCAGTATATTCTGATTTTTATGGCGTCTTCAAAGACAAAGCAATCATCGTTCCGTTCTTCTTCTAGTACAGTAGCTCCTTTGGTGCGTAGAAATTCGAGAAAAAAATCTTTGGCATGAATGCTTCGAATCCTCTCGAGCTTCATTGCTCAGATATGGAATTTCGCCTTTATGTTCTCGTTGTCTGCAGTTTGGCTTCTGCTCTGAAACCAATGCTGCATTTTCTAATCTGTATCATTTCTCCTGAATTCAGCACACTGTTTTTTTTAATTGTTCCAAAGACTGATTCTGAGATATCAACAGAGCCCGGACGGAGACATCATAGACTGTGTGCCCATCTCCAGCCAGCCTGCGTTCGATCACCCTTTCCTCAAGGATCACACCATCCAGGTTACTCTCTCTCCAGCACCGCTGCCCCTTTTTACAGCTTCTCCCCCACGGACATTATTATGATACTAACACTCAACGGTGCACCGCCAACGCTTTTTTTCAGACAAGGCCTGCTTACCACCCAGAAGGCCTGTATGATGAGTCCAAGGCTGCATCATCCCAGAAGGACAAGCAGAAAATCACCCAAATGTGGCATCAGAATGGCATGTGTCAAGAGAACACCATACCAATCAGGAGGACGAAGAAGGAGGATGTCCTCAGGGCCAGCTCCGTCAAGAGGTATGGCAAGAAGATGCACAAGAGCACCCCAAACCCCTCTTCCATCGAACCTGACATGCTCAATGAGAGTGGCCACCAGGTAGAATAGAATGGGATGCTTCCTTCATTCAAGAATCTTCTTGATACTTCATGGCAGTACTTGATTGGACTTTGCTTAAGCGTTCATTAATTCATTACCTTGTTAACTTGCTCTATCTCAGCATGCCATAGCATATGTGGAGGGGGATAAGTACTATGGAGCCAAGGCCACCATCAATGTGTGGCAGCCAAGCATTCAGCAGGGCAATGAGTTCAGCCTTTCCCAGCTTTGGATCCTGGGAGGCTCTTTTGGGCAGGACCTCAACAGCATTGAAGCAGGATGGCAGGTGAGAGCTGAAACATGAGAGTCAAAAAGTTCTAGTAAATGTTGTGCTGCAGCTTCCAAATTTGTTCTTCTTCTGATTCCACGCTATCAATTATGAGAGAGCATTTCCTCCTTGCATGCGTTCAATAATTTCTTCTGTGTTGCAATAATGATATGTGCACTGCTCAAAGGACACTTACATTTTGGTAGAAGCTACACTAAATTCTCTGATATTTCTACATTCGTGAGCTGTACTAGATGCACTTGGTACTGTTTTTAGGAGCTAAGAATGCTGTGATGCTGGACTAAGTTGTGCCTTGTGGCTTATTTCCTGTGCTCTCTACATAATTTCAGGTCAGCCCAGACTTGTATGGAGACAACAACACAAGACTCTTTACCTACTGGACGGTAAGATAAACATCACATTCCTTTCAATCTCCATGATAATTGTTTTCAGCTCCTTTGTCTAGATCTACATACCTATCTTTTGGAATTGTCTGTTGGTACTGAATACTACTGAGTACTGACTTTTGTATTGCTGCTGAATACTGTAGAGCGATGCGTATCAAGCAACAGGGTGCTACAACCTGCTCTGCTCTGGATTCATACAGACAAACAACCAGATAGCCATGGGCGCCAGCATCTTCCCTATTTCCAACTATGGTGGCTCCCAATATGATATCAATATTTTGGTCTGGAAGGTAAATACAAGAGCCCTTCACATGTTCATTGTATTCGTAAATGGGGCCAGAGAATCTATATAGCATGCCCACCTGTTTCTTGTTCTTTCTCAAGGCTTATGTCAAGGCTACAACAACCGTGGCTTTGGCTTTTTGTGGACAGTGGGCACTCTCACAGTTGTCCTCAACACACACACACGCACTGGATTTATGCCTGCTAACAAACAATTGACACTAGTTTACTCTTACAAAAACAAGAATATTCGCCTTGTTTTCATGCTTCTCCTGTTATAAAATCTTATCATCTCCGCAATCAAAATTTTGAAATATGTCTTCACCTGCACTTCCCATTGGCATGACCAATTTGCCATGTGCCGTTATGTCGTCATTTGCCACTTGCATAAGCAACACGGTCTTATTCACAGAACATTTTCACAAGACTGAACATAAAAATAGTTCCAGAGTTTTTCATAAAAAGGGCACTACCTTTTCGTAGTAGTGCACTATAATGACCACTTAGCTTTATTTTGCTCGTGCATGATAGCAATAAAAGGCACCTACCTATATTCCCTGATTATCATCCTATGCGTCGGTTTAATTGCAGGACCCAAAGGAGGGCAATTGGTGGCTGCAATTTGGCAATGACTACGTCTTGGGTTACTGGCCCTCCTTCCTCTTCTCCTACTTGGCGGACAGCGCCTCCATGATCGAGTGGGGCGGCGAGGTGGTGAACACGGAGCCCGACGGCAGCCACACCTCCACCCAGATGGGCAGCGGTCACTTCCCGGAAGAAGGTTTCGGCAAGTCGAGCTACTTCAAGAACATCCAAGTGGTGGACTCGACCAACAATCTCAAGGCACCAAGGGGAATCGGGTCATACACTGAGCAATCAAATTGCTACGATGTGCAGAACGGTAACAATGGTGACTGGGGCACCTACTTCTACTATGGGGGCCCTGGGAAGAACCCCAACTGTCCATAGCAAGAAAAGAACCGCTGCTGCTATCCAAGCCCTAACCCCCTTGACACCTTTGTATGATCCAGTAAATTAGTCTACACCTCTCCTTTCTTTCCATTTTTCTTTTTCATTTTTTCTTCTTGGTTTTTTGTTTTTGGTTTTAAGTTTTGCCACCAGTTCATTAACTTCTAGGTAAGGCAAGTGTTTGACACGTGAGTTTGTTCTCCACCTCAGAGAGATGTTGGTCTTTGTTCTAGGGAGGAGTGTGTGTGGTCAAGTTTCTGAAGAGAAACAGGCCTGGTTGGGTTTGTGCCACATGTCTGTCAAATTATTTTGTTCCTCCTATGTCACCAACTCTCTGTGTGACCTCCTTGCCGAGTTGAAAACTCAATAACTTAAGTTGTGTGCATGTGATCCTGGTTAGCACCAGTACCAGGCTACTAGCATCAGCATGTGTGTTTTCTATTCTGAAGAAAGTGGCTAATCAAGTGTTAGCTATTGGAAGCTGTGCAAAGAAAGATGCCCACTTTTGTGTGTGCAGAGTTTGGTGGCACACTAGCTAAGCTAGTCACCAGGAAAAGTGGAGAAGGGTGCTATTAAAAAGGTTAAGAGCTCAGTGAGAGTGAGTGTTGCATTTTGTGAAGGCATGTGCAGCTCACATTGCAAGCAAGTTTGCCTATTGGTTGCCCTGATTTGTGTGGGTAGCATAGCACTCTGTTTTGCAGTGCGGTGCCTAACTTGATTGACATTCAAACTTTCAAAGGTCTCCGGATGGGCTCTGAATGCTGGCCCTGCTGTTAATGGAAGGTGTTTTCTAGTTTAGTGGGAGGTTTCAGTGCTCTTGTTGTGGCATCCAGCTCAATCCATGGCAACAAAGTCATTCATCCCCATTCCTTATAAAAAAGGCATTCATCCCCATTCTTCACCGTGGACATTCAGAATTGGGAAATTGGATATGCCGCAACCAGCGCACTGAAACCTCCCGGTGGAAAAAATCAGTTAGAGATTGTAAAATGTCAGCAATGTCGAGAGGAAAAGAAAACCATGACTGATCCATGATTTGTTTTTTGCATGCTTGGGTAAGTTAACAACCATATCCATGAACTGAGAGGATATCAAATGGCATGCTCTTGTAGCTGCTGAATAATTCGTGCCATGTGATCTGCATGATTGTGTTAAGGAAATGACTGAAAGTAACCGACCAACATGAGATTTTGAGAGAGAAAACAACCGCATCATGGATCTAGCCATCTCGTCAGTTCGGACGTACGCACATTACGGTGTTGCCGGCCGGTCGCGGTTCACGAGCACGGGCGCCAAACTGACCTAACGGGCTAGAGAAAACAACGTACCTTCACATGGCAAACAGAGCACAGTTCCTGGCAACACTTTTGGTTGGATTCGACGGGAAAATAATTGAACCACTAGCAAGAATCCAGGACATGCATGCAACGCAACGCAGGCAAGCATGCAGTGCAGAGCTGAGCAGTGCAGGCTATCGTTGCTCGTGCTGAGGGCTGATGCTGGCTGCTAGCTAGACATGCAGCTACGACGACGAGGGCGCATGGACGGGCAGCTTTCGACCCGAGCTCTTGGGTTTGCCTGCCCAAAGGTCTCTGTGATTTTCATCAGTGCCTCCTCTGTTTCGTCTGGGAACCCTGTTTTTTTACCTACACATGTTTGTGAGATACTTCCAAAGATTGTGCCTTTACCGGTTCTCCCCACTTACCAACCTCTTAGAGGGCCACGTCTTTCACATACACAACCACATGGTGTCAACTTTTCATAATGGTGGCAACGGTTTCTGACACGGAGGCAGGCGAGACGTCTCGACGATGGTCGCATGCCATCAGCCGAAAGCACACCCTCGGCCGAATATGTGCTGCAGCCCGACGCCCTTCCCTCCTTCGAACGATGACTCCGAGGAGTACTGTGAGTTCGATGAGAAGGACATGGTGGAGGCAGAGTATGATACGGCGGATACGGTGACCCAACATACCACTGCATGTTATAGTACGTAAGTCGTTAACATAACTCTTATGAAAGTACTACTGGGTCCAACAAAAACATTGTGGATCCAAATATTAAACACTTATTATTACAAGTCAAAAGCGTATGAAGACTTCGATACCCTCATCGAGCTAGTGAGGATACCTCTCAGACTCAACTTAGACTCTAAACAACTTACAAACCAAGCGCAAGTACCAAATTAAGTAACATTAGAGCTCAACAGCTTATTTAAGCAGGGTTCTATGTTGCTTGGCTAATCTACGACTACTCGAGACTCTCTCTACTGCTGAGTCTCGTCCTCGTCAACACCGTAGACTATGACGTACTTCACACCTTCAACTCCTCCTGAAAGATCAGACTCCTCTTAGTAGACTTCGTAGCTGCCTCTTTGTAGTCTCCTCCATCATTCTCACGGTCTAGCAAGGGGTTTAGAACAAAAGAATGAGTACAAGCATACTCGACAAGTTCAACTAAAGAAAAAAGGTAAATGAGACACTAACTACGGTCCTTGACTACGAAGCCGTACCAATGCATGTTTTTGTAAACATTTCTTTAAAAAAACAATTTTAGTGAGAAAAGCTACGTCCATGCGTCGTCATAGGTTGAACAGAACTTCATGGAGTTTTTTCCTCCCATGTTCACCGTTCTTCTAGAACAGGTAGTGACAATGCATAATTCATACACTCTGCACATGTGCGTTACTTGAGATTATTATCTTTGTTAAGCTGGACATACTTTCTCATTCACACTTTCTCGGTGTGAGGCCCGGTATAAGAACCAAGACAATCATTTCCCTTCTCCACAACCCCACATACCCACCCTTTTGCAACCCAGACTGAGTTTAGGACGATGATTTCCTTGGTCGCTTACACTTATCCCTTGGGCGTGTAACCCCTAGTCTGATGCAACAATCCATCATAGACAATAGAGCTCCATTCTTTACTCTTGGTCAGGGAGGTTAAGGCCCTCCCAACCCTTGTGGCACATTTTGTACTCACAAGTAGGATTTATTCAATCCATCAACATGCGAAAGGAAGAAACTCAACGCGGCTTCCCCAGAGCCATTTAAGATCTCATGGTTAACGCGTAATAAAGGGCAAAAGAATCACTAGACGATATTTGTTGTTAGTCCTCTCTAGATACATAACCAGTTGCAATGGAACTTCCAACATCAACAAAAACTGTGGTTCCATCGCCCACCACATAGTCATATTCATAATTGAAAAAGTAATGCTTTGCTTTTGTATGCAGGAATGATACGAATAGTAATTTTCAAGTATTTTATAATAATCAATGACATGAGAAAGCATTGAACTTGCTTGGAAACTGCGAGGTAGCGCAACTCAGTGCTTCGGTTTGACCCGGGATATAGGATTCTAAAAAGATAGCATTATTGTCTAGTAAGACAATATTGAAAGATCCAAGTGATGCTATGTCAACACCCGGATTTTTAAGTCCAGATACCTATTATGCCGTACATCGCAATCCCAGGAATATTGTTTTTGCGAGACATAATAGATTGATATCACAGAAAATCATTCATTACAAACCATAATTGTCTTACATCAAAGGATCACATGATCCAGTCTCACAACAAGGGTTGATCTAATGATCAATTACAAAACACACATAGCGGAAGATACGTAGTAGCGGTCCATCTGTTCCACAGACAACTGTTGACGTCAGGAGTAGTCCTAGTTATCATAGACGTCTTGATGTCCATCATCCTGGTACTGCTGCTCTCCTTTATAGTCTGGCCATTTGAATAGCCAGGGACACAGCCATGAGTACTTTTAAAGTACTCGCAAACTAATACTATTGTAAGCACTATCAATTATAGCAAGGGAGTTCTAAGCTCTAGGTTTATTTGCATAAAGCTAGTTTTATTTCATAAGCATTTAGTAGTAAAAGAATCTTGATTTGCCTAACTAACTCAAGTGGGCACATTAGTGTCATTCCCACAACTCTGTTGTGATCAAGTCAAATTCACCGTTCAAGTTCAAGTCACCATTCATAAGTCACATTTTGAAAATGGTCTGATGACGGAACAATATGGCATTTCCAATCGTTCATAACCGTGGACACGGCTATTCGAATAGTTTTACACTCTGCAGAGGTCACACACTTTTGCCATAACATTTGCAATAATCCGTCAGGGTTAACTGGCCCTGATTTATCACACTCCGTGTGCGGACTACCAAACATAACCTTTCAATTACATACCCTAGTATAGGCACCTCTCCCCATGAGCTTGGCCCCCGGTGAAGAACCAACTGGGAACTGCACAGGGCTTGGATAGGACATTCACCTCATTTCACGTCATTTCACATTTCAATGGAGGCAGCCTCGGCATAACCTCTATGACGCTTGTTTAGAGGGAACCCATACTAAAATACATAAGTTTCCAGTTAAGCCCTACCCAGATTCAGGTATTGTGGGGGTACTTTAAAATTTGGAATGGTATCGCATCCGAATCCAACCATCAGTTTTTGTAAACATTCACCATGTCATTCACAAGTCATATACACCTTCAAAACTTTCAATAGAATGACTCATCATTCTAAGGTTTTCAAAATCATTTGATTCACATGTTCCCATCTAGAGTAGTCACTTTTAGTTTTAGCACTAGCATCTAGTCATGAGGGGTGCTAACTAACTTGTAGCTCTCTAGGCTAACTTTGATGTTCTTGCAATACTCCATATCTAGACCAAAGTGAATCATGAATCAAAAATAAACTTTGATAATCCAAAGTAAAAGCTTTGCAAGAGTAAAACTTGGGATTGGATACAAAATAAAGTGTAATGGTGCCTTGCTCTAGTAGAGCTTTGCATTAGGGTAGCTTGGTAATATCTTGCAATAATATAGCTTTCCTTGAGTGGTGTATTGATTAAAGTTTTCTTCTTCTTCCTCGTAGAAGACCTCCTCCTCCTGGTAGTCCTCGGTACTAGCGTCTATACACGGATACGAGGTATACAATCACCAAACAATTCTTAAGCACTACACTTAACACACAAATGGTTCACACAAGCTAACTTAGCATCACAATATTATTACATGGTGGTTGACTTTGTTTTCTTTTTAAGAAAAATAATTTCCTCTCATTGAAATATTGATTAGGGTTTCTATTTATTTTCTTTGAGCAATAATTTCCTCTCGTTGAATCTTGTTGAGATTTAATTTCCTCACATAATAAAGTATGAGTACATGTTGACCAAGGTCAACACTTCATATTTATCATTTGGGGAAAATGATTTAAATGAGGTATTATACCTCATGCAATTTAAATACTACTATGGAAATGATTTAATATTCTCAAGTAATAACATATGGGGTCATGAGGACTAATGTCATCACCTCATATTGAATTACTTAGAAAAATGATTTAAATGAGATGCTATATCTCATAGAATTTAAATACTATTTTTGAAATAATTAAAATGAGCTAGAAATGGCCACATAGCCACTATTTGAATCTAGCCCATGATCATATGAAACAATCATATCATATTTTTGCATATTCAGATAGACCATATGAAATGTGATTTTTGAGAGTTGGAATCAACTCAAAATAATTCATGGTTAATTTTATAAAAATGTTTGAATTTGGAAAAGGTTCTGACTTGTAATTTTTCTTGCCATTGATCTATAATGAACTAGGGTTTGAGACCAGTGGGGTTTGTTAGAGATTTTCATAAGTTTTCCAAATATATAAAATTCATCAAATTTGGTTCAGTAGATTTGATTCTATTAAATTTTGAATCAAGCACCAGTATTGAATTTAGTTTAAATGGATTAAATCAAATTTGAATTACTGGGCTACGCGGGAAAATGAAATGGGCCAGGAGAGGGAAAAGGGGAGCAGGCCGGCCCAGCTACGCGTCTCGCACGCAGCGGGCCGCCTGACAGTGGCCCCCACTGTCAGCGGGTTTTAAACAGCGAAACGGTATGGATCGGAGGTGGTCATAGGATTAGAGATGGATCGGACGGCTCACAGCCATCGTCGTCTCCGGCGAGAGGGGGTACTGGCAGCGGTGAGGGTAGGGGGTCGGCGGCTCACCTGAGCTCTGGCGAGGCTTGGCGTCGGCGGCGTTCGACGTTGTCGACGACGGCGAGGCGAATGGTGGTCGTGGGAGCGGCTGGGGTGGCGCCAATCATCGTCGCCGTCTTGCTACTACCGCGGCGGTCACCAATGAAATTCCGGCGAGGGAGAGGACAATGTGGAGGGGCGAGAGGTCGAGGAGGCTCAGAGAGGAGAGGAGAGGCGACTGGTGTGCTGGAGAAGGGTCGGGGTGGCCTCTATTTATAGCGGGCGAGGTGCTGCGGCACGGCATGGTGAGGTCGTCGTCGTCGATGATGCTACAGTGGCGGAGTGGCTCAGGCGATAACGCAGGGGCGTTCTTGGCGTCACGACGAGTACGACGGGCGTGACAGCATCGAAAAAGGTGGACGGTGGCGGTCGTCATCGTCATGCGACCGTGCAGTACCACGGCGGAGAGCGTCGGTGATGACGGTGGCTACAAGCCTATCGCCGGCAATTGGGGATATCTTGGCGCTTGCTGAGGTCATGGCGAGGCTACTGGCGAGAGGAGAGGGTGAGGGGAGGACGGAGTCAGCGGGGCGGCGTCGTGCACCGTCGTGTCCAGGGACATGTCTGGCGCGCTCTGGCGCGTCTGGACGTCACTGGGCACGTACTGGCCAGGGCTTTGTCGTGCTCTCCTTGGTCGAGGGAGTGTACCAGCAGGTGTGTGGGAGTGAGGGGAGGCTAGTAGACATGGTGAGAGGGGCCATAGAGGAGTGGATAGAAGATTGGCATGGTGAGTGACATGCACACCTCGGCATGGTCAGGTCATGGAAGAAATTGTCCATGATCATTGCCTCTGAGGCTGGGCATTGTTTACTGGGTGCAAGAGGGTGCTAATATTGACCAGAGAGGGGAGAGTGTGGGTTTAAAACCTCTGGATATTGGAGTGTGTGGAGTTGGTAGATCAATGCACACAATGTGTTTGTGTTAATGGCCGAAAGAGAAAATATTTGAATTTTGGCACAAAATTTTATGGTTGTGTCTCACATAATGTTTGGCATCTCCTGATGGTGTTGGTTTGAAAATTGGAGTGGTTTTGTAAAAATCCAAATGTGGGGTGATCTTAAATCTGATTCAACATTGCCACTTTGCATCATTATATTAAGAAATTGAAAAGGAATTAGTCAAGGTGGTCAACACCAAAATTGTTCAAATTGATGAGGTCTTGGATGAGGTGCAAAGGGTTCAGCAAGTTTGGTTTAAGAATCTCTTAATAAAGGGGCTCAAAGAGGGTAAGATGTTAAAATTGTCACATGTGACCATTATCACATGTAACTTGGTTTTGATTTTTATTTTGATTTGATTTGCATTTCTTTGGTTCAAAAGTGATTCTTATTAGTTTAGTAACATTTCCAAACCATTGACATAATTCAAAATGGCCTAGGTTAAAGATTTGCAAAAATGGCCATAGCCTCATATGTGGATTTCATGTGTTTATTTTATTTTCTTTTTCTTTGACCAAAGGTCCTTGTTTTGGGTTCATGGAGTGTTAGATTAAGTTTAAATATGGGTTCAAACCATTTTGGTAAAGTAAAGATGGCATAAGCCAAGTTTTGCAACTATGGCTATATGCCCACATATGCTTTTCCTTTTATTTTGTTTTCTTTTTATTTGTTCCTCTTTGGGATTTAAAAGGGTAGGGTTTAGGGTTTAGAAACATGTTCAATACCTCAAACAAGCAATCATGGCAAGAATCATCACATACATGCATGAGCACTATGCACATAACTTAGTTTAATAAAAGTTTTTGTTGGTTCCAAAATTTGGAAAAAGGAAATTCATTTTTTTCTACTTTGTTTGAAAAGTTGGGATGTTACATGCTATTATGCATAATAATTTCATGCATTTTACTTATTTGTGTGTTTACCCCCATGACGGCGTGTACCCGACATATGCGGACACGCTATTGGGGAACCCCAAGAGGAAGGTGTGATGAGTACAGCAGTGATGTCTACGGGTGCTTCTATTCTTGTAGACAGTGTTGGGCCTCCAAGAGCAGAGGTTTGTAGAACAGCAGCAAGTTTCCCTTAAGTGGATTACCCCAAGGTTTATCGAACTCAGGGAGGAAGAGGTCAAAGATATCCCTCTCAAGCAACCCTGCAACCACAAAGCAAGAAGTCTCTTGTGTCCCCAACACACCTAATAGGTGCACTAGTTCGGCGAAGAGATAGTGAAATACAAGTGGTATGAATGAATATGAGCAGTAGTACGGCGCCAAAATAGACGTGCTGATGGTAGTATGCAGGTAATAAACAAGAAGTAGTAACGCAGTAAAACAGTAAACAAGCAGCGATAGCGTATTTAGGAACAAGGCCTAGGGATTAGACTTTCACTAGTGGACACTCTCAACTTTGATCACATAATGAATAGATAAATGCATACTCTACACTCTCTTGTTGGATGATGAACACATTGCGTAGGATTACACGAACCCTCAATGCCGGAGTTAACAAGCTCCACAATTAAATGTTCATATTTAAATAACCTTAGAGTGCATGAAAGATCGACACGACTAAACCAAGTACTAACATAGCATGCACACTGTCACCTTCACGCATGTAGGAGGAATAGATCTCATCAATACCATCATAGCAATAGTTAACTTCATAATCTACAAGAGATCATAATCATAGCCTACGCCAAGTACTAACACGGATGCACACACTGTCACCATTACATCGTGTAGGAGGAATAAAACTACTTTAATAACATCACTAGAGTAGCACATAGATAAATTGTGATACAAAACATATTGCAATCATAAAGAGATATAAATAAGCACTTCACTACGCCATTCATAACAGTGAATAAGTATTCTGTGAAATATAGCCTAAGAGACCCACACGGTGCACACACTATCACCTTTACACACGTGGGACAAGGAGTCTCCGGAGATCACATAAGTAAAACTCACTTGACTAGCATAATGACATCTAGATTACAAGCATCATCATATGAATCTCAATCATGTAAGGCAGCTCATGAGATTATTGTATTGAACTACATAGGAGAGAGATGAACCACATAGCTACCGGTACAGCCCCGAGCCTCGATGGAGAACTACTCCCTCTTCATGGGAGCAAGGCGTTGATGAAGATGGCGGTGGAGATGGCAGCGGTGTCGATGGAGAAGCCTTCCGGGGGCACTTCCCCGTCCGGCATGGTGCCGGAACAGAGACTCCTGTCCCCCAGATCTTGGCTTCGCGATGGCGGTGCTCTGGAAGGTTTCTCGTACCGTGGCTTCCTCCGTCGGGGTTTTTAGGTCATGACCTTTAAATAGGCGAAAGGGGAGCCTCGGAGGGGCACCAGGGTGCCCTCACCACCAGGTGGCGCGGCCGGGCTGGGCCCGCGCCAGGTGTGGTGTGGGGCCCCGGCCCATCTCGGCCCCTCTTCGGTGATCGGAAGCTTCGGGAAAAATAGGAACTCGGGCGTTGATTTTGTCCAATTCGAGAATATTTCGTTACTAGGATTTCTGAAACCAAAAACAGCAGAAAACAGGAACGGCACTTCGGCATCTTGTTAATAGGTTCCAAAATGCGTAAATACGACATATAATGTGCATAAAACATGTAGGTATCATCAATAAAGTAGCATGGAACATAAGAAATTATCGATACGTTGGAGACGTATCGCATCCCCAAGCTTAGCTCGTCCCGAGCAGGTAAAACGATAACAAAGATAATTTCTGAAGTGACATGCTATCATAATATTGATCATACTATTTGTAAACATATGTAATGAATGCAGCGATCAAAACAAAGGTAATGACATGAGTAAACAACTGAATCATAAAGCAAAGACTTTTCATGAATAGTACGTCAAGACAAGCATCAATAAGTCTTGCATAAAAGTTAACTCATAAAGCAATAAATCAAAGTAAAGGTGTTGAAGCAACACAAAGGAAGATTAAGTTTCAGCGGTTGCTTTCAACTTATAACATGTATATCTCATGGATATTGTCAACATAGAGTAATATAACAAGTGCAATATGCAAGTATGTAGGAATCAATGCACAGTTCACACAAGTGTTTGCTTCTTGAGGTGGAGAGAGATAGGTAAACCGACTCAACAATAAAAGTAAAAGAAAGGTCCTTCAAAGAGGAAAGCATCGATTGCTGTATTTGTGCTAGAGCTTTTATTTTGAAAACATAAAGAGAGCATAAAAGTAAAATTTTGAGAGGTGTTTGTTGTTATCAACGAATGGTAGTGGGCACTCTAACTACCTCATCAACCAGACTTTCAAGAGCGGCTCCCATGAAGGACGTTATCTCTACCAGCAAGGTAGATCATCCCTCTTCTCTTTTGTTTACATATGTACTTTAGTTTAGTTTTTATTTATTTATGGATGACACTCCTCCCAACCTTTTGCTTACACAAGCCATGGCTAACCGAATCCTCGGGTGCCTTCCAACATTCACATACCATGGAGGAGTGTCTATTTGCAAATTTAAGTTGCTTATGATAAATCAGAGCAAAACATGTGAAGAGAATTATTAATGCAAGTTAATTAATTGAGGCTGGGAACCTCATTGCCAGCTCTTTTTGCAAAATTATTGGATGGATGAAGCCACTAGTCCATTGTGAAAGTCTGTCAAAAGTAAATGACAAGATCGAAAGATAAAACACCACATACTTCCTCATGAGCTATAAAACATTGACACAAATAAGAGGTAATAACTTTTGATTTGTTTAAAGGTAGCACTCAAGCAATTTACTTTGGAATGGCGGAGAAATACCATGTAGTAGGTAGGTATGGTGGACACAAATGGCATGAATATTGGCTCAAGTATTTGGATGCATGAGAAGTATTCCCTCTCGATACAAGGTTTAGGCTAGCAAGGTTATTTGAAACAAACACAAGGATGAACTGGTGCAGCAAAACTCACATAAAAGACATATTGTAAACATTATAAGACTTTACATCGTCTTCCTTGTTGTTCAAACTCAATACTAGAAATTATCTAGACCTTAGAGAGATCAATTATGAAAACCAAATTTTAGCATGCTCTATGTATTTCTTCACTAATAGGTGCAAAGTATATGATGCAAGAGCTTAAACATGAGCACAACAATTGCCAAGTATCACATTATCCAAGACATTTTACCAATTACTACATGTAGCATTTTCCAATTCCAACCATATAACAATTTAACGAAGAGGAAACTTCGCCATGAATATTATGAGCTAAGAACACATGTGTTCATACGAACCAGCGGAGCGTGTCCCTCTCCCACACAAGGATGAACTTATTCAGAGAACTAAGATAACAAAACAAAAATAAAAGCACACACAGACGCTCCAAGTAAAGTACATAAGATGTGACCGAATAAAAATATAGTTTCAAGAGAAGGAACCTGATACTTTGTCGATGAAGAAGCCTTGGGCATCCCCAAGCTTAGACGCTTGAGTCTTCTTGAAATATGCAGGGATGAACCACGGGGCATCCCCAAGCTTAGAGCTTTCACTCCTCTTGATCATAGTATATCATACTCCTCTCTTGACCCTTGAAAACTTCCTTCACACCAAACTTCAAGCAAACTCATTAGAGGGTTAGTGCATAATCAAAAATTCACATGTTCAGAGGTGACACAATCATTCTTAACACTTCTGGACATTGCATAAAGCTACTGGACATTAATGGATCAAAGAAATGAATCCAACATAGCAAAAGAGGCAATGCGAAATAAAAGGCAGAATCTGTCAAAAACAGAACAGTCCGTAAAGACGAATTTAAAGATGGCACCAGACTTGCTCAAATGGAAAAACTCAAAACTAATGAAAGTTGCGTACATATCTGAGGATCAAGCTCGTAAATTGGCAGATTTTTTCGAATTTTCTACAGAGAACTGTGCCCAGATTCGTGACAGACAGCAATGCTGTTTCTGCGCAGCGATCCTAAATATAACATCAACTTTAACATAGAAACTTTACTTGGCACAAAAACATGATAAGGAGAGGTTGCTACAGTAGTAAACAACTTCCAAGACACAAATATAAAACAAAGTACTGTAGTAAAAAAACACATGGGTTATCTCCCAAGAAGTTCTTTCTTTATAGCCATTAAGATGGGCTCAGCAGTTTTAATGATGCACTCGCAAGAAATAGGAGTTGAAGCAAAAGAGAGCATTAAGAGGCAAATTCAAAACACATTTAAGTCTAACATGCTTCCTATGCATAGGAATCTTGTCAATAAACAAGTTCATGAAGAGCAAAGTAACAAGCATAGGAAGATAAAACAAGTGTAGCTTCAAAAATTTCAGCATATAGAGAGGTGTTTTAGTAACATGAAAATTTTTACAACCATATTTTCCTCTCTCATAATAACTTTCAGTAGCAACATGAGCAAACTCAACAATATAACTATCACATAAAGCATTCTTATCATGAGTCTCATGCATAAAATTATTACTCCCCACATAGGCATAATCAATTTTATTAGTTGTAGTGGGAGCAAATTCAACAAAGTAGCTATCATTATTATTCTCATCATCAAATATAGGAGGCATAGTATCATCAAAGTAAATTTTCTCCTCAATGCTTGGGGGACTAAAAATATCATGCTCATCAAAGCCAGCTTCCCCAAGCTTAGAATTTTCCATAGCATTAGCAACAATAGTGTTCAAAGCATTCATATTAATATGTTCCATGGGTTTTTTAATTTTCGCATCAAACCATCCATGTCTTAAATCAGAAATAGAATAAGAAGCTCATTGTTGTCCATTATGCCTAACTAGTGTAAACAAGAAACCAAATGTCGCAATTGCAGAGTCTAAAGGAAATAGCTTCGAGCACACACACAATGGCGCCAGAAAAGTGTTACCTGAACCGAAGTATGAGTGCCTTTTACCTTTCCCCGGCAACGGCGCCAAAAGTGCTTGATGTCTACGGGTGCTTCTATTCTTGTAGACAGTGTTGGGCCTCCAAGAGCAGAGGTTTGTAGAACAGCAGCAAGTTTCCCTTAAGTGGATTACCCAAGGTTTATCGAACTCGGGAGGAAGAGGTCAAAGATATCCCTCTCAAGCAACCCCGCAACCACAAAGCAAGAAGTCTCTTGTGTCCCCAACACACCTAATAGGTGCACTAGTTCGGCGAAGAGATAGTGAAATACAAGTGGTATGAATGAATATGAGCAGTAGTACGGCGCCAAAATAGCTCGCTGGCGTGCAGCTTGATGGTAGTAATATTGCAGAAGTAAACAAGCAGTAGTAACGCAGAAACAGAACAAGCAATGCAGTATTTAGAACAAGGCCTAGGGATTAGACTTTCACTAGTGGACACTCTCAACTTTGATCACATAAAAGAATAGATAAATGCATACTCTACACTCTCTTGTTGGATGATGAACACATTGCGTAGGATTACACGAACCCTCAATGCCGGAGTTAACAAGCTCCACAATTAAATGTTCATATTTAAATAACCTTAGAGTGCATGAAAGATCGACACGACTAAACCAAGTACTAACATAGCATGCACACTGTCACCTTCACGCATGTAGGAGGAATAGATCTCATCAATACCATCATAGCAATAGTTAACTTCATAATCTACAAGAGATCATAATCATAGCCTACGCCAAGTACTAACACGGATGCACACACTGTCACCATTACATCGTGTAGGAGGAATAAAACTACTTTAATAACATCACTAGAGTAGCACATAGATAAATTGTGATACAAAACATATTGCAATCATAAAGAGATATAAATAAGCACTTCACTACGCCATTCATAATAGTGAATAAGTATTCTGTGAAATATAGCCTAAGAGACCCACACGGTGCACACACTATCACCTTTACACACGTGGGACAAGGAGTCTCCGGAGATCACATAAGTAAAACTCACTTGACTAGCATAATGACATCTAGATTACAAGCATCATCATATGAATCTCAATCATGTAAGGCAGCTCATGAGATTATTGTATTGAACTACATAGGAGAGAGATGAACCACATAGCTACCGGACAGCCCCGAGCCTCGATGGAGAACTACCTCTTTCATGGGAGCAGCGTTGATGAAGATGGCGGTGGAGATGGCAGCGGTGTCGATGGAGAAGCCTTCCGGGCACTTCCCCGTCCGGCAGGGTGCGGAACGGAGACTCTGTCCCCCGATCTTGGCTTCGCGATGGCGGCGGCTCGGAAGGTTTCTCGTACCGTGGCTTCCTCCGTCGGGGTTTTTAGGTCAGGACCTTTAAATAGGCGAGGGGAGCCCTGAGGGGCACCAGGGTGCCCTCACCACCTGTGGCGTGGCCAGGCCGCGCCCTGTGTGGGGCCCCCGGCCCATCTCTCTCCCCTCTTCGGTGATCCTGAAGCTTCCGGGGAAAAAGGAACTGGGCGTTGATTTCGTCCAATTCCGAGAATATTTCGTTACTAGGATTTCGAAACCAAAAACAGCAGAAACAGGAACGGCACTTCGGCATCTTGTTAATAGGTTAGTTCCAGAAAATATAAATACGACATATAATGTGCATAAAACATGTAGGTATCATCAATAAAGTAGCATGGAACATAAGAAATTATCGATACGTTGGAGACGTATCAAGCAGCAAGTTTTCTCTCTGTATGAAACCAAGGTTTAATCGACTAGTAGGAGAAAAGCGTGACTTCTGAAGGTGTTGCTGGCTGACTAGTGGCAGGACGCACTACCGGCGTCAGCAACAACATGGAACCTGCACACAACACAACCAAAGTACTTTGCCTCAACTTACAGTGAGGTTGTCAATCTCACCGGTTTGGTGAATACAAATGATTAGACGTATCGAATGGAAGGAGATGTTTGCAGAAAGTAAACAGAACATGATTGCAGTTGAATTTATCAGTAAAGGAAATAGGACCGGGGTCCACAGTTTACTATAGGTGTCTCTCCATAAAGAAATAACATGTTGGGTAAACAAATTACAGCTGGGCAATTGACAGAATATCGATCGATACATGACAAGATGATTACTATGATAATTTGGTATTGGGCATTGCAACATAATACATAGACCGTAATCCAACTGCGTCTATGACCAATAATCCACCTTCAGGTTAGCGTCTGCACCCCTTCCAGTACAAAGTTGCAAGCAACAGACTATAGAATTACCGTTGATAAAACATTGTTGGGTTATCCCTAGTAGCAACAGCACATCTACAACCTTAGAAGTTATAAATTCACTCTCCCAGGAAACTAGAGGCATGAACCTACTATAGACCATAAATACCTCCTCTTGGAGTCACAAGTACCACTTGGGCAGAGTTTCTACTAGCAACGGAGAGCATGCAAGATCATAAAATAACATATGACATGAGTATATAATCAATCTTAACATTCGGATTCCAGCAAACCAAACATACAGGATTATATAAAGATGATCTTGATCATGTAGCGCAACTCACAAGATCGATACATGAATCACAAACTGGAGAAGACAACCATCTAGCTACTGCTATGGACCCATAGTCCAGGGATGAACTACTCACGCATCACTTTGAAGGCGGGCATGTCGATGTAGATGCCTCCGGCGATGATTTCCCCCTCCGGCAGGGTGCCGGGAAGAGCTTCAGAACCCCCCGAGATGGGTTCGGCGATGGCGGCCGCGATGGAACTTTTCGTGGATTTTGGCTTAGGTATCCATGATTTTCCCGGGATCGTGAATAAATAGGCGGAGGATTGAGGTCGGTGGGGCGACTATGGGCCCCACACCATGCCTTGGCGTGGGCCAGGCCTAGGCCGCGCCAAGGGCTGGTGTGGGCGCCCTGGTGCACCTCTTCGTCCCCCCTCCGGACTTCGTCTTCGTTTCGGTAAAATACTGGCTTTGGCTTTTCTTTCGTCCAATTCCGAGAATATTTCCTGTACAACTTTTCTGAAATACAAAAGAGCAAAAAACAGAGAATATTTCCTGTCGGAATCATGTAAAAGTGCAAAAAGTGTAAACAAAACATATATGAATTGGTGTAAAACAAGCATGGAGCATCAAAAATTATAGATACGTTTGAGACGTATCACCCCATTTGATGGAATTCTTCTAATGTTCAAATGATTTTTTATCTTTATTTTGTAATTAATAATGGATTTTGAATACTTAATCCATCTAAAATAGTATAATTTATTTTAATAATGATTTTATTTGACTTTTTTTACATTATAAATACAAATATATTATTTAGATTTTATTGAGATTTTTCTTGAATTTTAAATAAATAAGAAAGTTCTTTTTGGAATCAATATTCCAGCATTATTTTGAATGATAATGATTTTGTATCAAAAACCAAAATTTTCTCTAGTTTTATATTTTCTTTTACAAAAAATAATTTTGATGATTTTTCTATATTTTTCTCACATTTATTTGTGGGGGTTTTGGTTAACTTTTTAATAAAAAGGTATTTTTCGAAGCACAAAATGTTGGAGATATGCCCAAGAGGCAATAATAAAAGTGGTTATTATATATCTTTGTGTTTATGATAAATGTTTATATACCATGCTATAATTGTATTAACCGAAACATTAATACATGTGTGTTATGTAAACAACAACGAGTCCCTAGTAAGCCTCTTAACTAGCTTGTTGATTAATAGATGATCATAGTTTCATGATCATGAACATTGGATGTTATTAATAACAAGGTTATGTCATTATATGAATGATGTAATGGACACACCCAATTAAGCGTAGCATAATATCACGTCATTAAGTTATTTGCTATAAGCTTTCGTTACATAGTTACCTAGTCCTTTAGACCATGAGATCATATAAATCACTTATATCGGAAAGGTACTTCGATTACATCAAACGCCACTGCGTAAATGGGTGGTTATAAAGGTGGGATTAAGTATCCGGAAAGTATGAGTTGAGGCATATGGATCACAGTGGGATTTGTCCATCCCGATGATGGATAGATATACTCCGGGCCCTCTCGGTGGAATGTCATCTAAATAGCTTGCAAGCATATGAATGGTTCATAAGAGACCACATACCACGGTACGAGTAAAGAGTACTTGTCAGGAGACGAGGTTGAACAAGGTATAGAGATACCGATGATCAAACCTCGGACAAGCAAAATATCGCGTGACAAAGGGAATTGGTATCGTATGTGAATGGTTCATTCAATCACCAAGTCATCGTCGAATATGTGGGAGCCATTATGGATCTCCAGATCCCGCTATTGGTTATTGGTCGGAGAGAGGTCTCAACCATGTCTACATAGTTCGCGAACCGTAGGGTGACACACTTAAGGTTTGATGTCGTTTAAAGTAGATATGGAATAAAGGAATGGAGTTCGAAGTTTTGTTCGGAGTCTCGGATGGGATCCTGGACATCACGAGGAGGTCCAGAATGGTCCAGAGAATAAGATTCATATATAGGAAGTCATATTCCAAGTTTGGAAATGATCCGGTGCATTTATGGCAGGTTCTAGAAGGTTCTAGAAAAGTCCGGAAGAAATCACCATGGAAAGTGGAGTCCCGGAGGGACTCCACCTTGCATGGCCAGCCAACCCTAAGGGGAGGAGTCCAAGGTGGACTCCCCAAGGGTGGCCGGCCAAACCCCAAGGAAGGGGTGGGAGTCCCACCTTGAGTGGGATTCCCCCTTGGGTAGGTTTTGTCCCTATGGAAGGTTTTGGTTTCGGGTCTTATTCGAAGACTTGGATACCAACACTTGGGGATTTCCACCTATATAATGAGGAGGAGAGGGAGGGGGCTGCCCACTCTTGGCCGCACCACCTAGGGCTGCCCATGGCCGGCGCCCTAGCCACCCCCTCTCCCCAAACCCTAGCCTCTCCTCCTCCACCACTTCTCCCGCATACGCTTAGGCGAAGCCCTGCCGGAGTTCTCCACCACCACCGCCACCGCCACCACGCCGTCGTGCTATCGGGATTCCGAGGAGGATCTACTACTTCCTCTGCCCGCTGGAACGGGGAGAAGGACGTCGTCTTCATCAACACCGAACGTGTGACCGAGTACGGAGGTGCTGCCCGATTGTGGCACCGTCAAGATCTTCTACGCGCTTTGAAAGCGGCAAGTGATCGTCTACCGCAGCAACGAGGGCCTCCTCTTGTAGGCTTTGGAAATCTTCAAGGGTTAGTCTCGTTCATCCCCTCGTTGCTACCGTCTTCTAGATTGCATCTTGGCTTGGATTGCGTTCTCGCGGTAGGAATTTTTTTGTTTTCTATGCTACAAATCCCTTCACAAAAAATACCCCTAGCTCCAGCAGTCTAACCTATCGGGTTAGGTCTAACCGACGGGCTTGTTCTATGCCAGACCCCCCCCCACTCTCTTGTCTCTCTCCTCTCCCGTGATGTCCATGGCGATTTCGTCATCGTCACCCCTTGATTACTGCTAGCTCCATCCCCCTCCATCGTCGTCGTTGGTCGCAATCAACGAGCCGTCATCCTCTCTCTCTTATTGTCCGCTTCGATCCGTTTCCTCCTCTCTCACGCGGCCATGCGCACCCCTCTTTGAAATCTAGGGTTTTAGAGGGATGTATCCCCCATGCTCTGTTGGACCTCGCCATTTCTTGACGTCCTGGTGGTCTCATGTTGCTCATGCGTTGGTGCATGTTCTTCGGAGCCTTCCGTGGACTCACCACCATCACGGTCGTGTGAGCCTAGATTCACCATGACGTGTTGGTTGCTTCCAGGTGCACGTAAGGTCATATCTCTTCTCTTCCTCTATGTCTTCCTCTATTAAAGCTTTGTTCGTCGATCCTTAGGGTTGGGGTTTTGGTTCTCTATCTATTGCACTATATTCTTGTTCTAGGGTTCAAATGTTGTTAATTATCACTATATTATCAGTTTCTCCCAAGTAGCTTCCCATTCAGGGTGATGTTTCCATTGCACTATACATTACTTGATTGCTCGCTTTCTTAATATTTTCTAGTTAAGTCAGATTGTAACTCGAGCTCTTCATGTGAAACTAGTTCATCCGGTCTCTTCAAACATTTTCGGAGTTGTGACACATAGAAAACATTATGTGCTAATTTTAACCTCTCCTGTAACTCTAACTCAAAAGCTACTCCTCGATTCTAACTCAGAATCTTGAAAGGTTCTATGTATTTGGGATTTATCTTCCCCTTAAATCCAGATATCTTCAATCCTTACATTGGGCTTACTTTTAGGTATGTCATGTCTCCTATTTGGGGTTCCCACTCCTCCTCTTCTAGTCTGCGTAACTCTTCTATCTACTCTTTTCTATCGTCAAACGATCTCTACTAATATTAATTGTTGTAATCAGGTGCTATAACATAGGAGGAGGCGCAGTGGGATGATGGTGAACGTGCATTCCCCTACCTCTAAGTTGATTTTGCATGTTTTGTAACAACACTAGCGAGTTTTTACCGTGTGCTAAGATGTGTAGGGATTATTAAAATAATAGCACAAGACGATGGTCGGCCCCTCAAAAAGGAGAAAAATAGGATTTACTTAAAGATGGCGTTCTGTAGATGTGTTTGTGTACTTTGTAGTAGGAACACGTACTATGAGGAGGGGTTCAACGGTGGAAATGCATGGGAAATTCAAACACATTGGTGAAACCCTATATACAGTCTCACTAACCTTTCCTACACTGGTGTGAGAGAAACCCACTTTGTGGTTGTTGAATTTCCCATGCATATAGGTGTGTTGAGAAGTGACGAGACCGGATTATCCGGCCCCTAGAGGTTGGATTATCAACCCGAGGCAAAAATTCTGCCCTCCGATATTTGCAAATAATTCTACCCTCGAAAAACGGTTAAGGACCTAGAGATGTCCCATTTCCGCGGCACTCTAGTGCCAACCGGATTATCTGGGCCACATATTTGGTAGCACCGGATTATCCGGTGCAGACCGGAATATCCGACCAAGTAGCCCCAGGATTATTTGGGGGTGGGGGAGATTATCTGGCCCTACTTCGACCGGAATATCCGGCCTTGCGCAGCTACAAATTGGGGAGACCTACAAATATCCATCCACTTCATCTCCTACCTCCAAGGTTGAACACAGACTCTCTCTCTCTCTCTCCACCATTATCTTAAGCTTCAGTTTCCACTAGATCTCCCCATTCTTCCAAGAACTATTGATGCCCTTTTGGGAATTGAGGGAGGATACATAGATCTACAATCCCACCAAAGGAATTTGAATTTCCCCTTCATTCCATTGGAACTTGTTACTCTTGGGTTATTTGGAACCCTAGATGGAAGAGGTCGTCCTGAAGCTATTTCTTTGTGTAATCTTCATGGCCCTCACTTGAGACCCTTGATATGTGTCAAATGTATCTATAATTTTTTATGCTCCATGCTTAATTTACACCAATTCATATATGTTTTGCTCATACTTCATTTTACTTTTATACATTTTTCGGCACTAACCTATTAACAAGATGCCACATTGTTAGTTCCCTATTTTCTGCTTTTTTGTATTTCAGAAAAGTTGTACAGGAAATATTCTCAGAATTGGAGGAAACAAAAGCCGAAGTCAATATTTTACCGCAA
This sequence comes from Lolium multiflorum, assembly GCA_030979885.1. Classification (NCBI taxonomy): domain Eukaryota; kingdom Viridiplantae; phylum Streptophyta; class Magnoliopsida; order Poales; family Poaceae; genus Lolium; species Lolium multiflorum. The sequence continues at coordinate 68,581,537 of CM061748.1, read as the reverse complement.
CGAAGACAGAGTCCAGAGGGGGGTCGAAGGGGGGCAGCAGGGCGGCCACTCCAGCCCTAGGCGCGGCCTAGCCCTGGCCCGCGCCTAGGGGTGGTGTGGGCCACCCTAGCCTCCACCGACATCGCCCCTCCATCCACGAAAAGTTCCGTCGCGACCGCCATTGCAGAACCCATCTCGGGGGGTTCTGAAGCTATTCCCGGCACCCTGCCGGAGGGGGAAATCATTGCCGGAGGCATTTACATCGCCATGCCCGCCTCCAAAGTGATGTGTGAGTATTTAATCCCTGGACTATGGGTCCATAGCAGTAGCTAAATGGTTGTCTTCTTCAATTTGTGCCTCATGTTTAGATCTTGTGAGCTGCCCTACATGATCAAGATCATCTATATGTAATGTTACATGTTGTGTTTGCTGGGATTCGATGAATATTGTATGCTATGTTGAGATCGATTATATATTCATGTCATATGTTATTTGTGATCTTGAATGCTCTCCGTTGCTAGTAGATACTCTGGCCAAATAGATGCTTGTGACTCCAAGAGGGGGTATTTATGCTCGATAGTAGGGTCATGCCTCTAGTTTTCTGGAAGAGTGAAAATAACTTCTAAGATTGTAGATGGGTTGTTGCTACTAGGGAGAAAACAACAATGCTTTATCCAAGGGTAATTATATTGTTTACTTTACACACATTGCTTAATGCTATAATCTTTTGCTTGTAACTTAATACTGGAGGTGAAAGGACACGGATGTTGCCTAGAGGGGGGTGAATAGGCGATTTAAAACTTTTATGAGATGGGCTTAACAAATGCGGAATAAAACTAGCGTTTACTTTGTCAAGCCCAAAGCCTATAAACTATGGTTCACCTATGTGCACCAACAACTTATTCTAAGCAATGGTTCACCTATGTGTACCAACAACTTATGCTAAGCAAGACAAGCAACTTATGTGATAGCACGATATATATATAACTTCAAGCACGATGGCTATCACAAAGTAAAGTGCATAAGTAAAGAGCTCGGGTATAGGAATAACCGAAGTGACGCGGAGACAACGATGTAGCCCGAAGTTCACACTCTTGCGAGTGCTACTCTCCGTTGGAGCGGTGTGGAGGACAAGTCACTCCAAATGCACGAGGGCCACCGTATTCTCCTCGAGAATTCCCACCAAAAGGGATGTCCTCGATCCACTATGGGACCTTAGGAAGGTCACCGAACCCGCACAAAGCTTGGGGCTATCTCCACAACTTAATTGGAGGCTCCCAACAAATTGCCACAAAGGCCTTGCCCTTGAAGATTCTCCACAACTTAATTGGAGTCCCCAAGAACACCACAAAGATGCCACAAAGGCCTTGCCCTTGAAGATTCTCCACAACTTAATTGGAGTCCCCAAGAACACCACAAAGATGCCACAAAGGCCTTGCCCTTGAAGATTCTCCACAACTTAATTGGAGTCCCCAAGAACACCACTAAGATGCCACAAAGGTCTAGAATCCGTCTAGGGTTCCAAGAACCCAAGAGTAACAACCTTCTTGCTTTCACCTCCACGAATCACCGTGGAGAACTCAAACCGATGCACCAAATGCAATGGCAAGAACACCACAAAGATGCTCAAGTCCTTCTCTCTCAAATTCCAACAAAGCTACAAAAGCTATTGGGGGAATAAGAGAGGAAGAACAAATAAGAGGAGGAACACCAAATTTCTCCAAGATCTAGATCTAGTGGATTCCCCTCACAAAGAGAGGGATTTGATTGGTAGGAATGTAGATCTAGATCTCCTCTTCCTTTTCCCTCAAAAAGATTCAAGAAGCATAGGAGGAGTAGAGGGAAAGGGAAGCTCTCAAGGTCAACAATGGTGGAGAGCACAAAGGGGAAGAGGTAGCTGCCCAAGGAGGAAGAAGGGGGCTTAAATACCCCCTCCCATCGAAATATGACCGTTTGGGTCAGCTCAGGCCGGATTTTCCGGGCCGGATATTTGCAAAATATCCGGGCCCCGAAAAACGGCTAAGGACATGAGAAAACTGCTCTCAGGATGGGGGCCGGACATTTGGCCGGATATTTGCCCGGATTTGTCCAAAAACCGGATTTTTCCGGGGGGCCGGATTATCCGCCCAAACTTGGGCCGGAATATCCGTCCCCCTGAAAACTGGCAGAAACATCAAACTGAAACGAGCATAATTTTAGCATCCGGACTCCGATTTTGATGATCTTGGGCTTGTTTTAAAGCTAGGAACAAGCTCTACAAGATCATGTAGGAAACCATCATAGTCCAACAAGGGAGGATAGAAACAAATGATGAAAGGTTTGACCTATCTAAAAAAGACATACCGGTAAAACCTCCAATCTTGAAAATGCAACAAGTTGCCCGTGCAAAAACCATTCTTGAACTAGAGCTTGTCATGAGAATAAGCACAAGCTCTAAATCATCACATGGATAAGATCCAAATAATAACCAAGAAAGATGATGCAAGGATGCAAAGGTTTGAGCTCTCTCCGAATGATACGATCGAGTTACTCACTCGAGAGCCCTCTTGATAGTACGGCAACTAAACTATAAACCGGTCTCCAACTACACTATGAGACCGGTGAGAAAGAAACCCTATCAAGAGCAAACCTTATACTTGCGCATTCCACTTGAGCTTGATGACGAAGATCTTGACCTCAACAAGATGGAACGCCTTTCTTGCTTGTGCTTGCTTGACGAAGTCTTGTAGATTGCTCCCCCATAAACCACCATGGGAGAGCTTCTTCTTCGGCGCATCTTCACATATCCATGATCACCATATGGATGGCAAGACTCAAGCAAAGGATCTCTTCGAGATGGCTCATCTTGAACTTGCACATCATTTCTTCATTCTTCATCATGTTGATGTCTTGAAGTAACTTGAGGGCTTACTTCATCTTCATCTTCAAGACATACTTGACACTTGATATCCTTCATCAATATCTTCTTATTGCAACCTTGAAGCCAACATATGGTTCAAGAATTGTCTATGGACAACTCCTACAAATATAACTCAATGCAAACATTAGTCCATAGGGATTGTCATTAATTACCAAAACCACACATGGGGGCTCCATGCACTTTCAATCTCTCCCATTTTGGTAATTGATGACAATCTCTTTGAGAGGGTTTATATAAGGAATTTAAGTAACAAATAAGTTGAATCTATAGAGCAAACTCCCCCATAATATATGCATGTGTGAATGATCTTGACTTTCATTGCATATATTGGCATTCAAAGCCTAGTGGAGTTTCCTCTAAATATTCAACTATGCAAAGCAACAAGATGCAATGCAATGAAGGCACATGCTTAAGCACAAAGCAAAGACATAACCAAATTCCCTTAAACCCTCCAAACTTCTCCCCCATTGGCACCAATTGCCGAAATGGGTGAAAAATTTAGAAGGCCAATATAGTGAGAGTTCCTCCATAGCGTGTGCATTTCTCATAATTCGAGTGGAATCAAATGCACATATCCAATTATGAATATTCGGAAGGAGTCACACCATAGATAGGATCAAAGATTGCAAAAAGATAACAAAGTCAAGAAGCTTCAACAAATGAAGCAAGCAACCAAATGAACCACAAAGAAGATACCAAAAGAAAGAAAGATATTATGATAAGATCAAGAAGATTGCTCTAAATAATATGAGGAAGCTCCCCAAGGTTTGTGCACAAAACAAGACAATTTGCATTGGAGTATAAAGTGCACAAACATGGAATCATCACTCCCATAATATCATTCAAAAACAAAATATACCAAGTGAATCAAACTCTAATGATCACCAAAAGATAGTGCTCTAAATTAAATGAGGAAGCTCCCCAAGGTACATGCATAAATTAAAATGTTGTATTTGAATACAATATGCATAACATGGAATCCTCACTCCCTCATTACCATTTAAAACACAAACATTTGGAATAGATCATAGATAGAGAAATAAGCTTAACACTTGCAACAAACAAATAGTTGAGCAACAAGTAAGAGGCACCATTATAAAAAGGCTCAACCAAGAGGATATGTGAAAGGCATGATAAAGCATATTATAAGACTATTACAAGGATGAGCAAAAAGCATCATCATAGTCTTCAATGAATTATATTGCTTAGCATGACCAATCAACACGCAATAAATAAATAAGATATCAAAAGGAGATGTATCATCTCTTATGTGTATAAGTTTCTCTAAGTGGGCAATATCACAAAGATATTTATCCACAAAGAAACATGCACACATAAAATAGATACGCAAGAAAAATAGTATGATATCCAAGACGAAGTCATGCAATATACCAATAAGAATTTTTTCTTAATAGCATGGCCAAAGGCTCAATTTTATCTTATTGTACATTCATGAACTTCAACCACAAACAACTAAAATACATCACAAATATCAACAAGGGATAGAAGATAGTTGGGATGCATTTGAGAAAGGTAACAAGTATCACAAACGGGGATACCAAAAGAAGTAACTAAATTTGCACTTTCATCTATATTGCACATGTGAGAGCCTTGAGGAATTGATATGCAACAAAATTGCTAGATAGGCATAGTTGGGATGGATGAATCATGAGCATGATTTAAAATACTTCCCAACAAATGCACTCATCTCAAATTACTCACATTCACAATAAAGAGGTTTCATTAAGACTTTTGCAAGAAGCACAACATTTGCAAATCAAGAGATTCATGCCAAGATGCAACCATAAGGTTGGATACAACAAAAGTATGCATGATAAGATACTTGTTACCAAGATAGCATTGGTGTGGATGTAGTAGATATGTGTTCGTTAATCATCCTATCTTGCCTCACGTTACCATTGAGTCACCACTTCTTTCCAAGAGTGAGACAAGCATTCAATGCATATCCATTGTACCTAACACAAAGGTAAGTACAAAATGGTCCCCAAACTAATTGGGTCCGAAGTAGTTAGACACACTACAACATATAGGACAAACTCCACAATTCTATGTGCATATAGATATGAAATTGAATTTCATGCACATCTTAGTCAAATTAGGATTTGATGGATTTTACCCTATATATTGGATCAAAGAAAGTGACACATGCCATAAGATATACATATATTAAATATGCATGCACAATACTTTCAAGAACCAAAGGAAGATACAATTTGGACAAAACACCAAATAAACCAAGAGACAATGGTTGTCCAAATTATATCAAAGAATCAAATCAACACAAGATTGACTTCAAAGACTTATCTCATTATAAGAAGCTAATTAAACCTAAGCACAAAGGAATGAGATAACCAACTCCCAAGAGAGCAAGGTTCCAACAAATAAACCAAACCCTCGACACTTTTTATGATGGCACAAAGTACCAAAAAGAAAATTTATGACTCCCAAAACCAAATTTTTGATAAAGATCAAGAGATGTTAAGCATTCTAACAAATATAGGAGAGCTCCCCCAAGATTAGTGCATTATCTAGGATTTTGCATATGAATACTAAATGCACAAAACTAGGATCATCACGCTACCTAAATCTACTAAAATGCTAAGAAAGTTTGAATAGACAAATTAGATCCATAAGATGCAAGGAAGACACATGGGAGTCAAAGCACAACACATTCATGGCAATAAATAAGACAATTTAAACACAAGAGCCAATGTAAATATGATCAATAAATTTCTACCCAATAATAGATTGCCAATTGTCCTAGGACAAGAGGTATTAGGAAATATTTTCCGGTGGTATTTTGTAAGTATATGTAAGATCATTTTTACACCAAATAAAACATATGGTAAAAGATAAGAGTTAACCAACATGCAAAGAGAGTTTCTTGATAGCTTCAATTAGTCATGCCAACATGCAAAGCAATTAATAGTATTCATACCAACATGCAAAGCAATTAATAGTATTCATACCAACATGCAAAGCAATTAATAGCATTAATACCAACATGCAAAGCAATTAATAGTATGACTTGAAGCACATGGTTTTACAAAAATGTATTGAGGGACACATTGTGAAAAACCATGCCAAGAAAAACTTTCACAAATAAGATCCACAAAGATATTAGCAATGAAGCCATTTAAGCAAATTGGAACTTGTTTGAGAAAACATGTCACATATGAGAGACAATTTACAATATCAATTCTATGTGACACAACCTCAAATGTTCACATTTCCTAGGCTTGTAATATGCACAAAGCTTATTACTCCCCCATAATGTGATAAGGAATTTATTTTCACAAGAGACAAATAAGATCCAACTAGAGATATTAATGGACATTAGAATTTGAATTTCTCATGAAGATGACATACCACATAGAGACTAGATAATCTTGCAATATCAATTCTAAGTGATATTCCTCATGTACACACATTGTTAGGATTGTGAAATTCCTAAAGGCATATCACTCCCCCAAAATGTTATAGTCCATTAATCTCTCATAAGAGCCATATAAGATACAACAAGATGCAAAGAGGCTCCAACACAAGCACAAATACATGGTGTGCAACCTAACATACATAGACTTGATTTCTCAAGAAAAACAAGTAGGATGCACAACATATACAAACACATGTTAGGAACAAAACTAACACATGCAAAGGGGCGAGTAACAATATAAATGAGTTGAGCACATGTTACCGCAAGGAGGAACATTGGGTGTATGATAGAAGTAAGATAACCAAAAGACTTGGCTTGAGATAATATAAATGATGAAGATCCCTTAATTCTTCATGATGTAGCCAAGTCTCCAATGCCCTCCAACAAGCACCTATTGATCAAGTTTTGGATTGTTGGTCCCCAACTAAGTTGGGTCCTAAGAGGTTAGTCACAATAGGCTTGGCAACCCAAATGGTTCTTTTCTTGACACCACTTTGAGCACCAACAAATTTGGCAAACACATTGCCACCCTCATCCTTACGAAGAGAATAAACATCATCAACGGTGATAGAGTTGGATGAGGTACCAATAGTGCAAAAGGAGGAGATGTGGCCCTTCTCACGGCATATGTAGCAAGTTCTTTTCTTCTCCTTCTTCTCACTAGATTTCTCCACAATGGGAGCATTGGCTTGATTCTTCTTGGGAAGTGACATTTCTTCAACTTGAGGTTGAATATGAGTTTGAGCTTGAGGCCGCTTCCCTTTTTGCTTCTTCTTCAAAGGGCAAGATCTAACATGGTGCCCTTCAATTTTGCACTTGAAGCAAACAATCTTGGCCGGGTCTTTGACTTGTACTTGGCCCTTGTTGTTGTTGTTGTTGGACTTTTTCTTGTTGTTGGATTTGAATCCAAGTCCACTCTTGTCATTGGGGGATTGTTGCACACTTAACATCGTGTCAAGTTTGCATTTCCCTTCATGACTCTTTACCAAGTCATTCTTCAAAGAAGTGACTTGGGCCTTGAGCTCTTTGATTTCCTCTACATGGTTAGTAACAACACAAGTACTAGAGGAAGTAGAATCTTCATTGTTAGAGCAACAAGGCAAGGAAGATAATTCATCACAAGATTTAGCAATATTATGAGTGGATGAATTACTAGGACTAGCACATGGTAATATAGCATTTTTGAGTAGTAGTGCTAGTATCCACATGAGGCTCACAAGGTGTTTCCTTTGATATGATAGCCTCATGAGCTAACTTTAGCCTATCATGAGAGGCTAGAAGATCCTCATGGGAGCTAGAAAGCTTTCCATGATTTTCTTCCAATTTCCCATAATTGCTAGTTAGCAAATCAAGTTGAGCCCTTAGCTCAACATTCTCCTTCAAGGTAGATGCTTCACAAGAAGTAGAGTTAGTAGCACAAACATCATTATCAATAGCAATAGGAGAAGGCAAGTTGGCATGCACTTTTAGATAAGAAGCTTTAAGTTGCTCATGCGACTCGGTGAGTTTGGTGAGCGCACTCTCAATGACCCTTGAGCCCTTTTTGAGTTGCTCAAAATCCTCAAGGAGTTTAGCATTAACAAACACAAGCTTATCATTTTTTAGCTTTAGTTCATTTGCCATCTCAAGAGCTCTATCATGGTTTTCCTTTTCTCTAGACAATTCTAGAGCAAAGGTCTCCTCAAGAGCTTCCTTGATGGTTTGTTCTTCTTCAAGTTCATTCTTTAATGATGCGACATCATCGGCATACTCTCGTTCAAGAGCACCCTTTTTATCAATGGTGTTCTCATGCATCCAAATAAGTTTTTGGCTCTCAATGGCGGTAGTGATACGTCTCCAACGTATCGATAATTTCTTATGTTCCATGCTACTTTATTGATGATACCTACATGTTTTATGCACATTATATGTCGTATTTACGCATTTTCGGAACTAACCTATTAACAAGATGCCGAAGTGCGCCTTTTCTGCTGTTTTTGGTTTCGAAATCCTAGTAAGGAAATATTCTCGGAATTGGACGAAATCAACGCCCAGGTTCCTATTTTGCCCGGAAGCATCAGAACACCCGAGAGCCGCCGAGGGGGCCACAGGGCCCCAGATGATAGTGGCGCCGGCCCCGGCCGCGCCCTATGGTGTGGGCACCCCTTCGACCCTCCTGCGCCGCCTCTTCGCCTATATAAAGCCCCCGCATCGAAAACCCTTACGGAGAAAGCCACGGTACGAGAAAAGTTCCGAGCCGCCGCCATCGCGAAGCCAAGATCCGGGGACAGGAGTCTCTGTTCGCACCTGCCGGACGGGGAAGTGCCCCGGAAGGCTTCTCCATCGACACCGCTGCCATCTCCACCGCCATCTTCATCACCGCTGCTGCTCCCATGAAGAGGGAGTAGTTCTCCATCGAGGCTGGGGCTGTACTGTAGCTATGTGGTTCATCTCTCTCCTATGTACTTCAATACAATAATCTCATGAGCTGCCTTACATGATTGAGATTCATATGATGATGCTTGTAATCTAGATGTCATTATGCTAGTCAAGTGAGTTTTACTTATGTGATCTCCGGAGACTCCTTGTCCCACGTGTGTAAAGGTGACAGTGTGTGCACCGTGTGGGTCTCTTAGGCTATATTTCACAGAATACTTATTCACTGTTATGAATGGCATAGTGAAGTGCTTATTTATATCTCTTTATGATTGCAATGTGTTTTGTATCACAATTTATCTATGTGCTACTCTAGCAATGTTATTAAAGTATTTTTATTCCTCCTGCACGATGTAATGGTGACAATGTGTGCATCCGTGTTAGTACTTGGTTTATGCTATGATCATGATCTCTTGTAGATTGCGAAGTTAACTATTGCTATGATAGTATTGATGTGTATTATTCCTCCTACATAAGCATGAAGGTGACAGTGTGCATGCTATGTTAGTACTTGGTTTAGTCTTTTGATCTATCTTACACTATAAGGTTACTAAAATATGAACATAATTGTGGAGCTTGTTAACTCCGGCATTGAGGGTTCGTGTAATCCTACGCAATGTGTTCATCATCCAACAAGAGTGTAGAGTATGCATTTATCTATTCTGTTATGTGATCAATGTTGAGAGTGTCCACTAGTGAAAGTCTATTCCCTAGGCCTTGTTCCTAAATACTGCTATCACTGCTTGTTACTGTTTTACTGTTACTGCTGCTTACCGCATGTTTACTTCCCGCAATATTACTACCATCAACTGCACGCCATTAAGCTATGGCGCCGTACTACTGCTCATATTCATTCATATCACTTGTATTTCATTATCTCTTCGCCGAACTAGTACACCTATTAGGTGTGTTGGGGACACAAGAGACTTCTTGTTTTGTGGTTGCAGGGTTGCATGAGAGGGATATCTTTGACCTCTTCCTCCCTGAGTTCGATAAACCTTGGGTGATCCACTTAAGGGAAACTTGCTGCTGTTCTACAAACCTCTCCTCTTGGAGGCCCAACACTGTCTACAAGAATAGAAGCTCCCGTAGACATCAGTAGTCAAGATTTCAAAGAAGTGAGTGCTAGCAATTTTATCTTTGCAAATAACCTTGAATACGCTCTTACCCTTATCGCGTAGAGAGACAACCCAATCCTCTTCTTCATATTCATCCTCATCCTTATCACCACGAGACATATTAGGATCCATGGTAGGAGGTACCGTGGAACCCTTGGCCATAAGGCATATATGAGGACCGTGAGATAAAGAGGAGGAGTTACTTGAGGCTCCTTTCAAGATCTTGTCTTGACCAATAGAATCTTTGGTTTCCTCTACATTGTTAGACACACAACAACTAGAGGAAATAGAAGCATTTTTATCATAGCCACAAGACAATGCAAGCATATCATCATTAGATTTATTCAAGCAACTTACACATGATATGCAAAGACTATCAACACAAGCATGTAAAACATTTCTAGTGCTAGATGTGTTTGAGTCCGTAGATGAAGCATTACAATGAGATAGAGATGAAGAATCATCAATAGTAAGCTCAATATCAACATTGCAATTTTCACCACCACTCACCATATCATTACCTTGTGTCTTACCACACTTGGGTGAAGTGGAAGAAGATGAGACCTCATCACGGCCGGAAGTGGAAGCAATACAATCATCCTTAATAATATTGGACACATCATATTTATCTTGAATCTTTGTCCATAACTCATGAGCGCTCCAAAAAGGCAAGTATGGAAAGAGACCTACATCTCTCAAAGCATTCATAAGAACATAAGAAGCTTGAGAATTGAGATATAAATTTTTCTCATCCTCTAACGATAGATTTTGTGAATCCATAGGAGGAGAAAAACCTATATCTACAATTTTCTCCATATGAGGGTCAATGTCCCGAAAATGACTAAGCATGCAAATTTTCCAAACATCATAATTTGTGCCATCTAATATAAGAGTGTTATCGTGCACTAATCCTCTAGCCGACATCTTTACTCTCAAGGCGGTGAAGCCTAAGAATGAGAGACCTTGCTCTGATACCAATTGAAAGGACACGGATGTCGCCTAGAGGGGGGTGAATAGGCGATTTAAAACTTTTATGAGATGGGCTTAACAAATGCGGAATAAAACTAGCGTTTACTTTGTCAAGCCCAAAGCCTATAAACTATGGTTCACCTATGTGCACCAACAACTTATTCTAAGCAATGGTTCACCTATGTGTACCAACAACTTATGCTAAGCAAGACAAGCAACTTATGTGATAGCACGATATATATATAACTTCAAGCACGATGGCTATCACAAAGTAAAGTGCATAAGTAAAGAGCTCGGGTATAGGAATAACCGAAGTGACGCGGAGACAACGATGTAGCCCGAAGTTCACACTCTTGCGAGTGCTACTCTCCGTTGGAGCGGTGTGGAGGACAAGTCACTCCAAATGCACGAGGGCCACCGTATTCTCCTCGAGAATTCCCACCAAAAGGGATGTCCTCGATCCACTATGGGACCTTAGGAAGGTCACCGAACCCGCACAAAGCTTGGGGCTATCTCCACAACTTAATTGGAGGCTCCCAACAAATTGCCACAAAGGCCTTGCCCTTGAAGATTCTCCACAACTTAATTGGAGTCCCCAAGAACACCACAAAGATGCCACAAAGGCCTTGCCCTTGAAGATTCTCCACAACTTAATTGGAGTCCCCAAGAACACCACAAAGATGCCACAAAGGCCTTGCCCTTGAAGATTCTCCACAACTTAATTGGAGTCCCCAAGAACACCACTAAGATGCCACAAAGGCCTAGAATCCGTCTAGGGTTCCAAGAACCCAAGAGTAACAACCTTCTTGCTTTCACCTCCACGAATCACCGTGGAGAACTCAAACCGATGCACCAAATGCAATGGCAAGAACACTACAAAGATGCTCAAGTCCTTCTCTCTCAAATTCCAACAAAGCTACAAAAGCTATTGGGGGAATAAGAGAGGAAGAACAAATAAGAGGAGGAACACCAAATTTCTCCAAGATCTAGATCTAGTGGATTCCCCTAAAAAAGCTTCAAGAAGCATAGGAGGAGTAGAGGGAAAGGGAAGCTCTCAAGGTCAACAATGGTGGAGAGCACAAAGGGGAAGAGGTAGCTGCCCAAGGAGGAAGAAGGGGGGCTTAAATACCCCCTCCCATCGAAATATGACCGTTTGGGTCAGCTCAGGCCGGATTTTCCGGGCCGGATATTTGCAAAATATCCGGGCCCCGAAAAACGAATAAGGACATGAGAAAACTGCTCTCAGGATGGGGGCCGGACATTTGGTCGGATATTTGCTCGGATTTGTCCAAAAACCGGATTTTTCCGGGGGGCCGGATTATCCGCCCCAAACTTGGGCCGGAATATCCGTCCCCCTGAAAACTGGCAGAAACATCAAACTGAAACGAGCATAATTTTAGCATCCGGACTCCGATTTTGATGATCTTGGGCTTGTTTTAAAGCTAGGAACAAGCTCTACAAGATCATGCAGGAAACCATCATAGTCCAACAAGGGAGGATAGAAACAAATGATGAAAGGTTTGACCTATCTAAAAAAGACATACCGGTAAAACCTCCAATCTTGAAAATGCAACAAGTTGCCCGTGCAAAAACCATTCTTGATGAACTAGAGCTTGTCATGAGAATAAGCACAAGCTCTAAATCATCACATGGATAAGATCCAAATAATAACCAAGAAAGATGATGCAAGGATGCAAAGGTTTGAGCTCTCTCCGAATGATACGATCGAGTTACTCACTCGAGAGCCCTCTTGATAGTACGGCAACTAAACTATAAATCGGTCTCCAACTACACTATGAGACCGGTGAGAAAGAAACCCTATCAAGAGCAAACCTTATACTTGCGCATTCCACTTGAGCTTGATGACGAAGATCTTGACCTCAACAAGATGGAACGCCTTTCTTGCTTGTGCTTGCTTGACGAAGTCTTGTAGATTGCTCCCCCATAAACCACCATGGGAGAGCTTCTTCTTCGGCGCATCTTCACATATCCATGATCACCATATGGATGGCAAGACTCAAGCAAAGGATCTCTTCGAGATGGCTCATCTTGAACTTGCACATCATTTCTTCATTCTTCATCATGTTGATGTCTTGAAGTAACTTGAGGGCTTACTTCATCTTCATCTTCAAGACATACTTGACACTTGATATCCTTCATCAATATCTTCTTATTGCAACCTTGAAGCCAACATATGGTTCAAGAATTGTCTATGGACAACTCCTACAAATATAACTCAATGCAAACATTAGTCCATAGGGATTGTCATTAATTACCAAAACCACACATGGGGGCTCCATGCACTTTCAGGAGGGGTTCGGACGATAACCAGAAGGTGGATTATTAGTCATAGACGTAGTTGGATTACGGTCTATGTATTATGTTGTAATGCCCAAACGAATCTCATAGTAATCATCTTGTCATGCATGGTCGATATGTTGTCAATTGCTCAGCTGTAATTTGTTCACCTGACATGTTATTTACCTTTATGGAGAGACACCTCTAGTGAACTGTGGACCCCGGTCCTTTTCTTTACACTGATAGATTCAACCACTGCACTCATGCTCTTTTACTTACTGCAAAATTATGTTCTCTTTAATTACTGCAAACATCTCTTTCCACTCGATACGTCTAATCCTTTGTGTTCAGCAAACCGGTGAGATTGACAACCTCACTGTAAGTTGAGGAAAAGTACTTTGGTTGTGTTGTGTGCAGGTTCCACGTTGTTGCTGACACCGGTAGTGCATACTTCCACTAGTCAGCTAGCAACACCTTCAGAAGTCATGTCTTTCTCCTACTGGTTGATTAAACATTGGTTTCTTACTGAGGGAAAACTTGTTGTTGTGCTCATCACACCTTCCTCTTGGGGTTTCCCAACCGCTTTCACAACAACCGCAACCAAGATTGTCTGGCGCCATCACCGGAGCACCATCAAGATTTTCTGGCGCCGTTGCCGGGGACCTGAAGAAAAGTTACACCACAGAGATCGCTAACTCCCGCGGCAACTGCCAGCAAGCCTCAATTCATTTGTAGATGCGTGCCCTAACCTTTGTGTAAAGGTTCAGGTTGCTACCTTCAGGTTATCGCTTAATGGAGCATGAGCTAACCTTCGTGGATTTTCACCGGAGAATAGGTGAGGCCTTTGTGGCGCCATATCCCTCCAATGTGGACGTACTTCCCCTTAAAAGTAAGGAACTATGGGAGTCAACCCTTGTGTCTTCGTGTGCTTCACTCTCAGTTACTTCTATTCTTTAATGTTCCTTTATTATTTGTGTCTTGTATCTTGTCATATAGGTAAATTCACATAGCTTGATATCTAGAGAAGTTACCTTTTGTGTCAAGGTTGAAAAAAACAGTATTAAAATTTGATTAACACCTATTCTCCCCCCCCCCCTCTAGGTGCCCATATGTGATCCTTTCAGATGTGCTAGAGCCGGCGTTGATCCTCGCCTCATTCCATACGGTGCGACAGTTGAGGGACGCTGCTCGAGCCATCGAGGAGGCTGACGCGGCCATCCTGCAGCGTGCCACCGAGTTTTCTCACCAGTGGGCGCCAACGAGGATGTTGGTCTCCTACTCATGGCGGCCGAGGATCATCGATCTCAACGCTCGGACCCATGGCAAGGAAGCCGCCCACGAACGAGTGTGGGTCACCCATAACGAGGAGTTCAGCCGGTGTCGGTCTGCTTTGAAGGGACAACGTCGCATGGAAGCTCTCTCCTCACCAGCAGCGATCGAGCACCGACATGCTCATGAAGCAAGGGCGCGTGCGTCGCTGACTGGGCGGAAATGTGGGCATAGGCGCAGGAGGACAAGGGAAATAACAACGATGAGGCTAGTACGTTGTGCCCCTTGGCCGATGGTGATTATGCTAGTTATTATTAGGTTTTATTTTAAATTTATTCGTTTTTTCATTGTACTTTGTAATATATATAAAAAAATAGTTTCTTCTAGCCCTTTGGGGAACGCCGCTAAGCAGAGGCGCCCCAACAAAACGGCAAGTCGGCAAGCCAATGGGCGTCCCCATTTGGTCTCTCCGGCGCGTGTGCCACACAGCGTTTGAGGGACATGAATGAAATGGTCTTATTCATTTGCTTGTTGCCCTTCGCCTCAACTATGAATGGGGTTTCTTCCAGGTAACTCTTTGACTCAGAGTTCAATAGCCAACCCTCTGTGCAAATATTGTTTATAAGATTTACTTGCCCCAATGATGAAAACTGAGTTGTTTTTGGCTTATGTGGTATTTATGTAGAAAAACATCCTCTTGGAGGGAATAGGAGCCAAAATCACCAAGTATTAGATTAAAAAATAGTAAATACAGTATAAATATTTACAAGAAAATGGGAAATAAATTCAAAAAATTGAAATAGTTAAATAACTCAAAAAATAAAATGTGGAAATAATTCCCAAAAATGGGGAGAATAACATTTGAAATCACAAATTATCAAAAAAAGTCGGAGAATAACATTTGAAATCAAAGAAATTGTTAAAAAGTTAATATGATATGAAGATTCCATCTTATACCATTTCGTGTATCCCTCGACACATGACATCATCCAAATAACACACTTTAATAATGGATTCCAAATTTCTTGCTAAAATTTGTGATTATTCATTTTTTAAATAAGTTTTGATATGTGTTAAAAATTGATTTCCATTATTTCTATGATATTGTATTGCAAAGTTTCATTATGACATATTTTTCCTAGTTTTCCAAACTATTATGTGTGATCACCCCCACCTTCCCAAAAATTATGTAGTTGCCGAAACATAAAACTTAACTCGCAAAGGATAACTTGGCTAAAATAAACTGATAGGATTTTTTGTGCCTCAGAGAAGATTATTAAGCATTTATTTCTCATTTGCCCGTATGATCATATTGCATGGCGCAAGGTGCATATGGCACGTAATATTCACCAATAAATATTACCAATGTGTTTGCAAATTGGCTGAACGAATTTGATTAAAAAAACTAAGGATGGAATACGCATTGATGTTTCAGCTACATGTTAGTCTATTTGGATATATAGAAACAATATTATTTTTAAATTTTAACAAGATGAAAGGTACAAATATTTTGCGGGTTATCCTTTTGGTTGCACATTGGATTCGCCTATGACCTTTCGTTCTGCCATCGTATCAGCGGGGCTCTATAACCAGGTTGGTTGACATCACATTAGAAGACTCCCCTCATAGGCTTTGCTACGTGATGTTTCTTTTCCGTTGGTTGATATATGTATAGGAATTCTATAATCGTCTATCCGCAAACATACTGATCTTGGAACTCGCAACAATAAAGGTTGTTGTCTTCTAAAACAAGTTCATCTGTAGATTCTGATCGTGTGGCAGACACAATTGCGAATACAAATCGTCAACAAACAAAAAGTTCGTGTGTATAAGGGCATCTTCAACGGCTCGATGTAAACAGATGCAAAGCGAGCGTTTGCGTCCGTGCGATCGAAAAAATAGGTCTGCACTCACGAAAGTCAACGGCGCAACGCTTGTCGAAATTAACCAAGCATCGGGTGACCGCGCCATGGACGCCATTAGGCCCGCCTGGCAGCGACCGCGTCTGCTTCGTCTTCTGCACGATGCGGCAGTACTAGCATGCAACATCGCTTCCGCATCCTGCCAAGTGAATTAATGGCCGCGCGCAGATGCAGTTTCCCCATGCCTGGCAATTGGTGTTCGTCTTAATGCGTGCCACCGCCCACTCGGCAGCCCCCGACGTATAAAATGGGGTGCTGGGGCCATCCATTTCCTCGACCCTAGCTACCTCCCAAATCCTCAACCCTAGCGCTGCCATCCACCTTCTCTCCATCCAGCTTCTCCCCACGCACTCCATGGTGGGTCCTAGGGGCCGAGGCCGAGGACGTGGCCGCCGAGGCCACGACAGGGGCGGCCGTGCTGGATCTGCACGCTCGCTATCGCTTGCGCGCTCACCCTCCCATCTGGAGTGGGAGTGCCTATTCGCCATGCACCTCGAGTTTGTCGTCCACATCACCGAGGACCCCTTCTACAGAAAGAAACCCCCGGATAAGTTCGCGGAGTTTCTCGCCGGCCGGGAGCCGGCCTCCGTGAATCTGTGCGGTGAGCGCCAGTGGCCCGCCGAGGTCCTGTTTGATGGACAAGACAAGGTGTACCTCGACACCGGCTTCGAGAAGTTTGTCGATTCCCACAACCTGCTGCTCTGCCGCTACGAAGGCGATGGCGACATGAGCGTCGGTGTGTTCGACGACTCATGATGCCCCAGGCACTACCACAACAATGATTCCGGCGAAAGAAACGATGATCAGCTCTAGGTTTAGGGTGTTCTCTCTTTGCAGCGAAGAAGGCAAGTGCCAGTTGAAGCCATTAGTGTAGGTTTCTAGATGTTCTTCCATTGCAGCAAAGAAACCGCGAACGCCCGGAACTCTAGTTTGGGTGACTGGATGTTCTTTCTTCGCAATGAAGAACGCGAGAGTCATCGCAACCCACTAGTTAGGTTTTCTGATTTTGCAATGTTATAAATTATGCACCAAAATCTATGTATATATCTATCTTGCAATCAAAAGCAATGAAAAAATCGCAACTAGAACGCGCTGGGCTGCTGGGGCTGCCACCCGACCCAAACAGACAACCGTGGACTGGCGACTATTTTGATGTCCACGGCCCGACACAAACGGACACGCGCGATCATTTTTCCCGCTGGAGATATACTCTAATAGGTAACTGAAACGGTAATGTTCAAGATGAATTCCCTCTTCAAGATGATAGACAGTTTTTCCAAGAGACGACTATAGGCTGTGCTGTGGTCTCTCCTCCGTACTTTATCGGTATGGCATACGGCAGCAGAGATAAAGCACGTCGCCTTTCTACTTGGCACGACCTCATTGCACGTTTCTTTCCCCCCTGGCCACTTCCGGCAGCCTTTCATCACGGAGGGGGACAGAGCGATTCGTCAAACAAGAAAGGGAGGAGCAGAACTGCAGCAGCCATGGCGACCTGTGATCGAGTTCCTGAAATGTGACGCTGGTCGCGTGGTTCGTGAATGTGCGATGGAGTTGTGCGTGCGTGTGTGACTCCGTGCGAGTGTACACCACCTGCATCGCAGCCGCAGCGGAGACAGGGATTGTACGTTTGGGTGTACTATTTCCTGTCGGAAGGCGACAAGACGGCTTCGATAATTGAGAAACGGAAAGTTAGCGTACTGTGTGCATCATCGTCGTTTGAACTGAAACGGGGAGTGAGTGCTTCTTTCAGGCGTATCTGTCCGTCAGGTAGCTTTCGCTCACTGTTGCCGGCATGGCCCGATGGCCGAGCACCCGGGGTTGATCATCTACACAGTGCTGCGAGCGAGGCTCAGCTGTGTGATTTGACCATCGAATATGGACGTTGCGTTGCGTGGTTTCTCGTCTCCATCACCGGTCGGGTGTTGAGCTGCGCCGCGAAATCCCAGCTCCAGCCCGTCGCCGCCGGCACCGCGGGCGCGGGGCAGCCGCCGTGCAGCAATCGGCGTCCCACGCGTCGGCTTCTGTGGCATGGCATCCCACCTCGTGCCGTGCCGTCCTATCACCGTATTATGTGCCGGGCACGAGGCAACACGGTCTCCAGCTACCACTTGCGCCGCTGCTCCAGTGCTCCAAGACGCAGCTACCTGGTTCACGCTCGCACAAGCTACGGCCGTTCGATGTCAGCAGCCCGTGAGGCCGTGACGAAGAGACGATGATGCTGCTACAGGGCGTCACTGATTGCTCGCAATACCATTTCCCTCAATGTACTAGGGAACATTTTGGCAGTTTGGTTGTCTTGCCTCAATGGAATTTTTGCACCGTAAGAGTTTTAAATTAGCTTAAAAGTAGACTATGGAGTAACGCTTGATTCAGCCGTTTTCTCGTGGCCTGGCTCTGGCGAGCATAACATGCATGTTGGTGTGTACGCGTTGAGAAGCGCTGGAGACGAAACGTCTCCCTTAAGTCCTCGCTCCACTTTCATCACCGTCCAACCCCACTATCTCTTCTTTCGACACGGTCCAAGCTCCTCTCCTCCACCTCCACCACGTCGCGACCTCTCCATCCGCCAGATGTCGGCCCATGAAGTTTGGGCGGCGCGGTAACTAGACAAACTCGCGACCGACGAGACCGGCCTCTCTATAGCCTTGAAGCATAAGTCCCATGTGTGTTCGAGGCCACGAACCACGAGGGCGGTAACCACGGCGGTTGCATTGGGAACCACCGAACTTCCAGGCGCAACGACCACATCTACGGTGGTCGGGCCTTCCACTGCCGCCGTAGGCAAAGCGCCTAATTTCGCTGGGCCAACCCTCCTTGATTTGGAGGGGACTTTCTGGTCCTAGGCGGCGGGGGTCTTCACCCACAGCTGCAGCGGTTTCATCGGTTGCTAGGGGCTCCATCGGCGACTCTGGCGTCTGATTTCTCCACGGTAAGTCATCTGACTCGCGGATTAGAAAAGCTATTAGGTTTTTTAGCGATGGCTATCGCCATGGATTTTGTTTCTCCGGAGAGCGGTCGGAGTTCAAAGTTGATGTTTAGGGTAGCATGCATGCACATTAGATTGTAGATTCGAAGTACCCTTGATTTGGATAGTGGATTTACCAATTTGGACGGTACCAATGTGCGCATGTCTGATCTGTGCACTGCCCAAATTGGGAAACTTTCCGAATAGTTGTGCGCTGGCACATATCTTGGCATGATCCTGCTATTGGCACTGCTCTTGTCATCTTCTGTGTCATGATGTGGTGCATTTACATTGGCATTGATCTTCTTCTTTTTTTGAGAACGGCATTGATCTTTACATTGTGGTGCCTTGGCTTGTGTTCATTGACTTTGTAGTGTATTGCTTTGCCATTGGTTTGTGTTCATTTACATCGTAGTGCATTGCCGTGTTCATTGGCACTGCGCCTGTTTTGACAATGTCGTGAAGCTTGAGTTCAACAAGGTGGGTACGGGCTGGTTTGCTCCACCTGGATACCAGGACCACATCGCCCACAACGGGTGGACGCAAGCGCTGAAGCCGCTGGTGTCGGACAGGGTACACAACAAAGGTGGAATCGCACACCCATGGCCGCCACCCGAAGCTAGGACACATCCTGAGGCCACGATTCCATGCCGGTTCTACGTCCAGCTCAACATCAACAACCTGCACATGTTTGTTGTTCCATCAACATTGTAGCAAGGCCTCCGGGGGTGGATCAACATCCCACTTCCACGTAGTGTGGGTGTGTCCGCCTGCCGCTTCTACAACGAGTGGGTGCAGGTTACCTATCACGGTGGACAGATGGTGTTCGCGAGGAACGGGTTAGAGGTCATTCATAGGTACGATATCGAGTAAAACTACACCCTAGAGTTCAAGATCCAGACCTTCGTTCTCAAGATGAAGATCTACAAGGCCAACACCTACACTGCCAGGCTCTACAACCCGCCCTGACCATGTCTAGGCAATGGCCGCCAATCCTTCATGTATATGTGTTTGTCTAATTGTTGTCTATATGTAGTAGTAGGTAAGTATAGTGAACTGATGATGCTAAGTCTTCTCTGGTCTCTTTTGATTAGGGTACGACCCTGATTTTTAGGGGCTTGTATGCCCCCTAGAATATGTTATCTATTGATCACGGATGCTCATGATTATTAGAGATGTGTTAATCTGCTTACTTAAATATGCAGTTATTAGCCTAAGTGCAATACTTATGTGTGTTATGTCTGATGCTTGGGCCTTGTACCAGCTATGTGCTTAGTGGTGGTAAGATCACCATATTCAAACATGATAACCACATCTTTTTTTGATAAAAAGAATATATTAATATCAGAAGATACCAACTACACCCAACCTATGCAACAACGCAATCCTAATGGCAGTACGGATGCACACAGCTAAAAAAGAAAAAAAACTAAGAAAAAAGAGCCCGCCACAACATTTCAGCCCTAGCAACAACAATACAACCACCACCAGGACAACACCTGAACTTCGAGCTGTTCAAAAGCGACGTCTCCAAGAAGGGAACGGTGCACCACGCCATCATCGCCCGATCAAAGATCTTAGGTTTTCACCCTGAAGATAGTCCGCGCTTTCAAAACAATGCCTTCAACAAGATCATTGTCAGACACAACCAATTACGGCCAGATCTTAATTCAAATAAAATTCTCTTTTACGTACCCGTTAGGGTCTCTGTCCTCCCGCTGGCGACTCAGCGGCGAGTCCCTGTGAGATCCGATCTCCGGCTACAAGGTTCGTTCCTCCGTCAAGATCTCGTGTTGGAATCCGTCCCTGACTCATCATAGTGGGTTGCCTGTTTTAACCGAGAGATTGGCGAGTCTCGGCTAGTCTGTTCGTGATTGAAAGCTAGGGTTTCCGGCTGCTGGAGTATGTCGGCGACAAAGTTAACCGAGAGTGTTGGCTCTGATCGTGTTGGGGAGATAGATGGCATGGCCCCGGATAATCTCCCTGGGGAGTTGGGTGCGGAGGCCTCGGCTAGTGCGGAGTCGAGGAAGGAGGTGGGGATCGATACTATGTTCGACCACCTGGCCATTGATGAGTCTGAATTTGACGACTTTGTCATTGAGGAAGATGAGGACATCACCGAAACTTCTACCAGGTGGATGGCCGTGGCTAGGGTTCTATGTGGGAAGAAGTTCAGCCATGAGGCGCTGCTCCAGCAGATGCAGGTTGCCTGGAACCCGGCGAGGGAGATCAACATGCGGCCGGTGGGAGAAAATAGGTTCGTAATCCAGTGCTTCTGTCTTGGTGACTGGGAGAAAGTAATGGAACAAGGACCATGGATGTTTAGAGATTGGCCTCTGATCATTGCTGAATACGACGGATTCTCTGATCCGGAGTCAGTGGAGCTTAATTTCTCGCCGATGTGGATACAGGTGCATAAAGTCCCAGAAGGGTTTAGGAAGAAAGAGGTGCTGCAACCGCTTATTACTCGTACCTGTGGAAAGATTGTTACACTGGAGATGACACCGTCAGGAAGTTTCCGTGGTGACTTCGTGAGGGCTCGCATACACCATGATGTTAGGAAGCCGCTGGCTCGTTTTGTCTCCCTTGTGAGAGGAGGGAAGAGGTTTGTATATGCTGTTAAATATGAAAAGCTTGGGCTGATCTGCTATGCATGTGGTCTCATTGGCCATGATCATAAGGAGTGTGGTATTGGGGTTTATGAAGAAAAGGAGCTAAAATATGGAGAATGGATTTATGTTAACCCACCATCATCCTGGCAGAGGGGACCCAGTGGGCTAAGAGGGGGCCTGAGAGGTGGACGGGCAGGCCATGGGGATAGCATTGGAGGGCGTACCGTTGGTATGGATGCCTTTGGACGTGGGCGTGGAGGTGGTATTGCTGGGGGTGGGAGAGGCACTTACGTTGACTGGCGTGTTCATCCAGAACGTGACACAAGGAGTAAGGACAAGGGTGATAAAGATTTGATGGATACTGCGACAAGCCCAGCCAAACCGGGTGATGTTGTTATGTCTGAGGCTGAAAAAAGCGCAAAAAAGAGGCTGCAATTTGGGCCAGGCGTGCAAGAGTTGAATACTGGGGCTGCAGTAGGAGGGAATGCACTTGCCTTGATTGATTCTAATAACAGTTCAGATCAAGGTAAGGAACAGGCTGGTGTAAAGGAGTATAAGAGGCATAAGAGAGAGGATGGTACCTCATATTCTGGATCGGCGGCGTCCCAGGAGGACGACCGCCGTACACAATGAATTGCCTAAGCCTGAATTGTCGTGGTGCAGGGAATGCTGCGACAATTCATGAGGTGGGTGTCTTAGTGAAGACACACATTCCCAAGATGGTTTTCCTTTGTGAGACTCGTCAAAAAAGTGATCGGATGGCAAGGTATAAAGGTAGGCTCGGGCTAAGAGGCTTTGCTGGGTTTGACAGTGATGGTATGAGTGGAGGTCTAGCCCTGTATTGGCATGAAAGCTTGCATGTTGAGGTGAAGGATGCAAATGCTCGCTTTATTGATGTCCTTGTTCGGGAGTCGCTTTCTTCTCCGCAGTGGCATGCCACTTTTGTTTACGGTGAACCTCGCACGGATCAGCGTTATCGTATGTGGGATGCTTTGTCCCACTTGAAAGCGTCGTCGACCTTGCCGTGGTTTGTAGTCGGTGACTTTAATGAAGCCCTCTGGCAGCATGAACATCTCTCGGCCTCACCAAGACCAGAGGGACAAATGGCAGCGTTCAGATGGTGTGTGAGCTGAAGGATCTGGGATTCCAGGGATTACCCTTCACATATGATAATATGAGAAGAGGGAATGCAAATGTTAAGGTCCGTCTGGACCGTGCAGTCGCGGATGATCGGTGGCGGGATCTTTTCTCCGATGCGATAGTAGCCCACCTGGTCACTCCTTGTTCTGACCATTGCCCGCTCTTGATCAGGCTAGCGCGGGAGTCTCAATTTGGGCAATCTAGGAAGTACAAGCGGTATGAAATTATGTGGGAAAGGGAGCATGCTTTACCTGATATCATTTCCAGTGCGTGGGAGAAGGCTGGGCAAAAGACAGACCTGAGTGATATTAACAATGCTCTGCAAAAGGTTATGGATGTATTACATGCCTGGGGTCGGAGGAAATTCGGTAATGTGACGCGGGAACTATCCCGGATGAGACGCAAGTTGGCTGAGTTATATGAGAAGGATGCGCCCGCTGATGAAATCCGAGCAGCACTGGATGCAATGAATGAGCTCCTGTATAGAGAGGAAATGTTGTGGCTTCAACGATCTCGCATCTCGTGGCTTAAGGAGGGCGATCGCAACACTAAATATTTTCATCGAAAGGCGGTGTGGCGTGCACGTAAAAACAGAATAAAATCCCTCAAGGACCAAGATGGAGTGGTGCAGGATGCTCCCAGTGAGATGGAAAGGATGGCAACATCCTATTTCCAGTCTGTCTATACCCGTGACCCTTCTATAGAACCAACCCCTGTAGTTAATCTATTCCAGGAGGTTCTGACAGATGATGTTAAAAATAATTTGTGCAGACCCTTCACAGAGGAGGAGATCTCTGATGCTTTGTTTCAGATTGGACCACTAAAGGCTCCTGGTCCGGACGGATTTCCAGCACGCTTCTATCAGCGGAATTGGGGAGTCCTGAAACAAGAAATTATACAGGCTGTCATGAGGTTCTTTGACACAGGTATAATGCCTGAGGGCATTAATGATACGTCTATAGTGCTGATTCCAAAGGTTGAAACCCCTGAGTCACTAAAGGAGTTTAGGCCAATAAGCCTTTGCAATGTTCTATACAAGATCATATCTAAATGTCTGGTGAATCGCCTTCGACCTGTCCTTGGTGATATAGTGTCTGAAAATCAAAGCGCCTTTGTACCAGGGAGACTCATAACGGATAATGCCCTTCTGGCCTTTGAGTGCCTTCATTATATGGAGCATGGTACTACAGCACAAAACCCTTACTGTGCATACAAATTGGATCTATCGAAGGCTTATGATCGTGTTGACTGGGTGTTTTTGGAGGAAGTGATGCATAAGATGGGCTTCCCTCACGCGTGGATACAGTGGATTATGAGGTGTGTTACCACGGTGAGGTACTCTGTAAAATTCAATGGAGCTCTATTGGAAGCATTTTCCCCCACCAGAGGTCTCAGGCAAGGTGACCCCTTATCACCGTTTCTGTTTCTCTTTGTTGCTGATGGTCTTTCTGCCTTGTTGCAATCAGAGATCAGTTCTGGTGGTATCTCTCCCATCAAGATATGTAGGAGGGCTCCAGGCATTTCCCACTTACTCTTCGCCGATGACACACTTCTGTTTTTCAAGGCAGAGCGTGGCCAAGCGGAGAGGGTAAAACATGTTATTGACACATTTGCGGAGGCGACAGGCCAATTGATCAATGAGTCTAAATGTTCAATTCTATTTAGTCCTTTGTGCAGCGAGGAGGTGAAGAGGAGTATAAACAATACCCTCAATGTTCAGAGGGAAAGCTTCGAAGACAAATACCTTGGGCTCCCTACGCCAGATGGTAGGATGAATAAGGGCAAATTTGATAGTCTCCAAGCGGAATTATCCAAGAGAATCATGCAATGGAATGACCTGTCCCAGGGTGGCAAGGAGATTATGATCAAAGCTGTGGCTCAGGCCCTGCCGACATATATTATGGGTGTTTTCAAGCTCCCCATGTCTGTTTGTGATGACCTTTCTAAGCTCATCCGAAATTTCTGGTGGGGTGCGGAGAGGGGAAAAAGGAAGACTCATTGGGTGAGTTGGGACATTCTGTGCCGTTCCAAACCTCATGGTGGCATGGGTTTCAGAGACATGCGACTCTTTAATCAAGCCTAGCTAGCGAGACAAGCGTGGAGACTAGTCAGCATCCCAAACAGCCTTTGCGCTAGGGTTCTCCGTGCTAAGTATTACCCACAGGGCAATTTAATTGACACCGTTTTCCCTGGCAGCCCATCCCCGAACTGGAGCGCCATTGTGTATGGCCTTGAGTTGCTTAAACAGGGTCTAATTTGGAGAATTGGTGATGGGAGATCGGTGCGCATTTGGCGAGATAATTGGATACCAAGGGAAACGGTGCTGAAACCGTTTGGTCCTAAAGGGAGATCACGACTGATCCGAGTATCGAGCCTCCTTGATGAGAATAATCACTGGGATGAGACGCTGGTTCGGAGAATATTTCCCCAAATAGACTCCGAGGTTATCTTACGAATTAAAACATCAATGCAGAAGACCAGTGACTATATTGCATGGCAACATGAGAAGAGTGGTTGCTTCTCTGTCCGCAGTGCATACAAGTTGGGCCTCCGACTGTCGCTGAAGGACCATCCACCTGTAGCGGGAAGTAATGCACCGCTGGGGGACAAGATGATCTGGAAGAAGATATGGAAATGCAATGTCCCAGAGAAAGTAAGGATTTTTGCTTGGAAGGCTCTCTCTAATGCTTTGGCTACAGAATTGAGCAAGAAGAGGAGACACTTTCGTGTCACGGGTGTGTCGTGGTATCGTCATGACATATGCCATAGGGTGGCTAATCGAGGTGGTTCCTAATGGTCTCACGGCGGTATCCGGAAGCGGGTATGGGCACGAGCGACACGGCGACGTACCCAGGTTCGAGGCCCTCCGATGGAGGTAACACCTCTACTCCTGCTATGAGTGTATATGATGTGTAACACACAATGGTGTTCCTTGAGCTGTATCCGGCTGCTCCGAGGTGGACGAAGGTCTCTCTCTCTCAGGGCAGCTCTAAGACTAGTGAATGGCAACGATCGATCCTCCCCGCACGAGGGGGTAGCCCGGCTTATATAGGCACCGGCACTTTACATATAAGTCCCTAGAGTCTAGTGGCCAGCATGGCCGGCTTCGGCTCCCGTCCCTTCCCGAGGCGCCGACGCCAGGGAGCCGTTGAGCGTAGTGGCACGTCCCATCCGCCTGCTCAGGTCAGCGGCGTGGGAGGTGCTGTCGTTGTCGTCATCATGCTCGTAGCGCGTACGGCTCGACGTACGCCATGATGGCTGTCCGGCGCGTGGCACCGCTGCTCTACGGTGCCGTACTTTACGGGAGATGAGGTCAGCGTGGACCTTTGAACCCGGCTCACCTACCCGTTCCTTCCAGGGCAAGACTCGCCAGCCTCGAGTCGGTCCAGTCAGACCCCAGTCGGATATGGCTTGTAGAAGCCGGCCCACTACAGCGTTGAAGGCCGCAGCCAAGCCGACTAGGACTTAGAGCCAGCCGGCTCCCGAGGCAGCCGGCCACGGCTCCAGCCGGCTGCTCCTCCCCGGCCTTTGCCGCGAGCCGGCCGACCTGCCGGCCGCTCCGCGTCCATTGCCCTACCCGGGTCTTCCCCCGACATTAGCCCCCGGCCGGCAAGGTCCTACGTCTGGGAGGACCTAGGCAGGTTTCCCTGGCTTTGCATATCTCTCGCTTGTTTCCGGCGGCTCCCGGAGGGGCCAGCTGAGAATTTTCATTCAGCCGGCCGCGCCCTCGTCCGCTCGCCCCGTCCGGCTTCCTCCAGCCGGACGCCTTTTTGCTCCTGTCGTTTTCACTTTTTCTTAAGTGTTGAAGACGTTTCCGGCTTGTTGCCAGAACTGGGGTCGATTTTGTTGTCCGGCTCCGGCTCGGGCACCGGCAACTCCGCCGCCCGAGTCCCGCCCCGACTTGACCGCTCTGACGGCTTCGTCGTGGCCGTTTCGTCTGGTCACATCGCTGTCCCCTCCGGATTTTCTGCGGTTGTGGGCGGAGTGGTGCGGCCGTTTCTGGTAACTGCCGCGTCGTGTGGGGCGGTTTCGCCGCAATTAATCCCATCGTGGCCCACGATCGCCACGTGGCTGCGTAACGGGCGCGCCGGGCGGCTATAAATGCCCCCGCGCGGTACCGAGGCACTCTTCTTCTCCCTTGCGCCACTGCTTCTTCTCTCTCTCGTTCTCTTCGCTCGAGCGCTCTCGCACGCCGTCGATCTTTCTCCGGCGACCTCCTGGCGAACCTCGGTGACCTTTCGCGGCCGGAGTCCTCCGCCGTTCGGCAGCCGTCCGCACGCCAAGCCGGCGCCACGGGGCCCCGCGGCTCGACGCTGCGCTCATCGCCGCCGCGCTCTCCTCCGGTGAGGAGCGGTTCCTCTTCTCCCTTCGATCTCGATTGGTCTTCTTCCTCCTCCTCTTCGTCCATGGCCTCCGCCAGCGGGTCCTGGAGGGGCTCGCTTATGAACGACGACGACATCGAGCGCCTGGTGCGCCTCCGCCGGATTCCTCGGGAGGTTGTCACGCGGGCGCCCGGCGCGGAGGTGGAGCCCAAGCCGGAGCCCGGCGAGCGCGTCGTCTTCGGCGCGCATCTTGACCGTGGGCTAGGTCTGCCGGCTTCGGCCTTCTTCCGCAGGTTCCTGGACTTCTTCGGCCGCAGCCGCACCACTTGCCGGCCAACGCGTGCGTCCTCCTTAGCTGCTATGTGGCGATGGAGGGCTACGCCGGCTTGTGGCCCGACGTCGACTTCTGGGGCCTCTTCTACCTCAAGTCGCAAATGACCGAGGGCCGCCTGAGGACCTGCGGCTGCGCCTCCATCTACCCTCGCGCCGGCTCGCTCTTCCCGAAGATACCGATCGTCGACTCGGTGAAGAACTGGCGATGACGTTTTACGTGAAGAACGCCAACCCAGCCTTCGACCGGATCAACCTGCCGGAGTATAATCCGGCTCCTCCGACCACCCGGCTCAAACTGGGGTCACAACCCCAAGTCGGCGGATCCGGACGCGGAGGTCAACCTCTCTGGGATTTCTTGGGAGTGCGTCTCTGGGCCGGCTGAGCGCGAGGACCTCCTCTGCACCTACATAGAGCGCCGGGTGATCCCGCTCCAGCGCCGTGTCCACAAGATCGGGCTTATGTCCGGCCGGCTGGATCCGACCCGGACGTCGAGGATAGCGCTCACCAAGGCCCAAGTCGCTCACCGGGTGAACAACATCACCAAGGCCAACATGCCGGAAGACTGGGCGTGGGGGCTGCCGCCTGACCGAGCTGCGCCGCCTGAGCGGGTAAGTTGTATTTTTAGCTTGTGCCTTTCGGCTGCGGCTGCGTGGCTCGCTTTTTACTCATCTGTTCTTGTTTTCTAGATCTTCCCCCGCCAAGAGACCGAAGACGGCGACTTGGCGCGCAAGATCTGGACGGCTGATCTGGTGGATCCGGCTGACCAAGCCGGCGACCAGGCCGGCGACCAAGCCGGCGATGACGACTTGCGGCGGTGCCCGACCGGCGGCCAAGGGGCGCCGCCTTCGCCGGAGCTTGGAGGAGGAGGAGGCGGAGCCGGCCACGTCCACCACGGGCCGGGACCGATCCGGGCGGTGCCTTTGCGCACGAGGCCGCCTGCCGCCTCGGCGACTTCCGCGCCGAAGAAGAAGCGGGCCGCCGGCGGGAGCACGGCCAGGCTGGAGGGCCAGGCCAAGAGACGCGCCAGCAAGGGCCCAAGAAGGTCCCTGAGATGGCCGGGTAAGTCCTTTTGTTTTCTTCGTTGTTTGATTCCTTTTCTTTCCTTACTTTGCATTTATCCTCTTTTGTTTGCTCGACTAGGGCCGCCATCAAGTTCGCCCAGGGCGGCAGCTCTGGGCCGGCTGCGCGCGCGCCGCCGTTCCGCCGGCGAGAGCCGACGCCGCCGCCTACGACACGTGCGCGCACGCCGCCCGTTGTCGTGTGCGCCGTGGTCACGCCCGTGCTTCGCCGCCCCGCGGGCGTCTTCTTCAGCCGCGCCTCCATGCCGGGCAGGGCGCCGGGCGAGTCAGCCCGAGGCTCACTGGCGACCTGTTTCCGCACCGCACGCCGCCGGGCCGCTGCCTGAGCCGGCCGAGGTGCGCCACCGGCGGCGGGAGCTGGAGCCGGCGGAGCTGCGCCACCGAAGGGCCGGAGGTGGTTCCCACCGGGCCGGCCGCGCCGCCTCCGGCGGAGGCCGAGGACGGAGCCGCAGCGGGAGGAGCCGACGCGCGCTACGGACGCCGACTCCCGGGCGTTGGTGAAGTCGAAGAGCCCGGCGGTGTCGCCCACGCCTACACGTGGCCAAGGGTGCCCCGAGCGTGCCGTCCGCCCGGACTCCAGCCCGGCTCGGCTGGTACCATGGAGAGCCTGGAACCAGGCGGACACCTGCGAGATCATCAGCCGGGATGGGCAGCCTGGCACGGCGCCCTTGAAGATGCTTCTACTCCGGCTACCGCGCCAGCCTCAAGAACAAGGCCACCGAGACTTTGGCCCAGCTAAAGACGCTGGAAGATGCCGACAAGGTAGGTGGCTTCCCATCTTATTTTCTGTGATTTTATTGTTATCCCGGTAGCCCTCCGAGGCATGGGCCGGCTGCTCGGAGCCGACCCAGGTTTCGCCTAAACGGTTCTCTTTTTCAGAGGTCGAAGAGCGACGCACCGTCTTGTACAACAAGGTGGTGACTAGCTATCATAAGGCCAAGCTTGAGCGGGCCACCTTGGCTCGTGAGCCCGTCAAGGGTAAGTTCTTGCTTCATCTGGCTTGGTGTCTTTTTTCTTTTGTCTTTGTTGGCTGACATCTCTTTCCGGCTGCCTCACAGCTGAAGCCGCCGGTCCCGCAGCTGGAGAATGACCTCCGGGTTGTTCGCGCTCGTGCGCCGAGAGCGAGGAGGCGGGCCGTGCTGCCGCCAAGCTCAAGGTGGCTGATGGGAGTTGACGCGCGCGCGCTGGAGAAGAACCATCTCGCCGAGCTCACCTCCCTTAGGACGGCAGAGAAGGAGAAGGTGAGGATCGGCCGGCCGGCCGAGGTGGAGAAGCAGCGGCGCGCTTCAGCAGGAAGTTACCGCCAAGTCCACGGAGCTGTCGGCTACCGCCAAGCACTGGACGGACCTGATTAGCGCGATCGATGTCGGTTTCTCGGGTGAGTTTATGTTTCCTTCCCCTTTGCCCGGCTGCCGCTTCCGCTGGTAGCCGGTGCAAAATTTATCTTTTTTTTTTTTTTTTTTTTTTTGGCTATCTCCATCTTCGGTGCGGCTTGCGCTGCCGTCTTTTTTTTTGTCCTTCGAAATCTCCATCTTTCGGGCTGGGGTTTGTGCCGCTGCCGCCGATCTTAGAGCTTCGAATCTCCATCTTCGGGCTGGGGGCAGCTTGGCTGCACCGCCAGTCCTACTTTAGAGCTTGGAATCCATCTTCGGGCTGGGGGCAGTCGGTCGGCCGGCTGCCGCCGCCCTACTTTAGGACTTCGAAAATTTGCATTTTTCAGCTTATTTCGGCTTTATGACCTCTCGACATGTTTCCTTCTTTCAGCGGCCTTCCGGAGACGCGGATACCGCTTTGGCGGCTGTTGGCGATGCGTGCGCGGCCGGGCGGCGATGGCGAGGGCAGCTCAGCGAGCTTTACCATGGAGGACCATCTGTCGTCCTGGCTGCCCGTCGAGCCCATCACCAAGTTTGGCTGGGAGCTCCGAAGGCGGCCGAGGAGCTGGTTCGATGCTGTGGCCCGACAAGGCGCCGCAAGACATTTCCAGCCTCACTTCCTTGATCGAGCAGGGCCGGACCGCTTCATCGATCGGAAGGGGTCCGCCACGCGTGCCGGCGCCGACATGGCGCTGTCCTTCGTCCTCCCCGGTACAACGAGGTGGACCTGGGCAGCTCGAGTACGGCGAGCCGGCGTGGAGGAGGAGCTTCAGGATCGAAGGCCGCCCGGCTTGCCCGAGCCAGCGCCATCGCCGACTTCGTCGACAAGCGCGTCTTCATCGCAGATCCGAACCCTCACTGATGAGGAGGAGGAGCTTGAAGACGAAGGGGTCGAGATGGATTCTCCGCCGCCGCCGTTGATCCGGCTGTTCCGCCTCCAGCCGGTGCTTAGGCTTTCCTGTTTATGCAACTTTGCTTTTGCCAAGACAATTTATTAAATCCCCGAATGCCGGGTGCTTATGTAAAGACAATATTATCTCCTTTTTTATTATGACGCACTTTAATGTGTTTGTTAATCATTTGTGTGCCGGCTTGCTTTCTTTCGACTTGTTCGCTTTTTCCCATCCGCCCCACTCTTTGGCTGTGCTCTTGTCGTACGTCCGACTTGCGGTCCGTCGCCGGATCAAGAGCGTGCGCTGGGTGAGGCCGATAGTATTTCAGTCGAACGAGTCGATTTCGGCAGTCCGACACTTTTATGAAAGGTTGCAAGTCAACTCGCTTTACTCTTTCCTTAGCCGTTTTTCACGTGCCTAGGCCTTACCTCGCCAGCCGGACAGCCGGGTTGCGGTCTGTAGCTGGTCGGAAGCCGGCTGTCGGAAATCAGATCACGTTACTAAGCCGTCGCGTGAAAGGGTTCAAGCCAATTGGCGAAACGAAATAGAGTGCGCGAAAAACTTGTCGGAACGGCGC
Organism: Lolium multiflorum; assembly: GCA_030979885.1. Classification (NCBI taxonomy): domain Eukaryota; kingdom Viridiplantae; phylum Streptophyta; class Magnoliopsida; order Poales; family Poaceae; genus Lolium; species Lolium multiflorum. The sequence goes on along the minus strand of CM061748.1, from coordinate 68,549,893 downwards.
TCTTGGCGCATGCTTTTCATAGCTTACGAAAGGGATACAAGGGATACATACATTCCTGCTCTCAAGTGTAAAATGGTCGAAGCAACCTGACATTCCAGGGACGTTTTGTCTCCTCGTCTTTGCTCGCCTTGTTCTTTTTGGCCTCTTGGGCATCTATGAGATAGTAGGAATCATTGCCTACTGCCTTGCTCACGATGAAGGGACCCTCCCATGGGGATGCCAGTTTATGCTGTCCGGCTGTCCGTTGGATCAGCCGGAGCACTAGGTCTCCTTCTCGGAATGCTAAGGACTTGACCTTCCTGTGATAGCGACGGAGGCTTTGCTGGTATACGGTGGACCTGGATTCGGCCATCAGCCGGACCTCTTCAACCAGGTCGACTCCATCTTCGCGAGCTTCTTTGGCTTCGGCTTCTGTGTATAGCTTGATCCTTGGCGCGTCGTGCTCGATGTCAGTCGGCAGGACGGCTTCGGCCCCGTATACGAGGAAGAAGGGCGTGAAGCCGACGAGCGGTTGGGTGTTGTGCGCAGCTCCACAACACCTGGGCAGCTCTTCAATCCAGCCGGCCGAGCGCTCAAGCGGCTCCACCAGCCGAGGCCGGATGCCGGCTAGATCAAGCCGTTTGCCTTCTCCACTTGCCGTTGGTCTCCGGTGTGCTACGGATGACAGGTCCATTCGGATCCCCATCTCCCCACAGCGCTTGAAAATGCCTTCGGCGAAGTTGTTGCCGTTGTCGGTGATGATGCTATGCGGGTAGCCGTATCTCGCGATTATCTCCTTGAGGAATGTGACGGCTGTGGAGCCATCTAGCTTGATCGGCTTGGCCTCGATCCACTTAGTGAATTTATCAATCATCACCAAGAGATGCGTCATGCCGCCCGGGCTGTCTTGAATGGGCCCACCATATCCAAGCCCCATACGGCAAACGGCCGTGTAATGGGGATGGTTTTTAGGGCGGAAGCCGGCGTTGCCTTTGCTTTGCGAAGCGCTGGCAGCCGTTGCACTTCTTCACCAAGTCTTCTGCGTCTCTGAGCGCATCGGCCAGTAAAAACCGTGCCGGAAAGCTTTGGCCACTATGGCTCTGGAGGAGGCGTGATGGCCGCACTCTCCCTGGTGGATTTCCCGTAGGAGTTCAATCCCTTCAGCCGGCTCGACGCACCGCTGGAACACCCCACTTATGCTGCGTTTGTACAGCTCGTGGTTAATGATTGTATAGGCCTTGGCCCTTCTCTCAATCTGCCTAGCTTGAACCCTGTCATTGGGCAGCACACCATCGGTGAGGTAGGAGAGGAATTCTTGTGCCCATGATGGTACGCATTTTATTTCAAACACGCTAACCACCAAGGCCTCCATCTTCGGAGCTTCCGGTTTCGACTGCGTGGTCGCCGGGTTCGGCTGTGAAGCCGGCGGGTTTGGCTGATAAGCCCCGAGTTTGGCTGAGAAGCCCCCGCGTTGGACCGATAAGCCCCCGGGTTCGGCTGAGAAGCCGGCGGGTTTGGCCAAGCCCCCGACTTGGGCAATGAAGCCCCCGGGTTCGGCTGAGAGAAGCGGGTTTGGCTGATAAGCCCCCGACTTGGGCAATGAAGCCCCTGTTCTACCAGGCCCTCACGCCCGGCACGAATATGGAATCCGAGTCCCGATGGTACATGATGGACGGTTTCTTGAGAACCGCCAGGCGCCCGGCGGAATGGCTTGCCGGGTCGAGCCAATCTTGGATAGGGCATGTGCCGCCTCATTGTTTGCTCGTGGCACATGGTGGAATTCACAGCCATCGAAGAAGCCGGATAGCTGCTGGACGTGGAAGCGGTATGAGGCCATGTTGGCGTCCTTTGCGTCGCCAGATGCTTGCTGTATAACCAAGTCGGAGTCGCCGAAGCAGAGGATGCGACGCACGCCAATCTCCTTGGCCAGCTTCAGCCCATGGATGAGCGCTTCATACTCCGCCACATTGTTGGATGCGGCGAAGTGGATCTGCAGGACATAGTCCAGCCGATCTCCCTTGGGGGAAGTGACGACGATGCCGGCTCCCAAGCCGTTTCGCATCTTCGAGTGCAGCTTCCAGTGCGTGGAGTCAGGCACAGCGGCAGGTATTGCATCTCGGCCCAGTCGACGAAGAAGTCCGCGAGGATCTGCGACTTGATGGCTGTGCGCGGCTCGTAGAGGATGGTGTGGGCGGCTAGCTCCAGGGCCCACTTGGCAACCCGACCGTTGGCATCCTTGCTGCCGATGATTTCCGCCAAGGGCGCTGGCTACCACCGATGGGGTGCTCTTGGAAGTAGTGCTTGAGCTTCTTGGCCGCCATGTACACGCCGTAGGTGACCTTCGGTAGTGGGGTTCGCTTTGACGGGACAGCACCTCGAGATAGTAGATAGCGCGAACCAGCTGCTCCTGTTGGCTGCTTCTTTGCGCTCCACCACCAGGACAACGCTAACCACTCGGTTGGTGGCTGCGATGTACAACAACATTGGCTCCATTGAACCGGCGTTGCAAGGATTGGCGCGGTTGAGAGCACGCGCTTTAAGTCACGAAAGGCTTCGTCCTGCGGTGACCACGATTTGTCCGACTTCCTCATCAATTGGTACAGGGGCGTGCCTTTCCCCCCGGTGACGAAGCGGCTCAAGGAGGCCAGCATCGGTGAACTTACGGACGTCCTTGAGGCAACTGCGGCAGCTCCATCTTCTCAATGGCACTGATCTTCTCCGGGTTGGATTCCTCGCTGAGAGACGAGGTAGCCCAGGAGTTGGCCGGCTGGCACGCCGAATGTGCACTTGGCCGGGTTGATCCGGAATCTTCGCAGATTGGTGAAGGTTTCTCTCAAGTCATCAAGGAGGGTAGGCATCTCCTTGGTTTTTACAACGACATCATCCACGTATGCGTGAACATTTCTGCCGATTTGATCCTGCAAACACTTTTGCATGCACCTTTGGTAGGTGGCGCCTGCATTTTTCAAGCCGAATGGCATAGTCGTAGCAGTAAGCCCCATGGGGTAATGAACGAAGTCTTTATTTGATCGGCCGAATTCAAAGGAATCCGGTGGTAGCCTGAGTAGGCATCTAGAAAAGACAACAGTTCACCGGCAATCGAGTCTATAACTTGATCTATGCGCGGGGAAGGGGTCCTTCGGGCACGCCTTGTTGAGGCTGGTGTAGTCGATACACATGCGCCAGGAGCCGTTCTTCTTCAAAACCAGGACCGGGTTCGCCAACCCGGGTGCAGCACTTCCATGATGAAGCCGGCAGCAGAGCCGGGCAATTTCTTCACCGATGGCTTTCCTTCGTTCTTCGGCGAAGCGCCTGAGGGCTGCTTCACCGGTTTGGCTTCAGGCCCGACGTGGAGGTGGTGCTCAGCCAACTCCCTCGGTACACCCGCATGTCCCTTGGAGACCATGCGAAGATGTCCCGATTCTCACGGAGGAAGCTGGTGAGCTCGCTTTCCTATTTGCTGCTCGGCCGGCACCGATGGGACGTACTTGGCCGGGCGGGTGAGCAGAGGATCCTCTTGGTGTTGTCGGCCGGTGGAAGTGAGTCCCACCCGGGTTGCCCACACCGGCATGTCCGCGCGGCCTTGGCCAAGGCAACGGCGTCGTGGATGAGCTGCTTCGGTGGCGATGACCAGCGTCCGGGCCATCTTGGAGCTCTGCGTGGCGCGTCCATGGAGCGGCGGTAGTCGCCGGCTACGGTGACCCCCTTAGGGCAGGCATCTTCATCTTCGGGTACCCAGTGAGGCACCGCCATGAACTTGTCGGGCCGGCCTGCCCAAGAGCGCGTGGTAGGGACTCACGAGGTCCACCAACTCGAACTCGATGTTCTCCGTGCGGAAGTTGTCCGGCTTGCCGAACATGACTTCCAGGGTGATCCGGCCGATCGGCTGGCAGCAATGGCCTGGCACGATGCCATGGAAGGACGGTGTGGGGCGCAACTGGCCTGGATGCCCAACTTGCGTGCGGTGTCGCAGAGGATGTTGATGCCTGCCCCCATCCATGAGGACGCGCGAGAAGCGCACGCTGCGCCGGGTTGTGCCGATGGTGGGGTCGAGGACCATGGCGTAGCTGCCCGGCTTCGGTAGGACAGCCGGTGTGTCGCGGCGATCAAAAGTGATGGCCTGCTCTGACCAGTTTAGGTACTGGGGGACCGGCGTGACCGAGGGAACGGCGCTGCTGGCTCGTCTTGTCCTCGGGCTCGGTGGTGAAGATGATGTAGGTGGCATCCTCGGCCAGGTACCGGCCGCCATGGTGCACTTGGTTAGCCTCGTGGTGCTCGAGGTTGTTGGCTTCGCGCCGGCTTGGCCACCCGGCCCGCCGGCTGGTGGAGGTGGGGGTGGAGGCGGAAGGGGCTCGCCGCTCGTCAGCCGCTTCATGAAGTGGCAGTCGCGGGTGGAGTGGTTGGAGGGGTTCTTGCCGCCGTGGTACTTGCACGGCGAGCATCCATCCGAAGGTGTACTTCGGCCTTGGCCGGTCCGTTCGCTTCTGGCGCGGCTTGCGCGCGTGATCTGACATCGCCGCCACGTGGGCGGAGCCGCACCGGCGGTCCGGCTGGTCGTGCCTCTTGCCGCGGTAATTGTCCCGCCGGCTGCCGTGGTGGCCGGCCTCGGCCGGCTTGTGCTCAGCCGGCTTGTTGTTGTCCCGCCCGGATGGAGCCGGCGAGATCTCACCGGCGTCTTGCGGTTCCATCGGCCACAGACTGCGATGGCCATCAAGGCAGCCATCGTCTTGGGGTCGCGCGGTGCAGCTTGTGCCACAACATGGTGTTGGCCGGCAGCCGCCATGAAGAAGCCGACTGCTCGGATCTCGTGCACGCCTCGCAGAGTTGCGCATCTCGCACCAGCGCGTCGGTACGCACGGTCCGTCTCGTCGGCGCCCTGCTTGCACATCTCAAGCTGTTGGGGCGACCTGCCGGTAGGTGCCTGAAGGATGAAGGCGTCTCGAAGTCGAGCCAGCCGTTGATGCGCCGGCTGGCAGGTTGTTGAGCCATGTGCGGGCGGAGCCGAGCAGCATGAGGGGGAATAGCGCACGGCCCGGCGCTTGTTGCCCTGGGCGATGCCAACTGCGGTGGAGTAGTCCTGCAGCCGGCCTGGCTGTCGTGCCGTCGTACTTGGGTGTGTCGCGGGGGAGCCGGAAGCCGGCTCTCATGGGCTCGTTGAGGATCCGCGGCCGAGCACTGGGGCCGGCTGGCCCTTCTTCCTCCGCGATGCGGGATTCGACCAGCCGGTCGAGGCGATCCGCTCTGGGCTGGCCCACGCGCGCCGGGCCGGAGCGGGCACGGGCCACCTCTGGAGCCGCGCGGTGCTTGATGGTGGATGGCCTCTCGTACTCGTACTCCTCGTCGTCGTGCCGGCTTGTTGGTGGCCGGCTGCGACCGCTGTTGCCACTGGGCGGCCGGCTTGTGCGGCTGGAACTTGCGTGGGTGTTCCGGCTGTCGGCTCGCCGGCTTGGTGCGGGGGAGGTGGACTCGGCCGTGTCCCTCGGACCGTCTCGGTCCTTGCCTGCAGCGCCATGAGCGTGAGAAGCTCGGGGGCATGGGCGTACTGGGGTCCTTGGTCATGCGGTTGGCCGCCTTCAGCAGCTCAGTCACCCGCCCGGCGGCGTAACTCTGCGCCTTCGAGGCGGTGCAGCTCTTCCGCGGCAGCTTCAGCCGCGAGCATGTTCTTGTCAGGGGTGTAGATGGGTAGCTCCGACGGAGCCGGCGATGCTGCGCCGTCCCGGCGATCTCTCGCGCCGCCGCCTCCCTCGCGGCGGATCTGGCCGGCTCGGCTTGGGTTGTCGCCGGCGGGCGTGAGGCCGTGGGCGCGGTTGAACTCGCGCTGGGAGATCTCCCGCCTGCAGCAGCCAGCTCTTCGTTTGCTTGAGGAGGAGCTGGCGGTGCTCCTCCAGGTCCTTCGATGGTGGTGGGGTCGGCACCGCGCGTGAGCGGAGTGCTCAGCTGGCCCGGACTCCGTCCAGCCGGGATGGTGGTGGCGGCGCCTTTGCGCCGAGGCGGATGCGCCGGTCTCCTTGTTGCGCTCCAGCTCAGGACCACGGATGCGCGCTTGACTCCTCCGCGCCTGGCCATGACTCCCGCATGATGCAAGGGCCGGCGGTGGTGAGGCTGGCGCCGGCCTGGGGAGGGCTTGCAGCGCAGATCTCGCGCGGGTAGCGCGGTGGTGCGACGGTGGCGACGTAGACGTCGAAGCCACCGGCTGATGATGCTGCGCCGGCAGGAATGGCCGGTCGGCGCGAGCCGTTGTCGCGACGCGTCCGAATCTCCAGACCAAGCCTGCACGACCCTCTCGCCGGTGGTGAGAGCCCGTCCGGATGGACACCGGCCGGACGCTGAAGGCCCCACGGTGGGCGCCAAATGTCGTGGTATCGTCATGACATATGCCATAGGGTGGCTAATCGAGGTGGTTCCTAATGGTCTCACGGCGGTATCCGGAGCGGGTATGGGCACGAGCGACGGCGACGTACCAGGTTCGAGGCCCTCCGATGGAGGTAACACCTCTACTCCTGCTATGAGTGCATATGATGTGTAACACAGTACAATGGTGCTCCTTGAGCTGTATCCGGCTGCTCTGAGGTGGACGAAGGTCTCTCTCTCGGGGCAGCTCTAAGACTAGTGAATGGCAACTGATCGATCCTCCCCCGAGAGGGGTAGCCCGGCTTATATAGGCACCGGCACTTTACATATAAGTCCCTAGAGTCTAGTGGCCAGCATGGGCCGGCTTCGGCTCCCGTCCCTTCCCGAGGCGGCGACGCGGGAGCCGTTGAGCGTAGTGGCACGTCCCATCCGCCCGGGTCAGCGGGAGGTGCTGTCGTTGTCGTCATCATGCTGTGTAGCGTACGGCGGGACGTACGCCATGATGGCCTGTCCGGCGCGTGGCACTGCTCTACGAGGCTTTACGGGAGATGAGGTCAGCGTGGACCTTTGAACCCGGCTCACCACCTGTTCCTTCCGGGGCAAGACTCGCGAGCCTCGAGTCGGTCTGAGGTACAAACCGCTCGGATATGGCTTGTAGAAGCGGCCCAGCTACAGTTGAAGGCCGCGCCAAGCCGACAGGGACTTAGAGCCAGCCGGCTCCCGAGGCAGCCGGCCACGGCTCCAGCCGGCTGCTCCTCAGCCGGCCTTTGCCGCGAGCCGGCCGACCTCAAGCCGGCCGCTCCGCGTCCATTGCCCTACCCGGGGTCTTTCCCCCGACAGGGTGTATGCCAGGTCTGCGGCAATGACCAGGAGGATTCTTACCATGCCCTGATTGGGTGCCCGCATGCAGCTGCGTTGTGGTCGGCCATGGGCCAAGTCTGGCAACTACCGAGACTGCCAAATCAAAGTGGACGTGAGGACTGGCTGGAAGCATGGTTAGAGTCATCCCCGATGGACATGTGTTGTCGGTTACTCATGATCGCGTGGAGGGTCTGGTATGCCCGCAATGAAATCACCCATGATAAACCCTTGCCTTCAATCGAAGGGTCCAAGCGCTTCATATGCAGCTACATGCAATCTTTGGAAAATATTCGCAAGCTAGATCCTGAGGTGGTCATCAAGGGCAAGATGCCGATGGGAATCATGATTTCTCCGACCCCTGTCAAGAGCCCAACTGTTACAATTGAAAGATGGACAGCTCCCCCAGTGGGACGTCTGAAACTGAATGTAGATGGAGCATATGTTGCCCAGTCCGGGAAGGCAGGTGTAGGCATCATTCTACGCAATAACGAGGGGGTGGCTTGCTTAGCCGCCTGTCAACATCTGCAGTTTTGCTCCTCAGCTCTTGATGCGGAACTGCAAGCATGTCTGATGGGGGTGCGCCTGGCACTTGATCACTGTAATGAGGACATACTGGTGGAAACGGATAGCTTGGAGCTGGTGCGTATGGCGCTAGGAAAACTGAAGGATGGATCTACGCTGGGGCCTGCGGTGGAAGACCTGAAGTTATTACTAGAGGAGGAACGCATTATTTCCTTTTCAAAAATTCCTAGGTCTTGTAATAGTGTAAGTCATGAACTCGCTAGAATTGGCATGGTAGAACATAGATCTAATGTGTGGATTGGGTCGGCACCGGACTTCCTTATGTCCCGGATTGGCCAGGATTGTAACAGTACTATTATCACTTAATAGAAGTTACTTTCCCCGCAAAAAAAAATTACGGCCAGATCTTGGATTTTCATCCTGAAGGCTGGACTCTGAACTTCACATGTCATGTCGCTCCCACTTTCATACTGCTGCTGCAAGCCCGGAACACCAAGCAAGTTCCTCACCAGCGCATAGACTTAGACCTCCATTGCTTGTACTCCAAGTCCGGTCATCGTGATATTCTCCGCCTCTGACTTCACCCTGGACCAAAATGTCACTGGATGGCAAGAAAGAACAGAGCCTCGCGCCGCTCCCTCCGAAACCAAACGCGGAATAAACGCATGGGTGCGCACGACCGAATACCACCTTGTCCAGCAAACTCCAGGCAATATGTGCACCGTTACATTTGTCGGTGGTGCTTTCCGGAACTCAACACTCTGGCAAGATCGAGAAGGACATGCCTCAGGCAGGTCTTCATCTTCGCAGAAGAGCACTCCTAGGACTGCCACCTTTATTCAGGTCGTGCCCCAACGCCGTCGACCATCCCAGGCCATCCCAAGCAACACGGAGACACCAGGCGTAGATCACCCACTCCTGGGAAACGCCCTGCAGCCAGCCGGCCCTCCACCAGTGACAGATGGGATCACGGAGAGGGCAAGGAGAAGCAACCTAGGGTTTTCACCCAATCGGCCCGCCCCCTACACCTCTGCCGCCGCCAGAGTCCGCCGCCGGAGGCAACAACCACCGCCACCATCAGGAAGTCTTCCACAACCAAGCCCCGGTCCGCTCAAACCCATAATCCTGGCCGAACCCATCTGAGATGGGGCGTCGAGATTCAGAGCTGAGCCAGCGCCGCCACCCGTTGCGGCCGTCACGGGAGCCCACGCCGGACCAGACCTCCCGAAGATGCCCCGCCGACATGGAGGATGAAGGGCCCCGACCCCTCCTCTGTGACGCGGATGAGGAAGATCCGGCGTCGCCCCGGCTTCGCCTGATGACCCTTGCCAACGGTGGCGACGGAGGGAGGGGGTGGAGGAGGGCTGGGGCGCCCCGTAGCCCTCGGGGAGGGGGGGGAGGGGGCAGGTTAGGGTTGGGTATCGTCCCTCATCAGAAATCAATATGGTCTGCGAGATTCCCAGAATTGTTGTTTTAATCATGTTGTTAGTAGAGTAGCAGTAGCAAGTTTGCTTAGCCACAAATAAGGCATGCACCTGGACGTGCATCAACTAGTAGTAGTAGTTTGCTTTGTGTGAACAGAATCCTTGCATGACGGCTAGGATCAGCAAGTAGGGCAAGTGGGCAAGAGGCAAATCAGAATCTGCAAGGTGATAACCTGCAAGGGATAACTAGCGAAGCTGCAGATGATAAGTTGCAGGAGATAAACTTGCAACTTCCAGGGATAAGTCAGTTGGACTTCTTGGTCAAGTGTTCACACACTGGAGAGAAGTAGAGGAGCTCGTCCATGCAGCTCACTAGTAGTATAAATAAGCATCCATTGTATCACTTCAAGACCAAGCAGTAACCAAGTAGTAGAGAGAAAACGCAGCAACATTGAGCTGCTCCAAAGTACTTGTGTCATTCAGTTCTGTCTTTGAGTTCAGTGTGTGTCCACTATATGTGTGTGAGAAGCACCAGCTCTAAGTAGTAGGAACTGTCAATTGGTATCAGAGCAACCTGGGAGATGTCGACACCACCACCTCTCCAGCAGCGGCGTGCGTCCGCAACCCCTCCTCCGGCAAACGAGCGACGGCGATCGCCAAGTCGGGGACGGAGCAGGGTGCGACACGGCGGGGGCGAGGTCGTGGTACAGCGGGAGGTGATCCGCGAGATGACTAGCGGCGGAGGCGGCGGTACGAGCCTCGTCTTCCCGATGCTCAAGCGCGGAGACTACACCAACTGGGCCATGGTGATGGAGGTGAACCTGCAGGCGGCATCGCTGTGGGACGCGATCGAGGACGCCGCAGTCTCTCGGCGAGAGGACAAGCAGGCCTTGGCGGCACTGCTTCGCTCCACTCCACCCGAGATGCATCCAATGCTGATCGGGAAGGGGAGCGCCAAGGCGGCGTGGGAGGTGATCAAGGTGTGGCACCAGGGCAACGATCGTGTGCGCGATTCCCGCGTGCGGCGGCTCCGGACCGAATTCGAGACGATCGCCTTCAAGGACGGCGAGCGCATCGATGAGTTCGGCTTGCGCATCACGAACCTCGCCGCCACCATGCGCTCCCTCGGGGATACCTGCGATGATGAGAAGATAGTAAGGAAATTCCTCTCTGTCGTCCCAAAACAGTTTGTGCAGATCGCTTTCTCGATGGAGACGATGATGAACCCGGCCACACTCACCGTGGAGGAGGTTGTCGGACACCTTCGGGCCGTCGAGGATCGCCTGAACCCTGAGCAGGGTACCACTGCCTCCGGCGGCAACCTGCTGCTAACAGAGAAGCAGTGGGAGGACAGAAGGAGGCAGCAGCGGGGCGGCAACTCTGGCATGAACGGTGGCGGTGGACAAAAAGGTGGCAAGCCGCCGCCCAAGTCCTCGCTATCACAAGGCTCCAACAGCAACGCAACCGCGAGAACTGCCACTATTGTGGCAAGAAGGGGCACTGGAAGCGCGACTGCCGCAAGAAGCAGCGCGACGAAGCTGCTGCGGCGGTGCACTTGATCCAGGACGAGAATGGCGGAAAAGCAGACCCGGAGCTGCACATGGCCACCGTCGTCGATCTCGTGTCTCCTGCACCGCTGGTGCGGGCCTCCTCGGCATGGAATGATCCACCTGCACTGCCTACGGGGGAGCAGGTGTATCTCAACGAGGAGCGCGCCCGCGTTGTGTTCAGGCGCATGGCGCACGACACTGACGCAGCGTGGTACCTCGACACGGGAGCGTCGAACCACATGACCGGCGACGACAACGTCTTTGCCGAGCTGGACAGGACTGTCTCCGGCAAGGTGCGCTTCGGCGATGGATCGGTCGTCGACATCTGCGGCCGTGGAACCGTCCTCTTCGTCATCAACAACGAGCGACATCACGAGCTGGTCAGCGCGTACTGGATCCCACGGCTCAAGTCGAACATCGTCAGCATTGGGCAGCTAGACGAGCTCGGGTACCCCACCCACGTCGAGCACGGCTACATGGAGGTCCGCGATCGTGCCAAGGTCCTGATCGCCAAGGTGCCAAGGACGACGAACAGACTCTATGTGGCTCAGCTCCAAATCGTGCAGCCAGTGTGCCTGGCGGCGCACGCCAATGACGACGCGTGGCGCTGGCACTCACGCTTTGTCCATCAGAGCTTCGATAGCCTCGAGAAGATGGCGAGGAAGGGAGTGGTGCGCGGTCTCGCCACCATCAGCCACGCCGAGCAGCTTTGCGAAGCCTGCATCGCGGGAAAACACCGGCGCTCCCCATTTCCCGCAGCAACCAAGTACCGTGCCACGACGCCTCTTGAGCTCGTGCACGGTGACCTCTGCGGTCCAATCTCGCCAGCGACACCGGGAGGGAAGAAGTACTTCCTCTTGCTCGTCGACGACAACAGCCGGTACATGTGGTTGTACCTGCTCAGGTCGAAGGATGAGGCAGCTGCGGCAATTCGGCGTTTCCAGGCCGAGACGGAGAAGGAGACGCAGCGTCCTCTGCGCGTGCTCCGCACTGATCGGGGCGGTGAGTTCACGGCGAACGAGTTCGCCGAGTGGTGCGCAGAACATGGCGTCCAGCGTCACCTCACTGCCCCCTATTCTCCACAACAGAATGGGGTAGTGGAACGGCGGAACCAGATGATCGTTGGCGCCGTCCGGAGCATGCTCAAGGCAAAATCTGTCCCAGCTAAGTTCTGGGAGAAGCGGCGGCAACAGCGGTGTTCGTCCTGAACAGATCCTTGACAAGGATCCTGGAAGGGAAGACACCATTTGAAGCCTGGTATGGCAGAAAACCTAGCGTTCACTTTCTTCGCGTGTTCGGCTGCAAGGCATACGCGAAGGAGACGAAACCAGGCTTGAAGAAGCTCGATGACCACAGCCGCCTGATGGTGATGCTTGGGTATGAGGAAGGAAGCAAGGCGTATCGCCTATATGACCCGGAGAAGAAGTGCCTCCATGTCTCCCGCGACGTCATCTTCGACGAGGCCGCGAGCTAGGATTGGGGAGAGCACAATGACGGTGCCGCCACTCTCGCTGTGGAGAGTTGGACGATGTCACAACCAACGACAGCACTGCCAGAGAAACCAGCTGAAGCGGCACCTGCATCAAGCTCTCCTTCGCCGTCACCACAGGCAGCATCGGCTCCGACTGGACCACCATTGGTGGGTTGGCCCATCTTTGCGCCATCAGGCCAGCCCGTACGTTTCGTCTCTCCACCAGCAGATGGAGGCGTCGAGAATCTGGATGCCAGCGTTGACCCAAGCCTCGCTCGCTACCGCAGCATTCGAGACTTCCTCAACCCAGATGAGGAGAATCCAGGGCTAGCGGAGCGCCTCCTCCTCACTCCCACAGGCGAGCCAGCAACGCTCGCCGAGGCCGAAGGAGACGAAGATTGGCGGCTCGCCATGGTCGATGAGCTGCAGTCAATCAAGGAGAACCAGACATGGTCACTTGCTGATCTGCCGCCAGGTCACAAGCCCATTGGATTGAAGTGGATCTTCAAGCTCAAGCGTGACGACGACGATCACGTCCTCAAGCACAAGGCCAGGCTTGTCGCGAAGGGATACGTCCAGCGGCTAGGGATTGACTTCGATGAAGTCTTTGCCCCAGTTGCGTGACTGGACTCTATCAGGCTCCTGATCGCCGTCGTTGCCCAATTCAAGTGGGAGGTCCACCACATGGACGCGAAGACGGCATTCCTCAACGGTGATTTGGGGGAGGAAGTGTATGTGACTCAGCCACCAGGATTCGTCGACGGCAACAACTCGACCAAGGTGATGCGCCTCCACAAGGCACTCTACGGTCTCCGTCAGGCCCCGCGCGCATGGAACACCAAGCTCCATGCCGTGCTGGTGTCACTCGGTTTCGTGCGGAGTGCTTCGGAGCATGCCGTGTACACTCGTCGAGAGGGTGACTCATGACTCCTGCTCGGCGTCTACATCGACGATCTCGTCGTCACAGGAGGGAGCACCGCTGCAATCTCAAGCTTCAAGCAGCAGATGTGCAGCAAGTTCAAGATGAGCGACCTGGGCTTGCTCACTCTGTACCTGGGCATCGAGGTATGTCAGGCTCCTGGCCACATCACGCTGAAGCAGAGCGCCTTCACAGCGAAGGTGCTCGAAAAGGCGGGCATGGCTGACTGCAACGCAGCTCATGTGCCGATGGTGAAAGGATCGTATGCCGCACCTAGAGGGGGGGTGAATAGGTATCAACTAAGCACGATATAGCTACGCAATATATAGGAGATAGAGTGGGATAGAGGTAACCGAGAGTGTAGCACGCGTTGACACGGAGATGATTCCCGTAGTTCCCTTCCTTTGCAAGAAGGTACGTCTACGTTTGGAGGAGTGTGGTTGCTACGCAAGCCAAACCAACAGCCACGAAGGCTTCACTCAGATCTCCTGTGAGCAACGCCACGAAGGCCTAGCCCACTTCCACTAAGGGATTTCCTCGAGGCGGAAACCGGGCCTTTACAAGGTTCTTGGGGCACACATCCACAACTGAATTGGAGGCTCCCAAATCTGTAACAACACAACAAATCAACAAGCATACATCAACAACAACAACTAGGGATCCAAATAGGAACACTAGCAAGGGGGCCCTCAAGCATAAGAGGGGGAAATGAAAAACGCTTCGGTGAGGATGTAGATCGGTGTCTTCTCCTTCGAATCTCCAAAGATCAAGAGCTTTGGGGGAGGAAGGAGATCTTGCAAATCTTGAGTTTCTTGAGGTGGCTCTAATGGAGGTGGCTTGGCAGACTTCTTGTGTAATGATTGAGCAAGCAACCAAGGTAGAAGAAGGGGGGTATTTATACCTCCCCTCAAAAATGAGCCGTTGCAGCTTCCGGGGGATATTAAGTAAGGCCGGATAATCCGCCCCCCGGAAAATCCGGCCCGGGACAAAACCGTGACATTATCCGGCCAAATGTCCGGCCCCTAACCAGAGAAGCAAAACTTCAGGTCCTTAGCCAAAATCGAGGGGGCCGGATATTTCCAAAATATCCGGCCCGGATATTCCGGCCCTGGTACAATACGGGACAATATCCGGGCAAAAATCTGGTACTGCGCTGCTTTTCCCATGAGACTTAGCCAAAAACAGGGGGTCGGATATTTCAACAATATCCGGCCCGGATTATCCGGCCTGGCCAACTTTTTCTGATTACTTTTGACAGATGATCAAATCCAACACACATGAATAAATATCTATGTAATCCCTGTACCACTTAAACAAACATTAGTGTATCACATACATTGACATCAAACACTCAAAACATAATATGAGAGATGTTCTTTCAATCTCCCCTTTTTGGTGTTTGATGACAATATACGGATTTGCAAGAGAATAACTATAGAGACAAACATGATGGCAAAGACATAGAGGCACTCCCCCTACATGTGTGCATATAAGTAATTTGCATTTGAATACAAATACACAACACATAGGATTGAGGTGCCTCAACACTAGAGGTATCCATCATGAGCTCTAACACGAGACATATGCAAATATGAAGTTGAGATAGAATGCAAGAAATCATACCCATGTGTAGATATAAGATACGGAGATATAGCATCACACATAATATAGCATCCTTGATCTCAACATATAGAAATCCGAAAACCATAACAATGTCTCACACCACATAGCACATAGTTTTAAACGGGACACAACCAAAGCAAATAGTGCAAATAAGAGGGAACACAAGCAATAAAGGAATGGTAAACGCATATGCTTGTGCCCAAACCATGCAAATCCCCGAGATAGTTCCTAATAGAACACTTCCCCCCTTTGGCATCGAAACGCCAAAAAGGGGACAAGCGCGATGCTACTCGCCCCATGGGGATCACTCGGAGGCATCTTCATCATCGGACTGGTATGCCACTTCCTCTTCTTCCTCATCAGTGTCAGGTGCATCCGGAGAGCGGCGAGAGGTGTTGGACCTTTGAAGGCAATCATCAAGATCACTCCATGGAACCTGTGCAGAGTGCCATCCACTGTAACCCTGGTGAGCTGGAGGCTGAGGCGGAGGTCCTTGATCACCACTGAGCTTGTGAAGAATAACCGCCTGAGTATGCTTAATCTCAGAACGCTCTCGGCTAGCTGCATAGTTCTCCTTATGGATCTCAATGTTCATGCAAAGTATGTGACGCTGAAACCAACTAAGCCGGCTCACTTGCTTCCTCATAGCCGGGACATCAGGATGACGAGCAGGAGCAAAACCACTAGAACGAGCATCACCCATGAAAGTGTCAGGAGCAGGTACAGCTGAAGAGACTGGCTTAAGCTTGTAGGCCTTCTTGACATTGTGCTTCACCAAAGGATACCCACTCAAGTCTTCATCACACACAGCCACAGAGTTGTTGATGAGAAGCTGAATGTAGGGTGCATAGGGTATGGTGGTCCGGGAGACCATGGCATCATGGATCTCATGGAAGATAAAGTCCATGACATCAAGAGTGTAGTCCCGTTCTTCAGTCACATCACGAGCACACTTATAGCTGAGGTGCATAAGGTCCACAAGGGTTCCCCGGAGAGCATCATTGTTACCACCACTTGGGCAAATGGTTGCCCGAAAGAACCGAAGCAACTGACTGTATATGGGAAGCAGCCCCTTAGCACCACCAATTTTTCCCGCTGAGGTATAGAGATGCACAAGAGCATTCTTATCTGTCTGTTGTGGTCCATGAAGGCGACGACCCCCATCAACAGGAACTCCAAGAAAACCAGCAAATTGGCGCAGAGTGGCACTGCAGTGAGTGGAGCCAGTCATCCATTCCATAGTGTGTTCCTCATCTTTCCTGATTGCCAAAGTGGCAAAGAATTGCTTCACCAAATCTGGGCTATAGTCACATTGAATCTTCATGATATCAAGCAAGCCCATCCTTCCAGCTACCTAGATTGCGTCTTCAAAGTGATCGTTTACAGCCAGAATGTCCACATTGATAGCTTGCATGGGTCTCAGATTCTTCATGGGCTCATAGACGTCCTTGTAGATGAACTCCTGCTCAATGCACCAGTATCTCCTGCCCTCTATCTCTTCATCCCTTGGGACATCTTCATACCAGTTCTTCAAGCGGAGAGCGGAATAAGAAACTGAGTCCATGGCCTTGTAGTTCTCCCTCACTTCCTTGTTCTTCCGCCTTGAAGTGACGGACTTGCGAGGTGCATTGGATGCAAACTCGTCACTAGATCGATCATGCCTTGAGCGTCTCCGACCACCCCGAGAAGCACCACCTGTGAGAAGCAAAGGCGGGTAGCAAAGGAAAGGTAATGCTCATAAGTCATGTAAGATACAGTAATATACTCGAGAAACATGCTATAAGTCGGTACAAATCTAGACATGATAGATTGAAGCAAAACTGCAGCGGCGATGAAGCTCCAGGCCGGATAATCCGGTGTCCCCTGGGGGCGGATAATCCGGCGGGCCGGATAATCCGGCCAGCTCGGGGGGCGGATAATCCGGCCCTGCGAAATTTGCAGTTTTCCAATCAAAAGCTTGTCTAAGACTACATCGGCCTCATAGCATGCAAGAGGAGTACACTACAAATGATTTGGAACAACTAGACACCAATTCCACCAAGAAAAAAGTACATATAAAACACAACATCTAGGGTTAGAGATTGTGAATCATACCCACATCCATTGTGGAAACCGCTTGGAGGAGAAGGTAGCTAGGGAGGAGATGCACCCGATCCACCCAAGAACTCCGAGAGGGGGCGGACGGAGCGTCTCCGGCGAGGAGGAGGAGGTCCGGCGGCTTGAGGAGGGAGAAGGGGCGCGTGGGGGAACTGATTGGTGTGCCAACCGTTCACCCCGCGGCCTCCCTTAATCCTCCCGCAAAACGCCCAGGCCGGATAATCCGGCCCAAAGTGAGGGCGGATAATCCGGCCCGGCCGGATATTCCGGGGCGCCAGGGGGGCGGATTATCCGGTCTTCTGGAAAATTCCAGAACACCGTAAATCCTGCCTATCTTTAGTTGGATATTTGCAAACCCATATGCGGTGCAATAAAATATCACGTCACATATGAGATGCATATTTACCAATAAGATGGGGCAACCTAGATCATCCGACCGAGAAACCTCAAACTCCAAGTTTTTACCAAACATGACAAATGAGCAAGATGGAAGTGGCTTATAGGAGAGTGTAGGCTTAGGTTTAGAGGGTTCAAACTGTTAATGGTACATGATCACTCAAGTTTGCAAGATATGAGCAAATAAGGCCAAACTAGAGTGATTTCCCATAAGAACATGGAGTTGTCAAATAAAAGGCGATAAGACCCAAATAACTCCAACTCTTCACAAAGAAGAGTGTGGTGGCCTAGGCCACCATATATGAGTGTTATGGCATGGCACCGCGAAGATATATCTTGGGCCCAAAACCACTACTCATCATTGAAGCTCACATATCATTATATGATATAAAGAGAATGATTTCTTTTAATGTTGGCATTATGGGGGAGTGATAGCTCAATAGTTTAAACCGCACTCCCCCTATTTCCATGCCCACATCTAAACCAAATAAAGTTTTGAGACAAAGGTGTGTTTGCAAGATGGTCAAGCTATACTCCTTGAATCAATGATATTTAGCTCATTCCTCAAATAAGAGAACCTTGCTTCATCAAGAGGCTTCGTGAATATATCGGCAAGTTGATCTTTGGTAGGAACATAGATGAGCTCAATATCACCACGGGCAACATGATCCCTAATGAAGTGATTCCGGATCTCAATATGCTTCGTTCTTGAATGTTGCACCGGATTATAGGCAATCTTGATAGCACTTTCATTGTCACATAATAGAGGCACTTTGTCACAAATGACACCGTATTCCTTTAAAGTTTGCCTCATCCATAACAATTGAGTGCATCCACTTGCGGCGGCAACATATTCGGCTTCGGCGGTGGAGAGAGATATGTAATTTTGCTTCTTAGAAGACCAACACACCAAGGACCTACCAAGGAATTGGCAAGCCCCGGAAGTTGATTTCCTATCATCCTTGTCACCCGCCCAATCCGCATCGGTATATCCATTGAGAATAAAGCTTGAGCCTTTGGGGTACCAAATACCATATCTTGGGGTATCAACCAAATATCTAAAGATTCTTTTGAGAGCCATCATGTGGCTCTCCTTAGGAGAAGCTTGATACCTTGCACACACACCAACACTCAACACTATGTCCGGTCTAGAAGCACAAAGGTAAAGCAAGGATCCAATCATGGAGCGATATACCTTTTGATCCACCTCTTTACCATTGGGATCTAGTGCAAGATGACATTTGGTAACCATAGGAGTGGCCACACCCTTCAACTCGGTCATCTTGAACCTCTTGAGCATGTCTTGGAGATATTTTGCTTGATTGATGAAGGTTCCTTCTCTCAATTGCTTGATCTCAAAACCAAGGAAGAACTTCATCTCTCCCATCATAGACATCTCAAACCTATCGGTCATAAGCTTTGAAAATTCATCATTGAAAGCTTTGTTAGTAGAGCCAAAGATAATATCATCAACATATAATTGGCAAACGAAAAGCTCCCCATTAACCCTCTTAGTAAAAAGAGTGGGATCGATTAGCCCAACATCAAACCCACGGTCTACCAACAATTCTTTAAGGTGCTCGTACCAAGCTCTAGGAGCTTGTTTGAGACCATAAAGTGCTTTATCAAGCTTGTAGACATGGTTAGGAAAGTTGAGATCCTCAAACCCGGGGGTTGCTTAACATAAACCTCTTCATGCAAAGGACCATTAAGAAATGCACTTTTAACATCCATTTGTTGCAACTTAAAGTTATGATGCGATGCATAAGCAAGAAGGATACGGATGGACTCAAGGCGAGCCACGGGAGCATAGGTCTCTCCAAAGTCAATTCCTTCAACTTGAGAGAAACCTTGAGCCACCAATCTTGCCTTGTTCCTCACAATATTTCCAAACTCATCTTGCTTGTTCTTGAATATCCACTTAGTGCCTATAACATTGCGGCACTCCTTTGGCTTCTCTACTAAGGTCCACACTTTGTTGCGCTTGAAGTTGTTGAGTTCCTCATGCATGGCTTCCACCCAATCCGAATCTTCAAGGGCTTCAAATACTTTCTTGGGTTCCACAACGGAGATATAAGCATGATGATTGCTAAAGTTAGCCAATTGCCTTCTTGTGGAGACCTTTGCTCGAACATCACCAAGGACCTTGTCATGAGTGTGTCCACGAATTTCAAGGGTCCTATCTCTTCTTGCTAGACGACGGGCCTCGATCTCCTCCTTGGTTCTTTTAGGCCTTGGAGGTGTCACTTGATCAACTTGATCATTTGGGTCCCCGTCTTGACCTTCAATTTGAGCTTCCTCAATTTCTTGAGAATGCTCATCCTCATGTGCTTGATCTTGGACAATGTTTGGTGAAGTGCAAATATCGAATGGTTGATCTTGAATTCTTGGTTGATCTTGTCCTTGATCTTGTTCATGAGAGGGAGGGTTTTCTTCTTGTTCTTGGGTTGGTGCATCATTAGCTTCAAGGGATGGGGTTTGTTGATGTTGAGAGGATGAGGGCTCCACCGTGGTAGAGCATAGTTCTTCCCGAGACGCCACACCGTGTCCCTCAATGGGGCGGAAAAATCCCACACCCATTCTTACTATGGCATCTTGAGGTATTTCATCACCTGCACATACATCAACTTGCCCCACTTGGGAGCCATCATTTTCTTCGAACCTCACACTACAAGATTCAATGATAATCCCGGAGGCTATATCAAAGATTCTATAAGTGTGAGATTCGGCACCGTAACCAACAAATATACCCTCCAAAGCTTTAGGAGCAAATTTAGACAAACGAACTCCTTTGATTTTGTAGAAACACTTACAACCGAACACCTTGAAGTATGAGATATTAGGCTTGTTGCCGGTGAGTATTTCATATGGAGTCTTGTTCAATCCCTTGCGGAGGTAGAGCCGGTTAGAAGAGTGGCAAGCGGTGGAGATGGCTTCGGCCCAAAAGTTATAGCGGGATTTATACTCCGCCATCATAGATCTTGTCATATCCATAAGAGTCTGGTTCTTCCTCTCCGCAACACCATTTTGTTGAGGGGTGTAAGCAGCGGAATATTGATGACGAATCCCCTCATCACTAAGGAAATCATTGAGTGTGTAGTTCT
The DNA here is from genome assembly GCA_030979885.1 of Lolium multiflorum. NCBI lineage: Eukaryota > Viridiplantae > Streptophyta > Magnoliopsida > Poales > Poaceae > Lolium > Lolium multiflorum. The sequence goes on along the minus strand of CM061748.1, from coordinate 68,529,596 downwards.
TGAACTCGGAGCCGTTGTCACTTCTTATTGCCATAATGAGGAGGTTGTGTTGGCGTTGCACCTCGGTGGCAAAGTCAATGAATATTTGTTGAGTCTCATCTTTCGTCTTGAGAAAGTAGACCCAAGTGTATCTTGAGTAATCATCAACAATCACCAAGCAATGTTTCTTCGCACCAAGACTTGCATGAGTAACGGGACCAAAGAGATCCACATGAAGGAGCTCCAAGATCCTCTTGGAAGAGATGATAGTCTTGCTTGGATGCGGAGAGTCATGCATTTTGCCTTCAACACAAGCCCTACAAACACGATCTTTGGCAAAAGAAAATTTTCCATTAGTCCCACAATATGGTTCCCCTTGTGAAGACTTTGCAAAGTTCTCATGTTGACATGGGCTAGGCGGCGATGCCACAACCAACCCACATCCGCCTTTCCGAATAGGCACATCGCACTTGAAGTGGTGGTCCCCGAAAAGTCCACCACATACAAGTTATGTTCGCGATACCCAACGAAAGCGACTTTTAGAGTCTTGCTCCACAAGAGGACCACAATATCATTATCAATAAAGACGGCGAAACCCATCTTGCCAAGGGCGGAAACGGAAAGCAAATTTTAACCAAGGGTTTTGACAAGCATGACATCCACAAGTGTTATGTTGTGTGCAACCACAACCTTGCCAAAACCCATTACCTCGGATGTAGAATTATCGCCAAAGGAGACGGTGATATTGTTTATGTTGGGCCTCAACTCCTTGACGAGATTCTTGCCGCCGGTCATATGACTTGTACATCCACTATCAAGTACCCATTTTGAACCTCCGGCGGCATAGTCCTACATGAGATCAATTCTTGGATTTAGGTACCCATTTCTCAATGGGTCCTCTTTTGTTAGCAACAAGGGTCTTTGGGACCCAAATAGACCAAGCAACATAACCATCATATGGGCCAACATATTTAGCATACACATCACCATAATAATCTCTAAATAGAACATAGTGAGGGTTAGCATTTCCCGCATTATCATCATTAATGGTGTTGCCCTTAGGGGCTTCACCATTGGTGATAGCTTTCTTCTTCTCTTGTGCGGGCTTGGCCTTTTGCTTGTTTGCCTTCTTTGCCTTGGCATTGTAACCTAGGCCTTCCTTCCCATTGTTTGATCTTTGCTTACTCAAAAGATCATCCAAAGAAAGTTTACTTTGGGGAGAGGAGGCCTTAGCAAGTTCATCCTTCAACCTAGCATTTTCCTCAATAATATTTGCATGATCACATGAAGGAGTAGAGGAACTAGGCACATCATATGAAGCAAGCCTAATTTGAAGTTGCTCATTTGACTTGGATAGAAGAGAGTATTCACTCTTCAAGGCTTTGTGAGCTTTGTCTGGTTCATCTAGATCCTTCACAAGTTTCTCATGATCAACACCAAATTGGGCCATTTCCTTTTTAAGCAATTTAGTCTTAGCCCTAGCATGATCTCTAGCTTTAGTGAGCTTGTTAATTTCATCTTGAGGCTCTTCAAGATTTTCTAGCCTCTCCTCAATAGAAGCTATAGTTTCTTGACTTTCCTCAAGGGCATTTTTAAGAGCATGGATTTCAAGAGAGTCTTCTCTCTCTATTTGACCCTTTTTCTCAAGCATATCATTTTGTTGAGCTAAATGAGCCATTAGATTTGAAACATGATTTTTGTTGATACCTTGTAGTTTAAACATGAATTCATCAAATTCTAGCATTTCTTGTTTCACTTTTAGACTAGCATCATCAACCCCTAGATCACTTGATATGTTAGGCATAGAGGGGCTAGGAGATGATACCTCGGAGGATTTGGCCATGAGACAACTTTCTTCCTCCACATGAATGATCTCATTGGGGGATTCACTTGGTGATGAAGAGTTAGTGGAGAGGGAGGCAAGAGCGACCAATCCATTAGAGGTTGCATCTTCTTCATCATCAACATCATCATCTCCGGAGGAATATTCTTCTTGAGTTGATAGCACAATAGATGTGTCCAAGGAGGACGTTGCCATGAAGCAATGTGCATTCTTGATATGAGGATTCTCATTGGGGGATTCAAAGAGAGATGAAGAGGGAATGTTGGTAGTGACAATGGCGGCCACTTCCTTTGAGCTTTCTCCTTCATCATCACTAGAGCTTACAACTTCATCGGAAGAATACTCTTCCCTAGTCACTAGCACAACTCTTGGGGGCCTCTTGCCCTTCTTGGTCTTGTTGTTGTAGAACTTCTTGTTGGGGGCTTTTGAATATTTGCCCTTTGATTCTTTGCTCTTGTCCTTGGGAATGAGCCTTCCATTATGAAGCTCTCTATTCTCATAGGGGCATTCGGCAATGAAGTGGCGCTTGTCATCACAATTGTAGCATGATCTTGTCTTTGGACCAAAGCTAGTGAACCCACTCTTGTGGTTTCTCTTGATGTTGTCTTCCTTGGCCTTGGAGGGATCAACCCAAAATGACTTTGCATGGAAGGCCATGTGATCATGATAGTGGCATTCCAAATCTTCCGGATAGGACATACTCCAAGATGCCCTATATTGTTCTTGAGGGTACACTTCTTCAATGGGGTTGACCACCAAGGCAAGGTTGTTCCCTTTTGCCATACCAATGGCACGATTGCGAGAATCATGAGAGTTTTGCTCGAGCACCTTGAGGGCTTGCATCTCGTGCACGGCATTTTGAGATGAGAGAGAAGAATAGCATTCTCTCCCAACAAGGGTCTTGACATCAATGGGAACAAAAGGCATCATGCATTCAATGTACTTCTCCTTGATCCAAGAGTCGTGATGTGGGTGGCACCACTAAGCCGGAAGGCATCGGCAACGATGAGGAGTCTTCCATACATGACTTGATGATCTTCATCCGGTAGCCTCATGAATCCTTCGGCTTGATTCCGAAGAGCATTATACTTGTTCCTTCTCGCTCTCACTTCCCATGCAACTAGCGGCCAAACCATCCCAAGCTTCCTTGGCGGTGGTGTAGTTCCGAACACGAGGAAGCTCTTGTGTCCCCACACTAGTTTAAATCATGTGCAAGGCGGTCTTGTTGAGTTGACTATCAACCGCTTCTCTTCTAGTCAACTTGTCGGGGTTGTAGGGCTTGAAGCCTTCCAAGATGATTCTCCAAAGTTCATTGGAGGCACTGCAAACATGAGAGCGAAACTCAAATTGCCAAGTATCGAAATTCTCAACGGAAAACTTAGGTGGGTCGCCTCGAATGTTCAAATGGGGATGTGGAACCGGTATATCGGGAGATTGAAAAGGTGGAGCTACTCGATTGTAGCTCTCACCTCCACTAGTTCCACTAGGAGATGCAATGGGAGATTTGATAGTGTTTAAGTTATCACCTTCCACGGGTTTGGTAGAGGAGGGTAGTGCCGAAGCACCTCCCTCTTCTAACACACCCGTGTCCTTTACCTCTAAGACGGAAGCCTTAGGAGGGACCGGAGTCAAAAGCTCGGAAATCAATTTTCTCATGCTTTCCATTTGAGCGTCCATGGAGGATCTCAACGAATTGATTTCCTCCATGATGACCAACTTATCGGACTCTTCCATAGGTGTCTCGTCCGGCATACTCTTAGGCGGTTAAGCCCGAAATAAGAGCCGAGGCTCTGATACCAATTGAAAGGATCGTATGCCGCACCTAGAGGGGGAGGGGTGAATAGGTGCTAACCAATTTTTAGTTCTTTTTCAATTTAGGTTTGACACAAAGGTAAATTCTCTAGATATGCAACTAAGTGAATTTACCTATATGACAAGGTTATCAACTAAGCACGATATAGCTACGCAATATATAGGAGATAGAGTGGGATAGAGGTAACCGAGAGTGTAGCACGCGTTGACACGGAGATGATTCCCGTAGTTCCCTTCCTTTGCAAGAAGGTACGTCTACGTTTGGAGGAGTGTGGTTGCTACGCAAGCCAAACCAACAGCCACGAAGGCTTCACTCGGATCTCCCGTGAGCAACGCCACGAAGGCCTAGCCCACTTCCACTAAGGGATTTCCTCGAGGCGGAAACCGGGCCTTTACAAGGTTCTTGGGGCACACATCCACAACTGAATTGGAGGCTCCCAAATCTGTAACAACACAAAAAATCAACAAGCATACATCAACAACAACAACTAGGGATCCAAATAGGAACACTAGCAAGGGGGCCCTCAAGCATAAGAGGGGGAAATGAAAAACGCTTCGGTGAGGATGTAGATCGGTGTCTTCTCCTTCGAATCTCCAAAGATCAAGAGCTTTGGTTGGGGAGGAAGGAGATCTTGCAAATCTTGAGTTTCTTGAGGTGGCTCTAATGGAGGTGGCTTGGCAGACTTCTTGTGTAATGATTGAGCAAGCAACCAAGTTAGAAGAAGGGGGTATTTATACCTCCCTCAAAAATGAGCCGCAGGGGGCCGGATATTCCGGCCTAAGTAAGGGCCGGATAATCCGCCCCCCCGGAAAATCCGGCCTTCGGGACAAAATCGTGACATTATCCGGCCAAATGTCCGGCCCCTAACCAGAGAAGCAAAACTTGGTCCTTAGCCAAAATTGAGGGGGCCGGATATTTCCAAAATATCCGCAGATATTCCGGCCCTGGTACAATACGGGACAATATCCGGCAAAAATCCATCGCTGCTTTTCCCATGAGACTTAGCCAAAAACAGGGGGCCGGATATTTCAACAATATCTGGCCCGGATTATCCGGCCTAGCCAACTTTTTTTGATTACTTTTGACAGACGATCAAATCCAACACACATGAATAAATATCTATGTAATCCCTGTACCACTTAAACAAACATTAGTGTATCACATACATTGACATCAAACACTCAAAACATAATATGAGAGATGTTCTTTCAGATGGAGCCAAGGCTGAAGCTCTCGAAGAGGAGCACGAATCCTCCGGTCGACGTCACGCTGTACCGCAGCATTGTCGGCAGTCTGCGTTACCTCATGCACACGAGGCCGGACATCAGCTTCGCCGTTGGCATGGTGAGCCGCTTCATGGAAGCTCTCACCACGGAGCACCTGAGTGTTGTGAAGCACCTGCTCCGCTACATTGCGGGAACGATCGACACTGGCTGTTTGTTCTCCTCCGCGCCAGAAGGTGCACACCTGATTGGCTACAGCGATGCAGATCACGCTGGTGATATCGATGATAGGAAGAGTACTACAGGTACACTCTTCTTCTTCGGAAATTGCCCAGTGTCATGGCAAAGCCAGAAGCAAAGGGTGGTGGCATTGTCGTCCTGCGAATCTGAGTACATCGCAGCTGCGACGACGGCGTGTCAAGGTGTTTGGCTCGGCCGTTTGCTCGTCGACTTGCTGGGATCTCCTCCTCTCGTCGCTAATCTGCTCGTGGACAATAAGTCTGCGATCCAACTGTGCAAGAATCCAGTGTACCATGATCGTAGCAAGCACATCGACACGCGGTACCACTACATCAGGGACTGCATTGAGGATGGAACTGTCACAGTCGAGTACATCGGCACAGAAGACCAACTCGCTGATATTCTGACCAAGGCACTTGGTCGCATTCAGTTTCAGAATCTGCGGGAAAGAATTGGCGTCATCAACCTCTACAGCAACTAGATTAGGGGGAGAATTGTTGTTTTAATCATGTTGCTAGTAGAGTAGCAGTAGCAAGTTTGCTTAGCCACAAATAAGGCATGCACCTGTACGTGCATCTACTAGTAGTAGTAGTAGTTTGCTTTGTGTGAACAGAATCCTTGCATGACGGCTAGGATCAGCAAGTAGGGCAAGTGGGCAAGAGGCAAATCAGAATCTGCAAGGTGATAACCCTGCAAGGGATAACTGGCGAAGCTGCAGATGATAAGTTGCAGGAGATAAACCTGCAACTTTCAGTGATAAGTCAGCTGGACTTCTTGGTCAAGTGTTCACACATTGGAGAGAAGTAGAGGAGCTCGTCCATGCAGCTCACTAGTAGTATAAATAAGCATCCATTGTATCACTTCAAGACCAAGCAGTAACCAAGTAGTAGAGAGAAAACGCAGCAATATTGAGCTGCTCCAAAGTACTTGTGTCATTCAGTTCTATCTTTGAGTTCAGTGTGTGTCCACTATACGTGTGTGAGAAGCACCAGCTCTAAGTAGTAGGAACTGTCAAGAATTACCCAGCACGAGCCTCTTGAGGGAAGGCGCGACCTGATATCCACATCTTAGATTTGCACATAACTAAACAGCCAAAAGAATTCTCTACAGCCAAGCTCATCGATTAATGTGGGCAACGAAACCATGAGCCTAAACTGTTCCAAAATATTTTGTTAGCAACCAGACGAAATGCAGAAACAAACCCAAGCTCGGATCACTCTTGCAGCATATGACGGGCCAAAACTAAAAACAGACAAAAAAAAATCCATGCGAGCAACACAAGCTACAAAGTTATGGTAATTTCAAGCTAAGTGTAAAGCGTGGTGTCTGCTGAGAATTCCTGGTTGCATGTATGCATACCAGAAATGCATATGTCCAACGCAGGGGATCCCGTGCATATCCGTACCTTTGGATTCACACTATTTCATGCTTTGAGATCTATGCTGTCAGATTTTATTAAATTTTATCAAGTTTCGTAAATCTTAAATTACAAACTAATATGGAATGAAACGTAGTGATTTTGTGCACGAAAATTCCCCTGCACAGAACAAACACCACTCTCGTCTGCATACCCATACATCTGAGATCTCGCTGCATCAATTAGTAAGTGACCCTGGACTTGCTAAAGATGTCCAGAAAGAAGGCATGAAGAAATAGCCGGCATCTCGGTCACCTCCCCTGATATTAAGAACCTAGCGTCAGCTTGGTCACGGGGCAAAATTGAGGAGGGCACCGCCAACTCTAGAGATGGGGTGGAACTCATTTCTGCGGCTTCCCGATAGTTTTATAGGCTCGCATCATGGTTACAAGGCTACATTCGAGATAACTCGTTGCTACACTTCCGTCAGCACTTACCTCGTAGACCCGATCGAGGAAGAATGCAAAGGGATAGATGGAAGCCGAACAAGAAGACAGATACAATTGTTGTCAGGGGCATTGCGACTGATGTAGAATACACCTGCATGTTTGCACTGAGACACACATGGCTGAGCAACCAAATACACTACGGAGTGAATTAGGAAGACTGGGGAGTAGTGTGATATCAAAAAAAAACTTTCATCCGTCAATAACTATTAGACCATTTAATCTTAAAATCCAATCGTCGTGGCGTCACAGATGTCAGAAAGTTTTGATATCTAAAGACCATTAGCAGTCCAAGTTGCAGGATAACTGGCTAATGCATTACAGTTCTCTTCCTGTAGAAAGGACGAACTGAATATGTTCACAGTTTAGTGAATTCATCTAGATGGTCTGTCTATAACTAGAGTTTCTCAGGTAGGTAACAGAATGCGGTCTGGCAGAACAGTGGAGTAACATATTTCCCCAGCTAACAGAATATGGAATGCCATAGTTTCTCTGATAACAAAATGTGAGCAACTGAGCATGCAGAATGCTGCTGAGTTAGTCTCTATCAAGCAGTCATGATGCATGGTCATAATGTTGTTGCAGTTCAGAATGTAGACATGCATAACATGCATGCTATAAGATGTAATCTAAATGTAAGGATGATCACGCCACTGCACCCTGTAACACCAACGGCTTTTATTTTCTTCCGTTTGTGTCTTCTCATGATTTCTGTGATCACGCCACTGCATCTCATCCTGCATTGCATAGTTCGTTATGTTTCGGGGACGTCCTTGTTTTTAAATGAAGATTCTCATCTGGAATACAAGAGGGCCCTCCTCCAGATGCCGAGCGATAAGGCGCCCGGCCCGGATGGTTTCAACGCGCTGTTCTTCAAGGCGTGCTGGTCCATTATCAAGGGCGATGTGTTGCTGGCCTTTCAGCAGTTGCACAATGCCAACCGATCCAGCCTGTCTTGCATCAACTCCTCGCACATCGTCCTCATCCCGAAGTCCGATAGCCCCGCTTCCCTCGCGGACTACCGGCCTATCAGCCTCATGCATGGCGTCGCCAAGCTCTTCATGAAGGTGCTGGCCGTCCGTCTGGCCAAGCGCATTGATGAGCTGATCGCTGAGGGTCAAAGCGCGTTCATCCGCGGCCGCAGCATCCAGGATAACTTCATCTATGTCCAGGGGGTGATCCGCCACTTCCACCGCGCCAGAAACCCCCTCGTCTTCCTCAAGCTCGACATCGCGCGGGCTTTTGACTCCGTGTCCTGGCCATACCTGTTGGATATGCTGCGTGCCCGTGGGTTCAGCGACCGCTGGAGAGATTGGATCGCTATGATGCTTGCCACCTCCTCCTCCCGTGTTATCCTCAATGGGGAGGTAGGTCCCCGCTTCCTGCACCGCCGTGGCCTTCGGCAAGGGGATCCCCTCTCCCCGCTGCTCTTCATCTTGGCCATTGAGCCGCTGCACCGTCTTTTCGACATCGCCACGGTCGCCGGGCTCCTCTCGCCTCTGCGGGGCCGCAAGGCGCGCCTTCGCTGCTCCCTCTACGCGGACGATGCCGCCGTCTTCCTCAACCCGGTTCGGACCGAGATGGAGCACGTGCATGCCATCTTACAGCGTTTCGGAAACGCTTCCGGGTTGCACGTCAATCTGGCAAAAAGCACAATCTACGGGATCCGCTGCCAGGACTTGGACCTTGCCTCGATCTCTTCGCCGCTTGGCGCGCCCGTGGGCTCCTTCCCCTGCCGCTACCTGGGCCTGCCCCTGAGTTTTCGCCGGCCGCGACGCGTCGACTTCCAGCCGCTGCTTGACAAGCTGGGCAGCCGTCTTGCCCGGTGGAAGCTTCGCCTCTTTTCGCACGCCGGACGGCTAGCCCTTCTCAAGGCCGTCCTGTCTGCCCTCCCGACCTACCTCTTCTCCGCTTTCGCGCCTCCCGCTTGGCTTGTGAAAGCGGTTGACAGGATACGTCGTGCTTGGCTCTGGGCGGCCGATGTTACTTGCACGGGTGGCCGCTGCAAGGTCGCCTGGGGTCGTGTTTGCCGACCACGGGATCTTGGAGGTCTTGGCGTCCTGGACCTTGTTCGCTTCAGCCGTGCGCTACGGTTGCGCTGGCTCTGGCTTCAGCGTACGGAGCCGGAGCGTCCCTGGGTTGGCCTCCCGGTCCCATGCGACGATTCGGATCGAGACCTCTTTGCTGCTGCCACCATGGTTGACATTGGCGACGGTGCCTCAGCTAGTTTCTGGCACGACTCCTGGCTCTTTGGTGCTTCGCCTAGAGCCCTAGCCCCCGCCCTCTACATCCTCTCCAGACGTAAGCACCGCCGCGTCCGGGATGCCTTGCGGGGAGGTGCCTGGGTCCAAGACCTGCGCGCACGTGTCTCTGCCCATCTGCTGGAGTCCTTCGTGGCCCTTCGCGTCCTCATTGAGCTGGTCGTTCTGTCCCCGGACACGCGCGACAAGTTTACCTGGCGCTTCTCTCCGGATGGTCGCTACTCGGCCTCCTCCGCGTATCGCCTCCAGTTTCAGGGCTCCGTGCAGACAGCCTTCGTCCAGCTCATCTGGAAGCCCTGGGCTACTCCTCGCTGCCGCCTTTTTGCTTGGCTCCTTGTCCAGAACAGGCTTATGACGGCCGACAGGCTGCTTGCTCGTGGGTGGCCGAATGGGTACTTCTGTCCGCTTTGCATGCGGAACCTCGAGACCGCGACGCATCTCTTTACCGAGTGCCCGTTCTCGTGGCAGGTTTGGGCAGGGGTGGCTTCCATCGCCGCGGCTCCACCCCTTGATCCATCCTCCTGGGGGATCCACCACAGGTCCATCGATTGGATGGCCGGCCTGTTGGAGGGGCTGCCTTCCCTGGAGGCATCCCGTGTCCGCTCCTGGACGCTCCTGGTCCTCTGGCACCTATGGCTTGAGCGAAACGCCCGCGTCTTTAGAGCCTCCCCCTCTCCGGTCCGCTCCCTGCTGGCTCGGATCTCCGACGAGGCGGCTGCTTGGGACTTGGCGGGCGCGAAGATCTCCATAGCTCGCGAGTAGTCCGCTTCTCTTTTAGTGGTGGTGGTGGTGGACCCCCTCTCCGCCACCTTGTTTGCTCGGCGCAGCGTCTGTGCCGCGGCCGCAGCCGTTGTAGTCCGGTTGTAACCTCTTCTTCTATTAATATATCGAGCAGCTCACCTGCCGAATTCTCAAAAAAAAAAAAACAGTGTGATTTTTAAACACATATCTGAAGCTGCAGCAAGTATAATATGCATCCAGGAGACCAAATTATGCGAGATTAACGTATTCAAGGTTAGGCAGTTTCTGCCTCAGAAATATACTGGATATGTCTACCAGCCTGCTGATGGGACTTGCTGGCGGGATTCTTATTGCTTGGTCTGAAAAAGAATTTGATATTACTGAAATTCACAAGAACAAGCACTCACTAACTGTCCAGGTCAACTCAATATCGGATGACACGCCCTTTACTGTCACAAACGTGTATGCACCGTGTGACGCATCAGAGAGACTGCTTTTCTTCAATGACATGAAGTCTTTGCAACAAACTATTTCTGGTCCATGGGCTCTGGCAGGTGATTTCAACATATACAGATATCCGCATGACAAAAACAACGACAACATTGCCTGGGCGGAAATGGAACTATTCAATGATTGGATAAATGAGATGGAACTGATGGATATAGAAATCTGCAACTCAAAGTACACTTGGAGTAACATGAGAAAAATTCCAACTTTGGTCAAATTGGACAGGGTTCTCGTCAATATAGACTGGTGCCAAAAATTCCTACACTCTACATGCAGGGCATTAGGCCGGCCAACCTCTGATCATAAACCCCTGCTTCTGGACAACGATACTCCACTGAACAAATCAAGTATCTTCAGATATGATGATCACTGGTTTGCCTGCAATGACCTGGTTCAAATTACAAGAAATATTCTCACAAAAGGTACCAGATTCATGACTCCTATATCAAAGCTTAACTTCAAACTGCGTTCGATCCGAGCAGCTACCAGAACTTGGGGCAGGGCGAAGAAATCAGTTCAGAATATCCTATCCAATATCAACCATGCTATAAAATTTTTAGACGCTGTCGAAGAATGGAGAAAACTGACTAGCATGGAGTTTGTTCTAAGGTCTCTATGTCTAGCCAAGAGTAAGCAATTTTGCATTGCAGAGGCACAACACTGGAAACGAAGAGCTAAAGTGAAATGGTGTAAGCTCGGGGATGAGAACACTAAATTCTTTCACACTCTGGCTACATACAGATTTAGGAAGAACAAAATTAGATTCCTCTCACACAACGGGAATGAATTCTTCAGAGATCACGACAAACTCAAGATAGCTACTGATTACTTCACTGACATCTTTTCTGAAGAAAGAACGTGGTCACCTAATATAATTCTGAACACTTTATATGAAAATCAATCTGGACAACTTCAGTCACTTGACTGTCAGTTCACCTGGGAAGAAATTCAGAATGCTATACATAAAGCACCATCAAACAGAAGCCCAGGGCCTGACGGTTTTACTAATGAATTTTACAAGTTCTATCTACAAGATATGAAGCTGGACTTATTGGCTCTGTTTAAAGCTTGGCATGATCAAACTGTGGACCTCTCGGGCGTAAAGCTTGCCTATATTGCACTGCTGCCCAAAAGAGATGACCCTCAAGAAATTAAGGATTACAGGCCAATCTCTCTTCAGCACTCTATACCAAAATTAATTGCAAAGGTAATGGCCAATAGATTGCAACCAAAAATCAAGACACTGGTAGACCCCATGCAGTCTGGCTTTATCAAGGATCGATCTATCGTGGAGAATTTTGCAGCTGCCATTGAAATGATCCAGTCTGGAAACAAGATGAAGAAACCCATTATCGTACTAAAGCTTGATTTCCAGAAGGCCTTTGATTCAATGCACTGGGAGGCGATTTTTCATACTATGTCATCTAGAGGGTTCCCACCAAAATGGATTGCCTGGGTAAAAGAATTGTTGACAACTTCACAAGCACAGATGGTAATAAACGGACAATGTGGCCAGAAATTTAAGATTCAGAGGGGAGTGAGACAGGGAGATACTTTATCTCCATACATCTTCATTATTGTCGCCGATATTCTACAACAGATGTTTGGAAAAGCCTATGGAGCTGGTTTCTTGGGACACCCAATACAGCAGGGCTCACCCTTCCCTGCTCTCCAATATGCCGATGACACACTATTGATTATCCAAGGCTCTGTTCAGCAGGCCTTTTTGGCCAAGCAAATTCTACAAGCATTCTCTAATTTTACAGGTTTGCAAATAAACTTTCAAAAGAGCACTTTTGTCCCAATGCACATGACACACGTAGATGCAACCAATGCTGCCTCAATCCTGGGTTGTAACACTGCTGATCTACCTTGCACATATCTGGGTCTCCCTCTCTCAGCAAATAAAATATCAAAGCAACTGCTACAACCGGTCATAAATAAGATACAGAGGCGCCTCCCAGGTTGGATGCCAAGACTCATGTCATCAGGGGGCAGAATTCAAATGATAAATTCCGTGCTATCGGCTATCCCAAACTTCTTCATGGCTTGCATCGAATGGGATCAGGGGAGTATAGAGGCCGTGGACAAATTGAGACGTGCTTTCCTTTGGAAGAACAGGGACAAAATTTTGGGTGGTCACTGTCTCGTGGCTTGGGACATTGTAACAATGCCAAGAATCCAGGGTGGACTAGGGATCAGAGACTTGCGGATACACAATAAAGCTGTTATGGCAAATTTCACCGCCAAGCTACTATCTAATGGAACCGGGCCTTGTTTTTCTTGGATGGCAGCTTGGCACCTTCAGCACAGTATCCCGCTGTCCCCTTCGTGCCAAGAGTCACACCTTTGGAAATCAATTAGGAAGCTAATTCCAACAATCCAGGCAGCAACGTTCTGCAACCAAAATTCACCAAGCAGAACGTCCTTTTGGACCGACAATTGGACGACAATGGGCAGACAGTATACCAACATGCCTGTACTCTACTCCTTTGCTGTTGACAAGGAATGTACAGTGGCCTCCCAAGTTTCAGACGGCCAATGGAACATTGCTTTAATTCGACCTCTGTCTTTCACTGCAGAGGTACAATTGCAAGTCGTTATGGATATGTTGAGCTCTATTCAGCCAAATATTGACACCCAGGGACAGGCAAGGTTTATGGTTCTAACAGGCAAACCACCAACGACAAAGGATTTCTACACACTATTCAGCAACAGGGGGTTAATATGGGACAGATATAAATGGGTTTGGCACTCTGTCATACCACTTCGACACAAATTCTTCCTTTGGCTAGCGTTCCGGGGTAGACTAAACACCAATGATAATATGACCAACAAGTGCTGGCGAAATGATGCAGGATGCGACCAATGTCCAGCCCTCGAATCTATACACCATATAACTCTTCATTGCAAGCAGGCTACGTGGGTCTGGGAAAAGCTCCATCTAGCAAATACGGCTGCTACTACTAACTATCTCAGCCAGTTCGTCTCAATCTCTGAGGAAACCGCATCATCTAAAACCTGGACTGTTTGTGTTGCTGCATGTATGCTAGGCCTATGGAAGGCCAGAAACGATAGGGTGTTTAACCACAAGTATATTGGGAGACAGGCCCTACTCAATCAGATTGCAAGTGAACTCAGACTGTGGAGTATCCGATCGCCAAGGCTACAATCACAATTGATTTCATGGGCTGAGAAACTGGAGTCCGGGTAGTTCTTTCCTTTCCTAGTTTTCTTCCTATACCCCCAGGATCTCCCCTGGTTTGTAATTCCTTCCCCACCCCCATGTAACTCATCTCCTTGTAAAAAGTTAGAGGCAACTCTACCTTAATATATAGAAATATATATTACTTCAAAAAAAAAATGTAAGGATGAACAAAACAGCTACGCCACTGAAAAAGGACTGTGGACTGACTGAAACAATCCATAGTTGCTTAAATCCGTGACTTTTGTAGTCCACCAAGCCACCAAACATTTAAATAGAAAGATCCAATGCCATTTTGTATTTGGAATTTATTTCGCCTGGGATGGGTGCTTGGAAAAATAACTAGCATATATAATCACCCTGCCGTCAGCAAATTTCAGACTAGGGAAATACCCGTGCATTGGAACGTATAAGGGCACGGTGAATTGATGAAAATTGCACTACTTAAAGTTGTATAGAAAATCACAGGACAAATAGAGTATCATTGTAAAGAGATCACAAAGGTGAGTAAACAGACCATAGCCATATATATTATCTGCATGGCTAGCTTTGTAAGTTTATATGTGGACGCAAGTAAATTTTATTTTGATGTACAAAGCTGTAAAAGATTTGCATCATGGCATGATGACGTATTTTCATTTTAAGTATTTGTGGAACCAATCGAGCATTAAGGCAAGCGCTTCTTCAGCTGTCTTGACTGCGAACGGGTCGGTAGCGTTGTATCTGCCAGCAAAGCCATGCGCAACTCGTGGAAAGATCTTTGCATAGTATGGAATCTGCAACATGCGAAGTCATATGAGGGTCTTACGAATAGTTTTTCCTTTTTGCTAAAGAACATGAAAAATCTGTTCATGTTACCAGCAATAAACCTAGAGCCTCAATTTTCTAACTGATCTACAGCTAAAGCATGTCTCAAACTTGGTTATACAAGTGTTAACACGCCAAATGTTTTGATAGCAATTAAAACTAGCAAGCTGCAACGGGATGACATTTGGCTTCTGGATTTATGGTTTAGTTTCAGTTATTCTAACTGAATCTTCGGTTACATCCATTCAAACCGAGTTACAGACTATCATGCAAAGCATAACAAGGCAAGTACAAACATCCTGCATTTCATGTTAGTTATTCCACTGAAATGTCTGGAGTGGAATCACCAGGAACTCACCTCATTTCGTTGACGCAGGGTATGCACAATTCGATACACCAATTTTGGCGGTGTAACAGTGTCATTCTGACCTCCAAGAATTTCAATGGGGTTCTTGACCTCTGAGTGGCAGTTGAACTTAATATCAGAAGACAGGTCTAGTTCTTCACCAACAAGAGTACATAGAAAAAGATTTTAAAAAATCTCACCTTTCATATCGTCAGCAGTAACTGCGTAAGGATGGGAGATGACAACTGCTTCTACCTCGTTCGTTTTCGCCACCTCCACGGCGAATTTCCCTGTTAGTTAAATTCAGTACAGGAAGAGAGCATCAACCAAAATTTGTCCCTGAACAAAGGAATAAAAATAATCCTATTCGCATAATTCTTATCTTCATCTGCAGGGTTTTGCATTCTTAGCTTGTCAAACAATACAAACGTATTCTCTTGTTCTGGTTTCACTCACCGCCCCAACAATAGCCCGCAACTCCAACAACAGAATTTTGTCCCCTTTTCAAGGCCTCGAAGATCGGTTTTGCATCTTGAGCTGCCTTTACCTGTAAGAACGATCAATTTGTATGGGTAAAAAGACAGGATAAAACGAATTTCCAGCAGATTATTATCGATAAAGTTGATTTACCGGAGAGTGAGCCGGGAGCCACTCTGTTCTGTTAGTACCATTAGTGGCAGGCTGTCCATTGAATAAATCGGGCACCACAACGTAGTACCCAGCTTCACCAACTTTGTCGGCAATTTTCCTTCATTTCCATGAACCACGACGAAAGCATAAAGGCTTTTATGCATTTTGGGGTAATTAAAATAACAATCATATCGAGTGGAGATTTTTGGCCACCAGGCAATAGCGATCATGTTGTTTTAAAAAAATTTTGAAAATCACATTTACGAGTTTCAAAAGAAATTCAAAAAAAAAACGGGATGTAACTAATGATGCATCCAACAAACGTGCAAAATATTAATTTCGAATAGTTGTATCTTCAGAATTATAGAAGTGTGAATATGTGTATGCATGTATTCAAATCTCCAAACTTTATCAGATTTTGTCATTTTTGTGTTGCCCACAATACAAAGAACTTCGCACTGATATTTTGCATTCTTGTAGGTTTAATCATTCACTATGTCCAGATTTGTTTTCACTTTTTTTTTAAGTTACGAAGATATTTTTTGAAAATTTTAAAATAAGGGGATCACTCGAGCTTAGGAGCCAGAGACACTTTTGGAATCATATAGCAATAAATAACTTTTCAATTGACAATTTTTCTGATCATCAAGAGAGAAGATAGGAGCAGTAAAAATTGGGGAAAGGAAATACGGCAAGAGGAAAGCTCATACCTCAACAAGGGCGCTTCGAATCCTGAAACAGAAAATCAAAACAGTGCGCCACGAAAACTAAGTTACACTCATACTAGTCGCTTGCATAGTGCATACACAATAAACAGTTTACTCAAAATGCACTAACCGTAGGCGTCGGAGGCGAGGACGATGGCCCTGTGGGAGTGGACATTGCCGGTGACGTAGGCCTTGAAGCCGGCCAGGTCGTCGACGACAACACCGGCCTGGTGACCACCGGCCGTCAGATCCGGAGGGTTGTCGAGGCACTGAGAGTGAGAGGTAGCGGTGGTGGCGGTAGCGGCTAGGACGGCGAGGCAGACGAGGCACCGATAGAGCGATGCGGGAGCCATGGTTCCTGCCTCTGCCTGGAAGGCTTGATGCTTCCTCTCGGCTGTCACAATTGAAGTATAAAGACTGTGTGTCCTGTGTCTGGAAGGCTTGATGCTTCCTCTCGGCTGCCTGGAAGCCGGGCTGTGTGTCCTGTGTCTGCGAAGTACGGTCGTTGTCATGGGTTGCTTCCATGTCACCACCGGGCTTCCTCTTTTTCTTTTTTCATTTAAGCCTTTTGTAGTTGCTTTTTTTTGTATTATAGAAAAAAATTGTACTACCTCTGTCTATAAAAGGAAGTGTAAGTTTGTCTAAATTTAGATGTATTCTTAGCATATGGATACTCCAAATTTTGACAAATCTCCAGCACTTTACCATGAGTAAGGAAAAATAGAATCCCCAGCACTTCACCATGAGAAAGGAAAAATAGAATTCCAATAGCGTAGTATAGTGAGGGAAAGGTGAAAAGAACCTCCAGTGGGTAGTGAAGTAGAACGTGAAACCGTACTGAGCTCTGAGCTCCCAAGCAGTGGGAGAGGTCCCCTTTATGGACGGAGAGAATATGTTTTTCCTACTTGACCCTCATCCACGTCAACCACTGTTATTATACTCCTCATACTCAGCAACGATAATTAGACTCTGCCTACAGGCTAGCACAAGCTACTGCAATAGCTGCCATTTCGATCGTGGCCCGTGAAAAGAGGCTCTACTGCTGCACGCAGTCAATGTTCAGATTTTTGTACAGCACAAGCTAGCGGGAGAAAATAAATTGTATCTCAGTGACCTCCCCGGGTAAGAAACTAACGCCACTTCAACCACAAATCAAAATTAAACCACTCAAGCTGTTCAAACAGCAGCGAAGTGATACGTCAACAGGTTGTCGGTCAGTCAGCCTTGGATCGGCATTGCTGCTCAAATTTAAGTAGTGCTCCTTCAGAACTTTATCTCAGTGGCATGGCCAAGCGTGAATTTGTGTCTTCGACGTTGTTCAATGATGTTGGTGGTGCTATCCATAAACCCTTCTACAATGCGACGACATCAAAGCGTTCTCTGCCAACTCTTGGAGAGACGGGGATGGAACTCATTTCTGCGGCTGTGGCTTCCCGACAGAATGCAGATATACCGAGACAGAAACAACCCTGGAATATTATCAGTTTGTTAGGCCACATCATGGGTAAAAATGCTACAATCAAGATAATATGTCGTTGCACTTCCATCCGGACTTACGTAGATCCGAGGAAGAATGCAAGGGATAGATGGAAGCCAAACAAGAAGACAGATACAATCGCTGTCAGAAGCATTGCGACTGAAGTTGAATACACCTATACGTATGCAGACACATGGTTAGACAATCAAATACAGTAGTTGAAGTATAAAAACTGAAAAATAGTGTGATATCATCAATTTTTTGATCCGCCTCAATAATTATTTACAGCATTGAATGATTCATAGAATCTCAAAATCCAATAGCCACAGCATCTAAGATATCAGAAAGTTTGATATCCAAAGACCATTAACCTACTCTGCAGGATAACAGGCTGATGCGTTCTAGTTTTCTTCCATTAGAAAGTATATGAACGGAATATGTTTTTTTGTTTAGTGAAGAGATTTAGTTGGTCTCTCTAGAACCATAGTTTCACTGATAACACAATGTGGGCTGACAGGATAATGGAGTAACATATTTTCCCTGATAACATAATGTGAAATGCTCTAGTTTCTGGATAACAGAATGTGAACATACAAAATGTTGCAAGTTAATTCCTACCAAGCAGTCATGGACATAATATTGTCGCATCTAACTATAAGGGTAAACAAAGCAGCCGCACCACTGAAAAAGGACTGTAAACTGACACACAATCCATAGTTGCTTAACTCGATGATCCACTTCAGTAGCTCATCAAGGCACCAAACATTTATAATAGAAAGATCCAAAAAAAAATCTTTACTTGGCATTAATGCGGTGAGATAGCCATTTAAACTTAAGTTGAACTAGTGCTGCGTGAAAATTTCAAATGCCATGCAACAAGTATATAAACCACATATTTTCTCCGAGAAGAAAGTTCGAAAACAACAGGAGGGGACTAATATTTGATACGAACTTCCACGATTATAATGGACTTGCTACAGCTATTAGAATGTGTATTTTACGTAGAAAATACGGTTATAACACATTATTTAAACGACAAAAGCAGCTGTGGAAGTTTACAATCTGTACCTTGACAATGTTGTCAGCATACTTCATCACCATTGATACAGCAATTCCACTGGAAGCAAAACAAAACCGCCATAAGTAATGTTAATCCAAGGAATCAATTCAACCAATTCAAAGATCCAACTGTAGTACCTGAGTGCATGGTTTAGGATCATCAGAAATGTAATAAATGAGTAGCCATGAAAAAATCCTCTGCATTAGATGGCACGATCAAATTAAAATAATCAATATTGTGAATTGTAATATAATATTATAACATGAAATGAAGCAATTTACAGCACAACTGACTTATTCATGACAGCATCGAAGTCCTGAACACAGATGGCAACTAAATTGAAGATCATTCCAAAAATGTACAGCCAAAAATTCTGCACATTAATGTTTCTTGAAGGACGTTTTTTGATGATAGCCTGCATTGTTCAAAGATGAATGTCTTTAAACTCTTCAGAAGTTCCCTTGACAGTAGAATCAAATTAATCTTTTTAAAGCAAGATACATATGCAAATAGGAGCAATTGCACAAAGTTACATACTTCTGTGTATACCCCAGCAAATCCACTCAGAAGAGCCATCACCTAAAAAAGAAAGAGCATTCAGCAAGTTGAGTTGAAATAACTTCCTCTGGCATGTCCAAGTCACTAGATTAGATGATTTTTTTTTTTTGCATGCTTACAATTGCCATCATCCAACCTTGAAGAGGGGTTTGAAGAACATGGTCTGATCTGAAAGGGGCATATTATTTCTGTTAGTTGAACACTTGAACATATTGATTAGAGAAATTATGAACCAATAGCAATGGATTTTTTTTGAAATTTATGTTGCTTACGAGGGATTAAGCTGAGCAGTAGTGCAGCCAGCACATAGAAGAATAAATGCAGCCCACTGAATTTCACTTAACCTGGTCACAAAGCATTCAATCATGGAAATAGATTCAACAATCACTATAAACGATGGAAAACAGGTGATGCCTGCTGGGAAAGAAAATGTCATGAAGAGTTCTGGAAAGAATGAAGATGAAATCTATGAACATTTAAGGCACTTAAAGAACACATGGCTTACAATGGCGAGCTCATGCTAGGAACTTATTAAAAAAATAACAGGTTATCACATTTCATGTTTGTGTTCTGCATAACGATAAATGTTTGTGGGCAGTTGAATTATACTACACCAGTTTAGTACAAAAGTGCCTTTCCGCAAGAAGAAAAACAAGTAAATGAAACTAAGTAGATGCAATAAAGATGTTGGCAACAGTAGTAAAAAGAGCAGAGATGATCATATCCCTTTATTCCGAGCTTCCAAGCCACATTAAGTGAGTAGAGCTTACTTCTTCTTTAGAATGATACGGTATAAGACACCAGTGCTAATAATATTCAGGTTCTTCAGGATCTGGTAAGCTGGTGCATCCACATAAGCAAAGATGTAATACTGACAGGGGGCAGAAGCATGTGTCAAGCTTTTTGTTGTTGCAAATATAAAATTATTTTATTGCACAAAAACTTCACAAGTGGGAATACCTGCAATAGATTCTTTACCATGTAAAGTGCGGCGGGAATAGGATAAACACTAACTTCATCTAGTGATGTACTTAACCTGAAAATAATGAAGGTATGTCACTGGATGACTGGAGAGTACTGAAAATACAGTAAATACTCGAATTCAATCAATACATAATGGTAGAATGGTCACCTATTATCTTCTGTAACACCTTGACTGTTCCATGTTCTGTACAGGGCTACAAGTGATAATAGACATTTCAGAGCTTCCACCTTGACAACAACAATTAGATAGATAATTAAAATCATGGTATGAAGAGAACAAAAAGAAAAGCTCCTGCCTCAACTGTTACGAAGAGAAAATTAATTCAAATACTCACAGAAAAATTTGCTGTTGTGACACTATACTCATACTTTCCAGCTCTTTTTGACCACACAATCAGTATTGCCTGGGAACTTGTTAGTAATGTCAATGCAACTGTAACAATGGACCTGCCACAACGAATGACATTTGCCAGTAAATTTTCTGATCTTCTGAAATCATGTGATGTGGCAGAAAGATTGGAACATTAACTCTTACTTTTGCTTCCAGCTATGCTTGCCCTTCAAACCTCCTGCGTCGCCAAGCGTGGAAGATGCTGCAGCTGTATATAATACATGCATTAGAGAACGAGGTTCCTGATTATAGGACATTCCAAAGAGAACATTTCAGTGATGAACCGGGAACTTACTGCTAGAAAGGGACCTCCCATCAGGGCTTTCTATGTCCTGAAATATGACATCATAAGTCTCCTTTAGATTGCCAGGATAGTACAGCTCGTCAGCACACAACACAATTGACAAGCATAAGTCTATTGTAACACACGGAACTTCCAAGTTCAAACAGATAGGGCAAGACATTGCCAGAGCATGAAAGTTTTAATTAGTCCTAGGCTACCAGGGGGCGATGGTGAAGATCAACATGATAAAGTGACTGGACAACTTTAATCATTTTCAAAGGTAAGTCATAGTATGGTTTAACCTCTGCCATAATATACTCATAAAACTTGCTATGAGCAAGTTACTTCCAGTAGGATGCTCCAGTGTTAAAGAAGACCAATGTGCAAACTAATAAGTTCAAAAATGGCTGAAAGTTGTACATGACCCTATGTTCAAATACTCACTCTTTAAAAATGCAAATGTGGTTTACCAATCGATGTTGTATGTTATAAGAGGAAACATCGGTCACCTATAGAGTGACTTACTGTCAATTGTAAGACATTCTGGCAAGCATGCCTGAACCTTGTAATCACATAAAAAGAATAAAACCAAAGCATGCCCACAAATGTATTAGAGTGTTGTTCTCAAGTGTGCTGGTTTGTACATCTACATCATCATTAATCCACGGCGAGCGTTTGTACAGGTTTAATTCATCAGTCATGTAGTATATAGGTTAGAAAACCCCAATGGACACAATAACATACGGAGTAATATTCTTCAGCCAGTCACCAAAATGTCCAAAATCAGTTCCCCGCGACCTACTGTCGAACTATACAACAAATTAAAGTCAGTCACCAACGAAACACTGGAATGTTCCCTTAACTCCTTAAGGCACGGCATTTGCTACGGAATTCTAATCCAGAATTACAATTGCATCCACGCACTGGTCACACTGCAAAACCGTCTTATTGGGCACTCACCAGCAACCACAATTATACGATGACGACCGACACCCTTAACACTCCAAATGTCCTTAATCGAATTAATAACAAACAAACGCCACATATACTAGTGACATGAAAAACCTCAGTAGTCCAGGAATCTTGAAACCCTACGGCGAGAAAACTAACAAACACGCAAATAGGAAAAGGAAGAAAAACGCCGCGGCAGCGATCTAGCCTAAAGGCGCGGCCCGCGGCGATCTGGCGGGAGGAGCGGCATTTTTCTCTAGATTGCGGGCTACCCTCACCTGATCCTTCACTTTTCTGTACTCCATTACTCCCTCCTCTCGACCCCCGGTCCCTCGCTGCGGTTTCTTTCGCAGGAGAGGAAGAAGGAGCGCGCGCGGGGAGGGGCTCGGGGACGGCGCGGAGGTTGTACCGCGGCCGGACGAGGTGCGACGGCGGCGCCCGCGTCGGGATGTCACAGACCGCTCGGTCTAGGTTTCGGGCGGCCCACTTTGGCTCGCCTACGGGAGCTGGCTTCGCCGGCGAGGGAGGCGCGCCACCGAGGAGATCCGCCGCCGGGCTGGGGGGAGATGTGGTGGACGGTGGACGGCGGTCGGGGCTCCGTCCACAAGTACGAGTGGGGTTCAGTTCGACGCAAAGCCAGCTCCTGGGTTTATTTCCATGGGCACAGCGGGTAAAACAGAAATTTTGGTTTACTTTGGTTTTGGGCCCTTCAGTTGCGTCCCCAAAACATCCACAAATCGCGCCGAATTTAGCGGTTGGAGATGATGTTTGTTCGTGCCGTCCCGTTTTGGAGGTATCCCTGCAAGTCACATTTTAAATGAGATTTAATTTTTTATTAAAGTATTCGAAAACATAACGATTTTATTAAATATAGCATACAAATAAATATGTTTGCTAAAATTATTTTTAAATTAAAATACAACAAACAATAAAAAACTTAATAAATATAATAAGTGGGGCTAGATCAAGGTGCCGCCTGATGACCCACAAGTATAGGGGGGTGTATCGTAGTATCTTCGATAAGTAAGAATGTCGATCCCAACGAGGAGCAGAAGGTGTTGGCAGCAGTTTCGATGGAGGATTCACTGTAAATGCTCATGACAAGTATTCGGGGGTTTTGATATTGCAGATAAATAAAGTACAAGTAAATAAAATGCGAGAGAAATAATTGCAGCGAGTGGCCAATCCTTTTTAGCACAAAGGACAAGCCGGTTTGTTTACTTATAATGACCAAACGTTCTCGAGGACACACGGATTTTAGTCTAGTACTTTCGCTTCATGTGGTTTAATAATCTTCATTGTTTTGATAAGTGTTGTGTGGGTGAACCTATGCTAATGCACCGCCCTTCCTAGGACTAATACATACTTGTGATTATACCCCTTGCAAGCATCCGCAACTACAAGAAAGTAATTAAGATAAATCTAACCACACTTAAACTCTGAGATCCTGCGATCCCTCCTGCATCGATATACTAACGGGGGCTCAGGTTTCTGTCACTCCGGCAACCCCGCAATTAGCAACCGAATACAAGATGCACTCCCTAGGCCCATAAATGGTGAAGTGTCGTGTAGTCGACGTTCACACGACACCACTAGAAGAATGACACCACAACTTAAATATCATAACATTGAATATTACTCAACCATAATTCGCTACTAGCATTTAGACTTCACCCATGTCCTCAAGAACTAAACGAACTACTCATGAGACATCATATGGAATACAATCAGAGGTGATATGATGATGAATAACAATCTGAACATAAACCTTGGTTCAATGGTTTCACTCAATAGCATCTACAACAAGTATAGAATAACACCGGGAGAGTTTCCCCTATCAAACAATCAAGATTTAACCCGAATTGTTACAGGTGACGAGGTGCAGCGGTGGTGATGGCGGTGTAGATGGTGGAGATGATGATGATGATGATGGAGATGATGTCCCGCTCGATGACGATGGCGATGGCGATTTCCTCCGGAATTTCCCGGGATTCCCCGCCGGAGAGCTCTTTTCTCTCGGTGTTCTCCGCCCCAGAGGCGGCTGTAACCCTTCGTGAGGTCCCTCTCTCGTGGCTTCGGTTTTCGGACGAAGGAGTACGCGAAGAAAAGGAGGCGAAAGGGCTCGGGGGCCAGCAGAGGTGGGCGCGCCAGGCCTTGGCCGCGCCGCCCGTGGTCCGCCCATGCTCTCCTCCCCTTTGGCTCCCTCCGTCATCTGGAAAAATAGGAATTTTCGTGAAATTCCCTTCCACGCTTGATCTTCCGAAATATTGCGACGGTGCTTTTTCCAGAATCCCTCCGGTGCTTGATCCTCCAATGATGATGAAACATGCAAAATAGATGAAATAACATAAGTATTGTGTCCCAATATGAAATATATCAATGAATAACAGCAAATTATGATACAAAATAGTGATGCAAATTGGACGTATCAACTCCCCCAAGCTTAGACCTCGCTTGTCCCCAAGCGAAACTGAGCTCGATAAACAAGACCGCATGTTTATGGAGTGAAGAGTCGATAAATAAAATACGGACAAGAAGCATCATATTCATTCACACAAGACATTCTAGTAAACAACTTCCTTATATAACTCATCTTGAAATAGGTAAAGAGAAATCACAAGTAAAGGTGCATAATAAATCATAGTTGGTGATGGCAAACTTTGTTCTTGGTCAGAGAACTACTAACGGATTGTACTTCTAAGCAAAGCTTTCATATTAGATTTTATAGCTGAGCCTTTCTATTTAAGCATGACAATCTCTTCATAATCATTGATAAATTCAAAGTCATATTCATTCAGATAAAATTGGTACTAAACAAGAAAGTATAGAAGACATGATTAACTGAATCATAGCATAAATGATTGGTTCACAACAACTCAATTGCTTGCTTGAGATAGAGGGAAATAGGTTTACCGACTCAACATAAAAGTAAAAGATAGGCCCTTCGCAGAGGAAGGGATTAAATCATGTGCTAGAGCTTTTCAAGTTTTGAAATCATATAAAGAGCATAAAAGTAAGATTTTGAGAGGTGTTTGTTGTTGTCAACGAATGGTAGCGGGCACTCTAACCCCCTTGCCAAACGAACCTTCAAAGAGCGGCTCCCATGAGGGACGGCATCTCTACCAGCAGGTAGATCATCCCCTTCTCTTTTGTTTACACATGTATTTTAGTTTTATTAAGGATGACACTCCCCCAACCTTGGCTTTCTCAATCCATGGCTAACCGAATCCTCGGGTGCCATCATTCACATACCATGGAGGAGTGTCTATTGCAATTAAGTTAAGTTGCTGATAAATCAGAGCAAAACATGTGAAGAGAATTATTAATGAAAGTTATTAATTGGGGCTGGGAACCCGTTGCCAGCTCTTATTGCAAAGTTATTGGATAAGCGGATGTGCCGCTAGTCCATTGGTGAAAGTCAGCCCAACAAAATTGAAAGATAAAACACCACATACTTCCTCATGAGCTATAGAACATTGACACAAATAAGGAGTAGTATAGTTTGAATTATTTAAAGGTAGCACATGAAGTATTTACTTGGAATGGCAGAAAATACCATGTAGTAGGTAGGTATGGTGGACACAAATGGCATAGGTTTGGTCTAGGGTTATGGATGTATGAGAAGCATTCCCTCTCGATACAGGTCTTTGGCTAGCAAGGTTTGATAGCAAGCATAAAAGTTGAGGGAAACAAACAAATATACATATGATAGAAACAATCATGCATCTTTCTCATAAGCACAAGCAATTTTAACTTCAGAATATTAAGCATAGAGATAATAGAGTAATATATCTAAGTGTATTTCTCTCTTTATTAAACATCAAGATGTTGTTGCTATTGACCAATGCTAAGTTTGCCAAAACCAAATAGATTTACTTGATGCTCCCAAAGTGATATCAATACTCATGTCAAGAGTAATCATATAATGGAGATTGTAAACTAAAATAAGGTGTGCAAAAAGTAAATGATAAGACTTCTCATTAATATTCCATAACGATAACTCACACCAACGGATACATAGATAACTAACTAAGAGAGATACTTCCACATTGCATACTATTCCATATGATAACTTCCCTACTCATGATATGACACTACTTGATAGTAAAAGATAAAGGTAATGATGATGTGATACCGCTCCCCCAAGCTTGGAACAAACCAAGGGGATGCCAATACCGATGATGAATTACTCCTTCGGTGATGGTGGTGATGGATTCTTCTCGACAAGCTTCCTGACAAGCTCCTGTAAACCTTCAATCTCATAGGTCAGGTTGCGGATCATCTCCGAGTTGTGCTCAACGCGGCTCATAATCATGTCCGGTGGTGAATCCCAACTCTTAGAATTGTTTCCCATCCTTCACCTTCAGATTTCATCTCTCCTGCATTGTCAGAACGATTTATATCCCAATTACTTGGAAACACTACCTTGGGGGTCCTTTCATTTTGACGATCGTAGATTAGATTGCGGTAAGGGTTGTAATTGCTCGGAGAAGATGTCCTTGGAGCCAAGTAATGACGTGGAACCGCTCCTCCGGTAGCGATTCGTGCACTCCTCTTGATGTTGGATGGACTTGATATCACGCCAATACTTGCGACGGTGGCTTGTTGGTGGGAGCTTCCTCCACTTCTTCCTCATCCTCTCTTGCATCTTCTTTCTTCAGCTCCGGGTCTTGAATATTTTCCTTCAAAGGTTCCTTGTCCTTGTTGTTGGAGACCATGGTGCTTCTAGATCAAAACAAATCTGGCACAACTCGAAACAAAACACGACGAGAAAACGATATTACGGACCTCCAGGGGTCCGGGATTATATAGCAAATATTTTACGACAAAAGGAAGGTTCCAGCCGAAAAACGAGTGGAAACGGGACGCCGAGGCGCACCATAGGTCGCTAGGTGGGGCCCGCCGGCCTATGGTGGCACGCCCGTGCGTCCTTTCCACTCCGTTTCGAACTCGTAATTTTTCATATTTTCTAAAAACAGCAGAAATAATGTTCGGAAAGGTAAACGCGGATTTTTTATTACCTATACTGTTACCTATTCAAATCCAGTTCTGGCGGACTATCAATTTGTCCTTTGATGAAAGCCTCCGGTGTTTCCACTTGAATAAATCAACATCAATATTATAAGAATCACCCGAGATATAATGCTTGAGTCTTTGTCCATTCACCACTTGTGTGGCATTGCCTTGGAGAGAGCTAATTTTAATTGCTCCTGAACGATACACCTCCTCAACAACATATGGTCCTTCCCACTTCGAGAGTAATTTCCCCAAAGAATCTGAGACGAGACCGATATAATAGAACTTGATCTCCAACATTAAATTCTCTTTTGATGATCCTTCTATCATGCCACTTCTTAACTTTTTCTTTAAAGAGTTTAGCATTTTCATAAGCTTCACTTCTCCATTCATCTAGAGAACTTAATTGCAACAACCTCTTATTACCGGCTAATTTAGGATCTTTATTTAGTTCTCTAACAGCCCAATAAGCTTTGTGCTCTAGTTCTAAAGGTAAATGACAAGCTTTTCCATAAACCATTTTATAAGGTGACATTCCCATAGGATTTTTATAAGCAGTTCTATAAGCCCATAGTGCTTCTTTCAATTTACTAGCCCAATTCTTTCTAGATTTATTAACAATCTTACCTAAGATAGCTTTAATCTCTCTATTTGATAATTCTACTTGTCCACTAGTTTGAGGGTGATAAGCGGAAGCAATTCTATGATTAATACCATACTTAGCAAGAGTTTTTCTAAAACCTCCATGAATAAAATGAGAACCTCCATCAGTCATAATATATCTAGGTACTCCAAATCTAGGAAATATAACATCTACAAGCATTTTTATAGAGGTCTCACCATCAGCACTTTTTGTAGGTATAGCTTCTACCCATTTAGTAACATAATCAACAGCGACAAGTATATGAGTGTTACCGTCTGAAGAAGGGAAAGGTCCCATGAAGTCGAATCCCCAACAATCGAATGGTTCAATAACAAGAGTATAATTCATAGGCATTTCATTGCGTCTAGAGATATTACCAACTCTTTGACATTCATCACAAGATAAAATAAATTTCCTTGCATCTTTGAAGAGTGTTGGCCAATAAAAACCTGATTGTAGAACCTTTTGCGCGGTTCTATCTCCAGCGTGATGTCCTCCATAAACACTTCCATGACATTTATTCAATATCTCCTGTTGTTCATATTCAGGAACACATCTTCGCATAATACCATCCACTCCTTCTTTATATAAGTGTGGGTCATCCCAAAAATAATGCCTCAAGTCATAAAAGAATTTTCTCCTTTGCTGAGCTGAAAAGGTTGGAGGCAAATACTTCGAAACAATAAAGTTAGCATAATCTGCATACCAAGGGCTCTCTCGCGAGCTCACCTTTATTACAGCCAATTGTTCATTTGGAAAACTATCATTAACAGAACAGGATCATAAGCAATATTTTCCAATCTAGACAAATTATCAACAACAGGATTATCAGCACCTTTCCTATCTATAATATGTAAATCAAATTCTTGCAACAGAAGTACCCATCTTATAAGCCTTGGCTTAGCATCTTTCTTTGTCATAAGGTATCTAATTGCAGCATGATCAGATGAATTGTAACTTTTGAATCAACAATATAGGGTCTAAACTTATCACAAGCAAAGACTACAGCTAACAATTCCTTTTCAGTTGTAGCATAATTTCTTTGAGCGGCATCAAGAGTCTTACTAGCATAATGAATAACATTTAATTTTTTATCTACCCGCTGTCCAAGAACAGCGCCTACAGCAAAATCACTAGCATCACACATAATTTCAAAAGGCAAATTCCAATCAGGAGGTTCAACTACAGGAGCAGTTGTTAAGGCTTTCTTTAGAGTTTCAAAAGCTTCCTTACAATCATCATCAAAAACAAAAGGTACATCTTTTTGAAGAAGATTAGTAAGAGGCTTTGAAATTTTAGAGAAATCTTTAATAAATCTCCTATAAAACCCAGCATGACCAAGAACACTACGAATACCTTTAACATCCCTCGGATAGGGCATCTTCTCAATTGCTTCAACTTTAGCTCTATCAACTTCAATACCTCTCTCGAAATTTTATGTCCCAATACAATTCCTTCATTAACCATAAAGTGGCATTTCTCCCAATTAAGAACAAGGTTAGTCTCTTCACATCTCTGCAAAACTTTATCGAGGTTTCGCAAGCAATTATCAAAAGAATTCCCATAGACAAAAATCATCCATGAACACCTCTACAATACTCTCGCAAAAGCCATGAAAAATAGCGACATGCATCTTTGAAAAGTAGCAGGAGCATTACATAAACCAAAAGGCATACGCCTATAAGCATAAGTTCCATAAGGACAAGTAAAAGTGGTTTTCTCTTGATCTTTAGCTTTAACAGCAATTTGTGAAAACCCAGAATAACCATCAAGAAAGCAAAAATGAGTATTTTTAGATAACCTTTCTAGCATTTGATCAATAAAGGGTAAAGGGTAATGATCTTTCTTAGTAACTTTATTAACTTTTCAAAATCAATGCACATTCTATAACCTACAACTATTCTTTGAGGAATAAGCTCATCATTATCATTAGGCACAACAATCATTCCTCCCTTCTTAGGAACGCAATGCACAGGACTAACCCATCTACTATCAGCAATAGGATATATAATACCAGCTTCAAGGAGTTTTAATACCTCGTTCCTTACCACTTCCTTCATCTTCGGAATTAGACGACGTTGATGTTCAACAACAGGCTTTGCATCATCTTCCATATTAATAGCATGTTGGCAAATAGAAGGAGAAATCCCTTTCAAATCATCAAGAGTATAGCCAATAGCTCCTCGGTGTTTCTTCAATATTTCCAATAACCTTTCTTCCTCAATCTCTGAAAGCTTAGAACTAATAATAACAGGATATATTTTCTTATCATCAATATGAGCATATTTAAGATTATCAGTAAAGGCTTTAAATCAAAAACAGGATCTTCCTTTGGTGGCGGTGTTGTACCCAAATCTTCCACCGGTAAATCATGCTTGAGAATAGGTTGGCGAAGAAAATTTCCTCAAGCTCATCTCTTTCTTTCCTAAAAGCTTCACTTTCACTATTCTCCAAATGTTGCTGCAAAGGATTATTAGGAACAAGAACAATGGATGCACACTGCTCCATTTTAAAATCATTACTAGGCAAGTCAGTTTTATAAGGAGTTTTGGTAAATTTAGAAAAGTTAAATTCATAAGGTTCACCAGCAAATCTAGTCAAAATTTTCTCTTTCTTACAATCTATAATAGCTCCACAAGTATTTAGAAAAGGTCTACCAAAAATGATAGGACAATGATCACTAGCAGCAGAACCAAGTACCAAAAAGTCAGCAGGATATTTAATCTTACCACATAGAACTTCCACATCTCGAACAATACCAATTGGAGAAATAGTTTCTCTATTAGCCAAATGAATAACCACATCAATATCTTCAAGTTCACAAGAACCAATTTCGTGCATAATCTCCGTGTAAAGCTCATAAGGAATAGCACTAACACTTGCACCAATATCACATAAACCATAATAGCAATGATCACCAATTCTAACAGATAGCATAGGAACACTAACTTGTTTGGGTTTATTAGGATGTGAAACAATATTAGAAGCATCTTCACAGAAAATAATATGACCATCCTCCACATTTTCAGTCACAAGATCTTTAACTATAGCAACAGCAGGTTCAATTTTAATTTGTTCTTCAGGTTCTTTAGGTTTCTTTTCACTTTTATTAACCGCACTAGATATGACAGAGTACTCCTTCATTTTAGCAGGAAAGGAGTTTTTTCAATATAAGCTTCAGGAATAATTATCAACAGCTTCAACCACTACACATTTGTTTACGATGAATCAATTTTATCTTTATACGGTTCATGATACTTATCAAAATTCTTCTTAGGCAGTTCATAATGAGAGGCAAAAGCTTTATAAAGATTTGCAACAACTTGGGAATCAAGACCATATGTAGCACTCATATTACGAAATTTATCAGTATCCATAAAAGCTTCAATGCATTTATAATCATAAATTATACCTGATTCTCTATCTTTGTCGTTTCTCCCATCCTTCAGTATTTTCTTGGATCCGATCAAGAAGGTCCCTTTTAAACTCTTCATTCTTGCGTGTAAATGATCCAGAACAAGAAGTATCCAGCAAGGTCTTGTCTTGAAAAGAAAGTCTTGCATAGAAATTATCAATAATAACATTACCAGGAAGCTCATGAATGGGGCATTTGAGCATTAAAGACTTCAATCTCCCCCAAGCTTGGGCAATACTCTCTCCATCATGAGGCCAGAAATTATATATGCGGTTCCGATCTTTGTGAATTTCACTTGGAGGATAAAATTTGGAATAAAATAAAGGCACAATGTCCTCCCAATCAATAGAATCACCATTCTTCAGCAATTTATACCAGCGCCGCTTTACCAGACAACGATATAGTGAATAGTTTCTTCCTAACTTCATTCATAGAAATACCTGCACATTTGAATAACCCGCATAATTCATGCAAAAACAATAAATGATCACCAGGATGGACAGTTCCATCCCCTTCATAGCGGTTATCCATAACACGTTCAATAATTTTCATAGGTATTTTATATGGTACTACTTCCTCACCTGGCGCTTCATCCACTACCGTTGCAGTAGTAGTAGATTTCCCAAATAGAAATTGAAGAGAAGATCTCTCCATAATGATTTATAGCAGCAGGCAGAAATAAAATCAGCACAAACAAATTTCCTTACCAATTCCGCCAATAGCGCTTCACCGGCAACGGCGCTAAAATAGTCTTGATGACCCACAAGTATAGGGGGTGTATCGTAGTATCTTCGATAAGTAAGAATGTCGATCCCAACGAGGAGAAGGTGGCAGTTTCGATGGAGGATTCAACGTAAATGCTCACGACAAGTATTCAGGGGGTTTTGATATTGCAGATAAATAAAGTACAAGTAAATAAAATGCGAGAGAAATAATTGCAGCGAGTGGCCCAATCCTTTAGCACAAAGGACAAGCCGGTTTGTTTACTTATAATGACCAAACGTTCTGAGGACACACGGGGATTTTAGTCTAGTACTTTCGCTTCATGTGGTTTAATAATCTTCATTGTTTTGATAAGTGTTGTGTGGGTGAACCTATGCTAATGCACCGCCCTTCCTAGGACTAATACATACTTGTGATTATACCCCTTGCAAGCATCCGCAACTACAAGAAAGTAATTAAGATAAATCTAACCACAGCCTTAAACTCTGAGATCCTGCGATCCCTCCCGCATCGATATACTAACGGGGGCCTGGTTTCTCACTCCGGCAACCCCGCAATTAGCAACCGAATACAAGATGCACTCCCCTAGGCCCATAAATGGTGAAGTGTCGTGTAGTCGACGTTCACACGACACCACTAGAAGAATGACACCACAACTTAAATATCATAACATTGAATATTACTCAACCATAATTCGCTACTAGCATTTAGACTTCACCCATGTCCTCAAGAACTAAACGAACTACTCACGAGACATCATATGGAATACAATCAGAGGTGATATGATGATGAATAACAATCTGAACATAAACCTTGGTTCAATGGTTTCACTCAATAGCATCTACAACAAGTATAGAATAACACCGGAGAGTTTCCCCTATCAAACAATCAAGATTTAACCCGAATTGTTACAGCGGTGACGAGGCAGCGGTGTAGATGGGTGGAGATGATGATGATGATGATGGAGATGATGTCCCGCTCGATGACGATGGCGATGGCGTCGATTTCCCTCCGGGAGGGAATTTCCGGCGGATTCCCGCCGGAGAGCTCTTTTCTCTGGTGTTCTCCGCCCCGCAGAGGCGGCCGTAACTCTTCGTGAGGTCCTCTCTGTGGCTTTTCGGGACGAAGGAGTACGCGAAGAAAAGGAGGCGAAAGGCCGGGCCCCTGCAGCACGGGTGGCGCGGCCAGCCTTGGGTCGCGCCGCTCGTGGTCCGGGCCCACATGGCTCCTCTCTCGCTCCCTTTGGCTCCCTCCGTCATCTGGAAAAATAGGAATTTTCGTGAAATTCCTTCCACGCTTGATCTTCCGAAATATTGCGTTCGACGGTGCTTTTTCCAGAATCCTGCTCCGGTGCTTGATCCTCCAATGATGATGAAACATGCAAAATAGATGAAATAACATAAGTATTGTGTCCCAATATGAAATATATCAATGAATAACAGCAAATTATGATACAAAATAGTGATGCAAATTGGACGTATCACCGCCCCATTTGCTCCCTTCGCAGATACTCAACGAGATCATGTTGAAGTTGCTCGTGAACATTGTTGTCACGGATTTCTGCATGTATAGCGAGAAAATCAGGAAAATCTACACGCACCTCATGATCAACCTCCGCAGGAGGCGCTGACACTCATAGGGATCAACATGTGTCATGATCCGATTCTTGCGGTCATTCTCGACGATCATGTTGTGCATGATCAGACAAATCTGCATTACCTCCCACATTTGGTCGTGAGACCAGCTTAAAGCAGGGTACCGAACAATATCAAATTGAGCTTGAAGCACAATAAATGTCCGCTCGACATCCTTTCGGCAAGCCTCCTATCGCGAAGCAAAGTGTCAATTCTTCCGACCTGATGGCACAGGGATTGTTTTCACAAAAGTCGCCCATTTTGAATATATACCATCGGCTAGATAATAGCCTTTAGTATAAGGTGGTCATTGATCTCATAGTTGCATGGTGGGGCATGACCTTCCACTAGTTTGTTGAACACCGGAGACCGCTGCAACACATTGATGTTATTGTGTGATATAGCAATGCTAAAGAAAGAATGCCAAATCCATAGGTCATCATCCGCCACAGCTTCAAGCACCATGCACTCAATGCCAGTAGACTTACTCATGTAAAGGTAGTCGTTATGTGTATTAGCAGGTGCTCTGTATGCAAGCATCCTCATGGCGACGGTGCACTTCTGAATCGACGAGAACTCGGCCGTGCCAACAGCGTCGTGCTTCAGCTTGAAGTAGGGGTCGGACTCTCGAACTCCGTGGAGGATATTCATGAACAAACCCTTGCTCACCCTATACCGGCGCCGAAAATAGTCTGCCTATGTTGCCCCATCTACGAAGTAGTTGTTGTGCAGCATGGTATGCCCCTCAATCCTCTGTTGGGGCTTTGACTTCTTTCTTCCCGCCTTTGAACCTCTGCGGCGCAGCCTCTTCCTCTTCTCCGTGCCGGTGTCAAGCATGTTTTGGAGGGACACAACGACCGACAAATGCTCCCGAAGGTCGTCTTCAAAGGCTTGCTCGTCCTCCATCATTTGGACGATCATCTCGTCCTCGCTATCCATGTTTGAAGCAAAACAAATGGTTAAAATTCATGCGCGGCAAAGGAGGCAATGAATAACGACCTTTCGGGCCTAGCAAACAAGCCGTTGAACACCTCTTGTGCGTGGAGGAGGGGCGGATTTGTTGGCGCATTATGGGACGTGTTGGCGAAGCGGCGGTGGTGAAAAGGACGACGAAGGAGCCAGCCGTCATGACGGTGCCCACTCGGGAGATATTGGCCGCCGAGACGGCCGACAAATCGAGCGGCGGCGGAAGGGTGGGAGATGCGGGAGGGGAGGCGCGACGAGAAATAAAAGGCGGGAACCAACCGTTCTGGATTTGGTCGCCCCACAGGTGGGTACCCGCCTGTTTTCTTGATCTGTCCGGCGCACCCGGAGCATCCCATGTGGAGCAGGCACGGGCTCGGGGCACGGGGAGGAAAGGGCCTTTGGGGTGTCCGACTGGGCTGATAAAATGTCCGGTGCGCCCCGAAAACCTTTGGGGGACGCGACTGGAAATACTCTAACGCATCTCCAATGGCTCGACACGGAACACTAATTGTGATAGGGTGGTCGAAATATGAGTCTGCATCTAGTTCCAGCGGCCCGACGCATAGTGATCGGGATGTCCGCATCCGCCGAGAAGTAAACCCATGGCCCAAATATGCGTCGTGAATGCGTCTGCATGGATGTTGCGCGGTCGCACCGAGTGACCTTGTATTCCAACTCGACCCCGCATGTCAGAGACAATGAAATTGATCGTGCGGATTTGCTTCACATCCCCTTCTTTGCATCCCTAGGGCGACACCGCCACCCCACCCCCACCCCCACCCCCACCACGCCGCATCGCCATATTACCGAACGTCTGTTCAGGCCTCGCCTCCCCGGAGTACAAACTCGGTGTCGGGGCCGGTAGAATCTCCAGCCCTTGATCGCATCTCTCGTGTCCTTGTTGGCTGCATATCTGCTGGAACCACCGACCGGCCTCTCCACCCAAGACCTATTCGGTCAATTGCGCGGTATGGTTTCTGATACGTCTCCAACGTATCGATAATTTCTTATGTTCCATGCTACTTTATTGATGATACCTACATGTTTTATACACATTATATGTCATATTTATGCATTTTCTGGAACTAACCTATTAACAAGATGCCAGTGCCGCTCGTTGTTTTTGGTTTCGTAAATCCTAGTAACGAAATATTCTCGAATTGACGAAATCACCGCCCAGGTTCCTATTTTTCCACGAAGCTTCCAACACCCGGAAGGACTGGGGGCCCCCGGTGGGCCCAGATGACATGGTGGCGCGGCCAGGGCGGGCCCGCGCCACCCTAGGGTGTCGTCGCCTCGCTGACCGCGCCGCCTCTTCGCCTCATTTAAAGCCCCGCATCGAAACCCTTACGGAGAAAGCCACGAGACGAGAAAAGTTCCGCAGCCGCCGCCGCGCGAAGCCAAGATCCTGGGGACAGAGTCTCTGTCCGCACCCGGAGCGGGGAAGTGCCCCGGAAGGCTTCTCCATCGACACCGCTGCCATCTCCACCGCCATCTTCATCACCGCTGCTCCCAGGAGAGGAGTAGTTCTCCATCGAGGCTCGGCCCTGTAGCTATGTGGTTAATCTCTCTCCTATGTACTTCAATACAATGATCTCATGAGCTGCTTTACATGATTGAGATTCATATGAGTTTTGTATCACTACTATCTATGTGCTACTCTAGTGATGTGTTATTAAAGTAGTTTTATTCCTCCCGCATGTGTGTGGTGACAAGTGCGTGCACCGTGTTAGATTGGTTTATGCTATGATCATGATCTCTTGTAGATTGCGAAGTTAACTATTGCTATGATAATATTGATGTGATCTATTCCTCCTACATATGCATGAAGGTGATGGGTGCATGCTATGCTAGTACTTGGTTTAGTCGTTTTGATCTATCTTACACTTAAGGTTACTTAAACATGAGCATTATTGTGGAGCTTGTTAACTCCGGCATTGAGGGTTCGTGTAATCCTACGCAATGTGTTCATCATCCAACAAAAGTGTAGAGTATGCATTTATCTATTCTGTTATGTGATCAATGTTGAGAGTGTCCACTAGTGAAAGTGTAATCCCTAGGCCTTGTTCCTAAATACCGCTGAGTTACTACTGCTTGTTTACTTTTAATGCACTACTGCTGCAATACTACCACCATCAACTACACGCCAGCAAGCTATTTTCTGGCACCGTTGCTACTGCTTATATATATTCATACCACCTATATTTCACTATCTCTTCGCCGAACTAGTGCACCTATTTGGTGTGTTGGGGACACAAGAGACTTCTTGCTTTGTGGTTGCAGGTTGCATGAGAGGGATATCTTTGACCTCTTCCTCCCCGAGTTCGATAAACCTTGGGTGATCCACTTAAGGGAAAACTTGTCGCTGTTCTACAAACCTCTCGCACTTGGAGGCCCAACACCTGTCTACAGGAAAGGAGGGGAACGTAGACATCAAGCTTTTTCTGGCGCCGCTTCGGGGAGGAAAGGTAAAAGGTACTCACACTCCATCTCGCTACTAAGCTATTTTCCTGCGCCATTGTAAGTACTGCTATTTCCTTTA
Organism: Lolium multiflorum; assembly: GCA_030979885.1. NCBI lineage: Eukaryota > Viridiplantae > Streptophyta > Magnoliopsida > Poales > Poaceae > Lolium > Lolium multiflorum. The sequence continues at coordinate 68,492,788 of CM061748.1, read as the reverse complement.
GACTCGCAATTGCGACATTTGGTTTCTTGTTTACACTAGTTAGGCATAATGGAAAACAACAAAAATATGAGAGATCTTTATGAACTTTATCTTGAATTAGGACATGATGTGTTTGAAGAAAGAATTAAGAAACCCATGGAACTTTATATGCATGATAATGGGAATGTTATTAGTATGAATGCTTTGAACACCATTGTTGCTAATGCTATGGAAAATTCTAAGCTTGGGGAAGCTGGCTTTGATGAGCATGATATTTTTAGTCCCCCAAGCATTGAGGAGAAAATTTACTTTGATGATACTTTGCCTCCTATTTATGATGATTATAATGATAGTAGTCTTTTGTTACCACCTGTTATGGAGGATAAATTTGATTATGATTACAATATACCTCCTATATTTGATAGCTACTTTGTTGAATTTGCTCCCACTACAACTAATAAAATTGATTATGCTTATGTTGGGAGTAGTAATTATTTTATGCATGAGACTCATGATAAGAATGCTTTATGTGATAGTTATATTGTTGAGTTTGCTCATGATGCTACTGAAAGTTATTATGAGAGAGGAAAATATGGTTGTAGAAATTTTCATGTTACTAAAACACCTCTCTATGTGCTGAAATTTTTGAAGCTACACTTGTTTTATCTTCCTATGCTTGTTACTTTGCTCTTCATGAACTTGTTTATTTACAAGATTCTTATGCATAGGAAGCATGTTAGGCTTAAATGTGTTTTGAAATTGCTTCTTGATGTTCTCTTTTGCTTCAAATACTATTTTCGAGTGCATCATTAAAACTGTTGAGCCCATCTTAATGGCTATAAAGAAAAGAACTTGGGAGATAACCCATGTGTTATTTTGCTACAGTACTTTGTTTTATATTTGTGTTTTGGAAGTTGTTTACTACTGTAGCAACCTCTCCTTATCTTAGTTTTGTGTTTTGTTGTGCCAAGTAAAGTTTCTATGTCAAAGTTGATGTTATATTTGGGATCGCGCAGAAACAGCATTGCTGTCTGTCACGAATCTGGGCATAATTCTCTGTAGAAAATTCAAAAAATCTGCCAATTTACGAGCGTGATCCTCAGATATGTACGTAACTTCATTAGTTTTGAGTTTTTCCATTTGAGCAAGTCTGGTGCCATCTTAAAATTCGTCTTTACGGACTGTTCTGTTTTTGACAGATTCTGCCTTTTATTACGCATTGCTGCTTTTGCTTTGTTGAATGGGTTTCTTTGTTCCATTAACTTTCAGAAGTTTTGTGCAATGTCCAGAAGTGTTAAGAAGGATTGTGTCACCTCTGAACATGTGAATTTTGATTATGCACTAACCCTCTAATGAGTTTGCTTGAAATTTGGTGTGAAGGAAGTTTTCAAGGGTCAATAGAAGAGGGTGATATAATGTGATCGAGAAGAGTGAAAGGTCTAAGCTTGGGGATGCCCCGTGGTTCATCCCTGCATATTTTAAGAAGACTCAAGTATCTAAGCTTGAGATGCCCAAGGCATCCCCTTCTTCATCGACAACTTATCGTGTTTCTTCTAGTGAAACTATATTTTTATTCCGTCACATCCTATGTATTTTACTTGGAGCGTCTGTGTGCTTTTATTTTTGTTTTTGTTTTGTTATCTTAGTTCTCTGAATAAGTTCATCCTTGTGTGGAGAGAGACACGCTCCGCTGGTTCGTATGAACACATGTTCTTAGCTCATAATATTCTTGGCGAAGTTTCTTCTTCGTTAAATTGTTATATGGTTGGAATTGGAAAATGCTACATGTAGTAATTCTAAAATGTCTTGGGTAATGTGATACTTGGCAATTGTTGTGTTCATGTTTAAGCTCTTGCATCATATACTTTGCACCTATTAATGAAGAAATACATAGAGCTTGCTAAAATTTGGTTTGCATAATTGGTCTCTCTAAGGTCTAGATAATTTCTAGTATTGAGTTTGAACAACAAGGAAGACAGTGTAGAGTCTTATAATGTTTACAATATGTCTTTTATGTGAGTCTTGCTGCACTTGTTCATCCTTGAGTTTGCTTCAAATAACCTTGCTAGCCTAAACCTTGTATCGAGAGGGAATACTTCATGCATCCAAAATCCTTGAGCCAACTACTATGCCATTTGTGTCCACCATACCTACCTACTACATGGTATTTCTCCGCCATTCCAAAGTAAATTGCTTGAGTGCTACCTTTAAACAATTCAAAAGTTATTACCTCTTATTTGTGTCAATGTTTTATAGCTCATGATGAAGTATGTGGTGTTTATCTTTCAATCTTGTTGGGCAACTTTCACCAATGGACTAGTGGCTTCATCCGCTTATCCAATAACTTTGCAAAAAGAGCTGGGATTCCCAGCCCCAAATTAATTAACAAAAATAGACACTCCTCCATGGTATGTGATTGTTGGACGGCACCCGAAGGATTCGGTTAGCCATGGCTTGAGAAAGCAAAGGTGGGGAGGAGTGTCATCATAATAAAACTAAAATAAAAAGGCACTCCTTCATGGTATGAGATTGTTGGAGGCACCCGAGGAGGTTAGCCATGGTTTGTGAAAGAAAGGTTGGAAGGAGTGCCACCCAAAAATAAAATAAAATGGGAGCCGCTCTTTGAAGGTTTGTCCGGCAAGGGGGTTAGAGTACCCGCTACCATTCGTTGACAACAACAAACACCTCTCAAAATTTTACTTTTATGCTCTCTTTATGTTTTCAAAACCAAAGCTCTAGCACAAATACAGCAATCGATGCTTTTCTTTGAAGGACCTTCTTTTACTTTTATTGTTGAGTCAGTTTACCTATCTCCTCCACCTTAAGAAGCAAACACTTGTGTGAACCGTGCATTGATTCTTACATACTTGCTTATTGCATTTGTTATATTACTCTATGTTGACAATTATCCATGAGATATGCATGTTGAAAGTTGAAAGCAACCGCTGAAACTTAATCTTCCTTTGTGTTGCTTCAATGCCTTTACTTTAAATTATTGCTTTATGAGTTAACTCTTATGCAAGACTTATTGATGCCTGTCTTGAAAGTGCTATTCATGAAAAGTCTTTGCTTTATGATTCAGCTTGTTTACTCATGTCATTACCATTGTTTTGATCGCTGCATTCATCTCATATGCTTACAATAGTATGATCAAGGTTATGATGGCATGTCACTTCAGAAATTATCTTTGTTATCGTTTTACTCGGCTGACGAGCAGTAACTAAGCTTGGGATGCTGATACGTTCCAACGTATCGATAATTTCTTATGTTCCATGCTACTTTATTGATGATACTCTACATGTTTTATACACATTATATGTCATATTTATGCATTTTCTGGAACTAACCTATTAACAAGATGCCAAGTGCCAGTTCCTGCTGCTTTTGGTTTCAGAAATCCTAGTAACAAAATATTCTCGAATTGGACGAAATCACCGCCAGGTTCCTATTTTTCCACGAAGCTTCCAACACCCGGAAGGACGGAGGGGGCCCGGTGGGCCTGATGACATGGGCGCGGCCAGGGGGGCCCGCGCCACCCTAGGGTGTCGTCGCCTCGTTGACCTCTCCTGCGCCGCCTCTTCGCCTATTTAAAGCCCTCATCGAAACCCTTACGGAGAAAGCCACGAGACGAGAAAAGTTCCGAGCCGCCGTCGCAAGCCAAGATCCGGGGGACAGAGTCTCTGTTCCGCACCGCCGAGCGGGGAAGTGCCCCCGGAAGGCTTCTCCATCGACACCCTGCCATCTCCACCGCCATCTTCATCACCGCCGCTCCCATGAGGGGGAGTAGTTCTCCATCGAGGCTCGGGCTGTACCGGTAGCTATGTGGTTAATCTCTCTCCTATGTACTTCAATACAATGATCTCATGAGCTGCTTTACATGATTGAGATTCATATGAGTTTTGTATCACTACTATCTATGTGCTACTCTAGTGATGTGTTATTAAAGTAGTTTTATTCCTCCTGCATGTGTGCAAAGGTGACAGTGTGCACCGTGTCGTATTTGGTTTATGCTATGATCATGATCTCTTGTAGATTGCGAAGTTAACTATTGCTATGATAATATTGATGTGATCTATTCCTCCTACATATGCATGAAGGTGACAAAGTGTGCATGCTATGCTAGTACTTGGTTTAGTCGTTTTGATCTATCTTACACTTAAGGTTACTTAAACATGAGCATTATTGTGGAGCTTGTTAACTCCGGCATTAAGGGTTCGTGTAATCCTACGCAATGTGTTCATCATCCAACAAAAGTGTAGAGTATGCATTTATCTATTCTGTTATGTGATCAATGTTGAGAGTGTCCACTAGTGAAAGTGTAATCCCTAGGCCTTGTTCCTAACATCAAAGTTACTACCGCTTGTTTAATGCTTTACCTACTACCGTCGTAATACTACCACCATCAACTACACGCCAGAAGCTATTTTCTGGCACCGTTGCTACTGCTTATATATATTCATACCACCTATATTTCACTATCTCTTCGCCGAACTAGTGCACCTATTTGGTGTGTTGGGGACACAAGAGACTTCTTGCTTTGTGGTTGCAGGGTTGCATGAGAGGGATATCTTTGACCTCTTCCTCCCGAGTTCGATAAACCTTGGGTGATCCACTTAAGGGAAAACTTGCTGCTGTTTCTACAAACCTCTGCACTTGGAGGCCCAACACTGTCTACAGGAAAGGAGGGGGAACGTAGACATCAGTTTCCACATCATTTTTGGCTGCCATTTTAGGCCATTTTTACCAAATATAGTTGCCATTGATTCGATGTAGGTGCCCACACAGATGTACATGTGGCAGTCGCTCGAGAAGTTCCGCAGGGAAGTCATTGACTCCTCATTCGACGAGACGATGGAGATCATGGCTGTTGCGGACTCCATCCTCCACGAGCACAATGCCAGCCAAATTATCATATCAGGGCTCTGTGAAGGGCCGCAAAAGAAACCTGTCGCGCAACAGAGTCGGTGGGCACATCTGGCTCTACGAAGACTACTTCGACCGCACCAATTCGGTTACCGAAAAAAAATTCTGACGCCACAACCGGAATGTTGATGCTGGCGTTGGGACTCCAGAGCAGAGTGTTATAGTCAGCGAAGAATTTTCTCCACAAGGGTGACTCAAGGGTTTATATCAAACTCTCGGGGAATTGGCTAAGAGTTGTCTCTTTTCCTCTTCTTCTAGGAGTCCTGCAAAGTAAAGAAATTGGCTTGTGTCCCCAACTCCTCTCGTGTGGTTGTCAAGCACAATGTTTCGTATTAGTAGTAGTAAATAAAAGATGTAATTAAAGTAAAGTAAACTAACTAAACAAAGCAACTAAGTAAATGCAGTAGAGAGATAGTTGTTTTTGGGTTTTGTGTGTGATTAAGTAACTTAGTATTTTAGTATTTTGGATTAAAATATTGCTGCAAATATAAAATAAGATAAATGTAATGGAAAGGTGTTTCTTACGATTAAAATTGGACCGGGGTTCATGGGGGTTCACTTGTCTACTCTCTTTCTAAAGTTGTAGTGGATAATAACAATTCATCAATGAGATAATATTGGTGGATCTTTAATATGTGTTTGATAAGCATTTATATGGGCATCACGTCCTAACATAGAGATGATGCAATACATCTCTCTTACACTCCACAAGAAAAGGAAAACTCCAAGAAATCTTGTATTAAGAATTAATAGAGCATAGCCATATGTACTTTGACATGATGTTTGAATATCAAATATGCTACCTTGAACAAACAAGATCATCACTTTTGTCACGTGATGAACATAGCACATGCATTCACTTCATCCCTAGTGAGGTAACAAAGGAAAAGCAAAACCATAATAGAGAATGAATTTGTTATCACTATTCAATCACTAAAACCATGTTGTTCCATCTAATACACACATCTCCTCACACATGTTCTTGCATACAAGTTGGATCAAAACCAATACTTAAGAAAGGGTATATAATAGGGATTTCTATTTTCGTGCCCTCAGGTCCTTAGTTGTACACAGTTTTCCCCAGCCCCTTAGTTTTTCCTCGCTTTCCTCCTCTAGTCCTGAAGACGCACAAGGCTGGAACGACCAGCGCCGGTCGAGGCCTTGATCGTTAGTCCGACCGGGTGGGGCCGCAGAGGCAGCTCCTCCCCGACCGTCTCGGCCGACGGTAGGAGACACGCTGGAGCAGCCATCCATCTATCGCCGACGTGTGGGCCGTTTTATTTCATGATTTTATACGCGGTGTCTAATGACAAATGGGGCCGCTATAGGGCTGCCACAACCAATGACCAGCAATCGATATTTTTCAGAAAAGACATATATTGCCGCTCGTGGGTCTGCCGACCAATGACCAATGGGGTCGCTATTTATTTAGAGAAAAGCATATATTGCAATTTCTATGGCGCTGCAGCCAATGACCAGCTGGGGTCGCTATTTTTCAGAAAAGACATATATTGCCGCTCTGCCGCAGCCAATGACCAAGTGCTTATTTATTTAGAGAAAATCATATATTGCCGCGCTCTGGGGCCTCCGCAGCCAATGACCGGGGTCGTCTATTTTTCTGAAAAGACATATATTGCCGTCTGTAATGGGCTGCAGCCAATGACCAGGGGTCGCTATTTATTTAGAGAATATCATAGAGAGAAGCAACAAGTTCGCTAATTAATTATTCTTATAAGCTAGACCCATCATTAGTCACGGAGAACGGCAGCTCGTTCCACCGTCGGACGGAGCGGCCATCGTCGGAGCTCGTTCCCCACCGTCGGACGGAGCAGCCATCGCCGGCGTTCCGCACCGCCGGCTCGTCCCCGGCGACGTCGGACGGATCGACGCCGCAAGTCAACCACGGCTCAAGACTTGTTTCGTCCGCACGCATTGTACCCACCGCAGGAAAGTCCGCCGCAAGCAGATCCGCCGCCCACGACGACCGGGATTTGTTCCGCGCACCAATTGGTAGTATAGCTTGGTAAGACCTCCGCTCTGCCTCCCCGCCCCCTAATCGATTCGGTTCCCGTAATTTATTGGAGTTTTGCGAAATAGTCCTCAATGTCTGTCGTAGCGGGTACACCGGCGAGGGTGGGGATTCGATCATGTCGTGGCCACGTTCTACTTCTCCTACCTCGTCGGAAGTGCAGGTATCTAGCTTCAGCTCTCGTACTAACATTGAATTTCAAGTGCCGACATGGCCTGTTGGAGTGATTTCAGTTGTTCTTTTTTCCATTATTGTTACAGTTTAGCCAGGCAAGCCGATGATCCATGGTACATTGCATACCAAGATGAATCAACCCAGTGGTGTAGCCAGAGGATGGATTTGGAGGAGAAGGTGGCCAATTTAGGTGATGAATTGGCCCGTAAAAACCTGATGATATTCGAGCTGAAGCGTATCGTGGAGGAAGAAAAGAAGAATTCAGAGCTTATTCGCAAGGAGAAGTTGAGAGTTGAGACAGATCTTGTCGTATTTGATCAAGTGGTAGAAAATCTAGAACATGAACTTCAAGTGATGGGAGAGGAGAAAAGTAGATTCATCTGGGCAGTTTTATTAGGTGTCATCCCTGTCCTAGCAGTTATGTGGTTCTGGTAGACGATTTAGTATAGAATTGTTATTCAGTAGATGGCTCTAACCACTGTATTTTGTTGTGGCTCTAAGCACTGTATTTTGGCGTACAATTCAAATCATGTAGATGGCTCTACCCACTGTATTTTGGTGTACAATGCCAAAAGTGAAAGCATGTACCAGCCTCTCGAATCAAATACATATCAAAATCTTCCCAATCAAGTTGGGATAGAATTCAAATCATACATACTGATGTACATGGACACATCAAGAACGTGGAGAAGCTCTTTTTGAGATGGAGGTAGTAGTTCGAACAATTTTATCCCAATTGGAAATTAAAAAATACAAATTTATCATAATTTATCCCAATTTTCGGCGTCGAACACGATCGCGCACCGATGGGCAAGAAAGGCTGGGACGACGGGCGGCTGAGGGGTGGTCATCTGCGCCATCCGCCGTTGAAGCGATGTTGTTGGCGATGGCTTCAATGTTCATGGCATCGATGACCACTGTCGGAACCGCCGTCTTGGTGTACTTCATCAGCGACGGATCTGCGGAGGGCTAGATCGGCGGCTTTGCAGCACGGTTGTAGACGATGGCTTCAATCGTCTTGGCATCGATTCGCACTTCGGAACCGCCGCTCTAGTGTCCTTCATCAGCATACGATCCGAGGGCAACGGACGTTCAACAGTGCGGCATTAATGTCGGATCCGCATCATCGAAAGGTTGGTGTACATATGTTCATTCAATGACCGTCATCGGCGCGCACCGCCGCCGGTCTTGGGCTTCATCAAAACGGATCTGAGGAGGGGTGAGTGAGACATCAAGTGCTCCGACATTGAATGATGGATCCGCACCGTCGGCGATGTTGTAGGAGATGGCTTCAATGATCTGCCGCCGTCTTGGTGCTCTTCATCATTCAACATATCTGAGAAGAGAAACGAAGTGAGACAGAGAGAGATTTCAACTATTTCTGAGGGTTAGATCCTCACCGACACTCTTAGATCCACGCCGCCGCACGGGTTAGACGCCGCCGCACGCCGCGCACGCACGGTTAGATCCGCGCCGCCGCGATCGCCGTAGTAAGAGAGGAAATAGAGAGAGGAAGATGCGACGGAATATGCGACTGCCATGGTTGGTAGGTATGTGCTCTGCTCTTCTCTCTGTATGCGTCCATCGTGGTAGAGAGATATACAGGCCGTCCAATCATAAATGATCGAACGGTGCAAGCGTTCGTTGAGCTTTCAACCAACCAAGATCCGTGTGACATACATCTCGACCAATCAGAGATCAGCCAGTGAGTACAAGTGAGGAAAACTGAGTAGAACTAAGAGGGGGAAAGTGAGGAAATGTTTATCGAAAGGGCAAAACTGAGTAGGACTGAGTAAAACAAGTGGGCCCGGAGGGGGAAAACTGAGTAACACTAAGTAAAACAGGGGCACCCAAATAATAAAGGGACTAAGGGAAATTGAAGCTTTTGGCATAAAAATTGTAAAATTGTGTTATTTGAACAATATATTACATTTTGGCCGACGTGATATTGTTTGCAATACAAAGATACACAAGTGTGATGAATTTGGACTCATTTGGACGAAGTTTGTAAGCATAGTGGGTATTTGGGAGGTGTATTGAGCAGAAAGCCCTGCATCTTCATAGCTAGTAGCTCATGGACTAGGAAGTGGTTTTGAAGCTTTTGGCATAAAAACTTCATATCTCTATATTTCCTTTTCCATTATTATTTCTCTAGGTTGTAGGTAACATAACAAGACTCCATGGGAAGGTTCCACCATGTTTTGAATTATTTTGAATAAAACCCTAAACCCTTAAACCCTTAAACCCTAAAACCCTAAACCCTAGAGAAAATGATAAATGTGGCTTAAATGTGGCATACAAATTGTTCATACAAATTCAAATTGTTGAACACAAAGGGATCCCCAATACAAAGGGAACCCTTATTCAAATTCAAATTGTTCATACAAATTCAAAATTTTCAACACAAAGGCATCCCCAATACAAAGGGAACCCCAATACAAATTGTTCAACACAAAGGGAACCCCAATACAAAGGGAACCCCAATACAAATTGTTCATACAAATACAAATTAGTTGTCAGAATAAAATCTTTCTCTTGCTCCCGGTGTGACTCGCGCCACCACTTACCGGTAACCCTACCAGGGATATTACCGGTGTCTACCTTCCTTTGCCCTCTTTCTTGTTCTTCTTCTTCTCGAAGCTTGTGTTTTTCTTCTTGAATATGCTCTTCGAAGTTAGCAGCAATGGGCAAAGGTACCTGTCGTAGCAATCTCGATTATACTGTTCCTTCTCCGTGACTCATCGGTCGAAGCCATTCTACATCCATCTGTTCTCCGCTCTCGATCCATCGGTTCAATCTCCTCATGTTCAATTGTTGCTTCAATCTCCTCATGTTGAATGCTGCTTCAATCTCCTCATGTTGAACCTGCTCAATCTCCTCATGTTGAACTGCTGCTTCAATCTCCTCAAGTTGAATTGCTGCTTCATTCTCCTCTGCATTTGCTGCTCCCGCCTGATCTTCCATTCCAAAAGCTGGGTCAACATCATTTTTACAAATCCTAGCAATGTGTCCAGGATTCCACAACGTTTGCACTTACGTTTTCGAATCGGTGCACCACCCTCTGCACTAGCTCTGATCCTATTCTTCCTCGGCCTACCTGCCGGTCTAGTCAATACTGGAGAGTACAGTTTGAAGCCTGGATCGACTTTCATCCATTGGTCTTTTCCCAACAAGGTAGGAACATTCATAGCATATGCAACCCTAAATTCGGCAACAGAGAAATACTCTGACACATACTGATCAACTTCACCATCTTCACCCCTATAACACTCATGAAAAACAATGCATGTATGCAGGGTATCCCACGGATCTGCCATCCCCTACAATGGCATGTCCTATCAACCAAACTCACTGGATACCTCCACTGCCTGTTTTTACTGTCAGTGTAGGTTACCTCAGCCTCCATTCCTTTTCTGACGCATTGCATCCTCAATTGTTTTGCCCTGTCATGAAAAGACTTAATCAAAGATGGGAGCATGAGATGGCCAGCATATTTTGTGGATGCCTTTGACGCAGATCGATCTTTATCATGATCATCTGCCTAATCTTATCAAATATTTGCCACAGCATAAGCCCTTTCAATGACTTGACCTTTGAGTTGAAACTCTCCACAAGGTTACTTGTTACATAGTCCACCTTGCAAATTTCATTGAATTGGCTTTTGACCACACCCTACCATGATGTTCATCCAAGTACTCCTTCACCCAGGTTTTTGTTTATACAACACATCCAAATGAAACATATGCTTCCTAGAGCTGCATGTGTATGAAGCTGGCCATAGGTTGTCAGTAAAAACTTTACCCTTGAATTTCTTTGTAAAATTATGTACCAAGTGTCGCATACATTCCCTATGCTCCACTCCAGGGAATATTTCTACCGCACTCTCCAAACCTTTGCAAGCGTCTGTGGATAACAAGTCCCGGTGGATGACCTATAAGGTCGCGCAAATTCTGCAGAAACCAAGTACAACTTTCCTCCGACTCAACCTCCAAAACTCCATAACAGGGAACATCCAATTATGTCCATCAACTGCAGTAGCAGCAACTAGCTGTCCTTTAAACCTGCCATGAAGAGCTGATGCATCCACGGCCAAATAAGGCCTGCAACCGTCCAAAGCCTTTCCAGCAAGCTTTGAAACAAACAAAAGCCCTTCTAAAACATTCCTTGTGCATTACCTTCCCGCTTTTCAATTTGTAGGGAACTGTATGCTTGTCTATTGCTACAACACTGCCTGGACTAGCCATCTCCACTTCAGCTTTGAAAGTGTAAAGCAACTGAAAGCTTTCATTCCATGGACCATTGATCTTGTCAAGAGCCATTTCCTTTGCATAGAACATCCTCATGTAAGGTACTTTCATCCCTTTATACTTCACAGCCACCTTTTTCTGGAGTGTTGTTGGACCAAGTGAAGGAGTTTCTCTCAGCCAATCTAGGATTATATCTGCCAACCACCTAGTCTTCGCTAGGTCTGGCTCTCCCCTAGAGGTGGACACCTATGGATCTCCTCATTCTTCTTTATCTGAAACACAATGATAAGGGATGTCAGTAATAGATAACAAATTTTACACCGTGATCTAAATACACAACTGGTTGGCGTAGTACCTGAACCAAGCTGCTTCTGCGCATTGTGGATGCATGCAGCCTAAACCTACACCTTGGGTATGTGCATTTAATTGTGAACCTACCTGGCTCACTTTTAATAACCTCATAATTATTCTTAGTGAGAATGTGATAATTATTCTTAGTGAGAATGTGATATGTAGTAATTGCATTACGGCAGTCCATCATCGTTTGAAACACGGTGCCTTTTGCAAGCTGAGGATCCTCCCTGTTCCACTCAATTGTTGGCAAGTCTTCACTTTCGTAATCGGCTAAAACGAGGCTGTCATCGTTCTCATTCTTCTCTTCATCATCATCAAATCTGGCACCAAAAGCAATATCTTCCATGTATTGATCCTCCATTGCCTGCTTACTGCATCGATCTACCAATTCAGAAACATTAACTCATCCTCATCATCTTCAGGAGACTGATCCCAATCTCGCATCGTCCTCCACATTGACCAGAGGAACGATCCTACCACTCGCACCGGGATGATGGTGCTGCTGTGGACCTACAAGGAGGCCGCGGCGCACACTATTAGCAGAGGCAACAGCAGAGAGAGACATGATGCCCGACCACCCGATGATGCCCCAACACCAGATGATGTCCGGCCCCTGTCCACATGGATACGAATTTTACCGAAACGGCAAGAAGCATTCAAAGCAAAAAGAATTCCCAGATCGTCATCGGAAATTAGTGGAACAAATCTTTCCTGTTGAAATATTCGGAATGAACCGCATCGCGAGGGCTCCAGGGGTACTTATCGCAGATGTTAGCTTTCAAATCCCTCAACGAGATGGTGGTTGCAACCACCGCAGGGAAGTAAAACCCATTGATATTGCGTTTAGAATCACGCGTAAAGCTAGAATCCAGCCTAACCACCAGCCGAAAAGCCAGCGCTGGATCAATCCTATTCGAAAAGCAACGCAGCTTAGTTGAGCAACAACGATTCGCGCTAAAAACTGCCACTGTTAATTCACAAGGCATTACATGCACCAGATGGAATCCATGCATTAGATCCTCCGATTCCCAATCTTATCCGCGGCTGACGGGATGAGGCGGCACACCGACGGATATACAAACTCTACGACAGGTAGATCTAGATCCTGTGGAGGCGGATCCCCTCCGCCTCCCGGGTGTGGCGGGGGCGGCCGCGGCGACGACGCCATAAGTTAGGTGGGCGTGACGGCGTGGCGGCGAGGGCGTGTGAGCCCTCCACTCACAACACAGTAAAGCAACGGTAAATTCATCTCCCTATCCGTCACCGGAACGGTCAAGGCTCTCGACAGACGACAACCCTCCCGTCCGAGCGCCTGCGAGGGGTTTCAAACTAGAGGGAGGGGAAAACTAAGGAAAAGTTAAGCGGCTGGGGAAAACTGAGTACAACTAACGAACCAGGGGCACGAAAATAGAAAAACCTATATAATATGCATTTATTAATACATCTTACACATAATAGATTCTAATCTCATATCATAATATCATAGAATAAATATCCACCACATAAGAATTACATATATGACCATAATCATGTTGAGCAGCTCATATGATACTAATATCTATGAAGAACAAAAGAAAAATAGATCAAGCTACTGCCACAAACCTATAGTACAGAGGTGTACTCCCCCTTCATCATGGTGTTGATGTGGAAGACGTTGGAGAAAGTGGAGATCCCTCTGACGGCGGCTCCGATAGAGTTTCCACTCCAATCTTCCCTGATGCAACCTCTGTTTTCGTGTTTCGGTGTTTCTGCGGCGCAATCCTCAACAACATGTTAAAACGCCTACATGTTCAATGTGTTTCGGTGTTTCTGCGGCGGCGGCTCCGGCGGTGTTCCTGCATATGAATGTTGAAGTCACTTACGACAACATGTTCAAACGCCTACAGAAGGATTTAATTGAGCATTAGTGGCATTGGCTGGCCATGAAGACATTGAGTAGTCATCAATATCACATCGTTTCGTTTCTTAATTGAACTATGCTATTTGTTTTTTCATGCATAGCAATGCATGCAGACATTGAAATATTTCGATGTAATAAATACGTACTTTATAAACCTGTTTTTTGGTGTTTGTATTGAATGCTTATTTCTTTTCTATATTGATTTTTTTGGTGAAAAATGAAAAAATTGGCCAGCGTCGGGTCGATAGGGATACCCCGCCGCAAACGGTCGCTCGATCCTTTCCATCCATTTCCCCGTCCGCGGCCCGATGCAAACGAATGCATGCGGTCAATTTTGGTGAGCGAAATGCGTCGGACCGTTGGAGATACCCTAAGAGCACCATCGCCGTAGCGCTCAGAGCAGTCCGATAAACCCACTCGCACGGGACGACATTCTCGTGTCGGTCCCATGGCTTGGGAGGTCGAACGGGGTGCCAACAATACGTGGCATGGTGAAAAATCCTCACGGGCCCGTCGTAGCAACAACAACGGGGATTCTATTCATTCCCCGCCTCTAATTTTTCTTCTTCCAAATCCACTCCTGCTGCAGAATCTACTCTCGTCGGCCTCTCTCCCTTTCCCTCCTATTTGTTTCTCTCCCACCTCCCGCTTGAGCGAACCCTACCATCGTTCGCCGATGCTGCAGCTCGACAAGCCTGACGAGGGTTAACCTCGGGAATGTTCATGGTTATGGACTAGGGTTTCAGGGAAAGAGGTGCACCGGTGGTTTCATCGGCTCATCAGACAAAAAAGATGGTCCAATGTATATTGATTGATGGGCAAAAGGTCGCCTAGGCAACTAGAACAAATCTAGGGTTACAATGATTGTATCGTTAGACAAAGATTATGTGCCCTCCCTGGTGGATCGTCCTAACCTGTATATACTAGGCTAGATCCCATAGTCTAACCTGGTCGGTTACAGGTTACTACAATGTCGGCTACCTTAATAGGCTTTTCCTTGATTGGTGCGTCTGGTTCCTGGGCTTTGAGTGCTCTAGGCTCTGTATCTCAAAATGGGATTTATGGGCTTCTTACTCGATATTTAGGAGGGATAGCAACCAAGAGGAGTCAATATTTATCCCCATGTCAAAGCCAATTCGCACCAAGCGCGTGACGAAGAAGCCGAATGGATGGACCAAGGATGCGTGGGCGGAGAAGTTGTTGAGGAGGCCCATCTCCAATCTTTGGAGTGGAATTCAGTTGGGATCGTGAAAACAATCCTTCGTCACATCTATATTGTGAATTGGTCACATTGTAAATATCACTGTGACTTGGTCACATTGTGAAATATATAATTGTTGGCACCGATGATTCTGCTGATCTTTTAATGTATTCTTACGTATATATTTCTAGAGTAGACAGTAAAGAAAAAAATTCTTAGTGCAAACGAGTATAACTATGACCAATAGACGTCTTTATTTAGCCACCGAGAAAACTAAAATCCCATCCTTGAAAAGGGGCCTCGTCAGTGAGATTTATTTCCTCTGATGCAAATGAGACCTTCACATCAGCCCCTCGGCTCAGGCAACATGCCCTTTTTCAGTTGCCATAGTATTTTTTGACTCATCTCCAGAGAGTCGCTATGTACTAGTGGATAGGTAACTACTAACTCGATGCATAATTGGTGGGTAACTATTACCTAGAGAGGTGGATACCTACATTGATTTCGTGTCATAAATATGCCCCGATCACTTGGGTAACATGACATAGGATGGGTGGTTAACTAACACCTAGAGATGTGCGTAATTACATTGATTTCGTGGCGATAACTATCCCCAACTACTTGTGTAAATCCATATGTAATGAATGGGTAACTATTATCTAGAGAGGTGGGTAAATAAAACGATATAGTAATTATAACTATACCTCGAACACCTTGGTAACTTTACCCCAAAACAAATGGATAACTCTATAAGTATTTAGTTGGTAACTATTTATATAAAGAGGAGGGTAAGTACACGATATTGGTAACTACTTTCTTAATTGTTTTTAAATTAATTTCAAGTTATCCAAGCCGTGTGAAACAACTACAAAGTCCAACTACTTGTATCTGGTATAAAGTAGAACAACTGAATATTCCAATGTATCTTTTAATAGAGCCGACACATCATTGCTCAACCATATGCTTGATCTTCCCATGATTTACTTAGCTCGTGTGGACCAATACCTGAACACCTCACATCCGCTCTAAACGGCAAGCAATCTGTTATGGAACGTTTCCTCACCTTCCTCTACAACTCCTCCAGCTTCATCACCGCCACTCCTCCGGCTCGCACCACGACTGCGCCACCTCCTCATTTGTTTCCAGCTAGGATTTTGACCTTAGGCTCGGATTCTCCTATAACAAACAAAATTTGGATGGTACCCCACTACTAATGTAATATTGCATTCCCGCTATCACATACTAGTGGAAAGTAGTCATATAGTCTATATTTTTGATCTAATCATATGAATAGAGATAATTTGGAATTTCAATTATGATCTAGACCATGAACACCATTAAGCATACAATTTAGAAATAGTAAATCAATTAGTATTGCATTATGTTAAATTTAAATCAATTAATACAAAAAATGTAGGATCTATTTGCCAAAAAATGCACCAATTTTCTATGTGTTGAAGACATGAGCTTTCTTAGTCAGAAAATATTAATTACAATCTGCAACACAAAAGGTTGAGTAGTGTAGAGCATCTCCACGAGTAGACCCTAAAAAGATTTCCGCAATTGCATGCTGAGCATGCTATAGGAACCGTCCCCAAACATGTCGCCAAAATTTTTCATTGTTCCCAGTTCCCACACCTGCCAGCAGCGCCATTCATCCCATAATGTTCCTTCACGGCAGGGAGCACAATGTTGCTGCGGCGTAGCTACGGGGCAGAGGCTGCAACCAGCGAGATCGGTGGGAAAGACGAACGGGCAAAGAGATATTTGAGATGTGTTGCGTGTGCGAGGTAGCTAGGAACCTGCTCGACCGAACGACTCACGTGTGCCTACGGTGTTTGGTTGTTTGGCACCTTGAAAATAGATTAACCGTAAACAATCCAAATCACAAAAGAACATCTACGGGTCTCTCTTTTGGCGATCTCGCACTTTTGCGGCCTTTCTCTATTGGCGAACTTTTCCGACATGTCCTGTTAGAATACTATTATCCACATCAAGATAACCATGATACCAATACGCCTCTGGCACAGGCCACCTGTCATCCAACAATATATTTTTAGGATAGGAATGTCCTTGCCGAATAGTTAGAATAGGCTTAATGAAAACGAATGGTACTACGTAATAGAAACATTACCAGTTTTTCTTTCCAACATTACTCACCAGGCTGACGGGACCGGTCAATCCTCTACTCCAACATATATTTTATGTAAGTTATATTAGTGCTCCAAGATATACATGTAACTTTGCCGAACAAATGTAAACCTGAAAATATGTACCTATTGGACGGGAGATCACTCACTATCTTCAAGACTTTTACAATAGTGCTCCTTGGTAGAAAAGGAGTTGTTTTACTTCCATCATAAAAGTTCATGCCCACAAAACTCCCATTCTCAACATCAATAAGGGGGCCTCCAATCCCAGCCTAATACAAACAAGCAACCATAGATATAACAGTGTGACAGATTGAAGAGACGAATCAAATAAATTACATGAAACTATCTACATCACCAGTACCATGTAAAAAAATAACATAAGAAATTCATTGGTGTACCTTCTTAATTTGACAAGTTGACAACTTAAGGGCCTTGCACTTAAGTTCGCAACGCTCGTTTGGAGGCCCCACTTTACCCTTTGAGGCCATTAACAATCCTTTACTAGGGTTGCGCCCAATTGCTACTACCACTTCAGTTGACTTAGGATTTGTCAATGGTCTCAAGATATCATGTGGAGAAATAGCATCGAGACAACTTCCGACACTAACTATGGCGATGTTATAATTATGATGATACAGTTCTAATTTACCCTCGACGACTTGTTTTGGCGGGAGAAACACCCTAATCTGCAATGCAACAATAGGGTGAGCACTGGTAATTTACTACCGTCTTAACTTAAAATATAAAGAGATGTGATTAGGAGCACCAACACTCAAGTTCTCATCAATTTTGTTGTCTTTAGTTCTAACCAAGCTGGCAGAAGTTAGGATGACATCTTGTGCTCCTTGACTTCCATGCCACTTTATAAGCAAACCTGTGCATGCAAAGCACCTCACATCTTCTACACATCATAATTTTAATCATTAGTTGAGGATCAAATACTAGCCCAGAAAAGTAAAGATCTGTGTAAAAATCACCCTTCCATGAAGCAAGTGAGACAACACTTCGGGATACATTCATAACAACTGCTTTTGGAAGTTTCTCCCATGCATCCTCCCCATAACCACGTTGGGATACACCGAAAGGATAGCCTTCCCAAGCTAGAAGCCGACCAAAATCCTCTTCAAACATATTAACCAATGTCCCATTGACTGGTCAATGAAGGATGTAGAGAAATTAGCAATAAAGGCGTGCACAAGGAAGTTGGCAATATCAAAGGCAAGGAGACTTACGCTCACACACCAGTGGTGGTGGTGGGGAATAGCCCAAGGATATTAACCTCTGAATGGAAACCCAAAATCCTGATGGAATAAGGTGATTATTATGAGTACTCACATGATATATATGTGATAACATTGAGATAATATTAATTGTG
This sequence comes from Lolium multiflorum, assembly GCA_030979885.1. Classification (NCBI taxonomy): domain Eukaryota; kingdom Viridiplantae; phylum Streptophyta; class Magnoliopsida; order Poales; family Poaceae; genus Lolium; species Lolium multiflorum. Next base: position 68,474,453 of record CM061748.1, on the reverse strand, counting down.
TGCACAAAGGGCAATAGGCAACATTTAGAATGCTGACTTGTATGATACTGACCTGAAGGGATTGCACATGTTACGCCTGAAGGCACCGCCCATCCACGGAAGTTGGTAGCTTTAGCTCTGGAATGAAGCATAGTAAAGAGTCGTCAGGATAGATGAATAGACAAGACAAGTACAAAAGAAACATGGTATATATTCAAGGAGACAGCTGGTGACACAAAAATGAGTTACATTGTCTATACCCCTCTTCTTCATTGAAGAATATACTTCAACGATCCAGTCAAAGCACTAAATTAGAAATAGAGAATGTGGTACGTGTAGCAAGAACCAAACCAAAATTTATCATGTTAAAACTCTTAAGGCTTCAATGTTGTTATTAGTATCCAAAATATGGGCTTACCCTAGAGGGGCCCGTGAGACACGAGAGGGGATTTGGAACATATACATATAAGCCAATAGAGGAAAATAGACTTACGTGAGTATCTGAAAATGCTTCAAGCGTTGACAAAGTTCCATGGTTGGTAGGTAATTGGCCACCATGTTTTTACAGTCATAACTAATTATCACCCCGGCCAAGAATTCATGTTTGGTACCAGGACGAAAAGCTATAACTGGCCCTCCAAGTCCAGTCTGAAAAGTGACAGGGATTACAAATGAGAAAATGAAAACTTTACTTCAGTGCATGTATAAAATTTTACCTCGGTGATATCGCAAGAAACTGACGCAAGGGTAGGACCGTGAGGATGGCGTGGACGTTTCTGTCCACGGCTAAGAATGTCCACTCCCCGGCTACCAAAATCCACTCCTTTGACCATCAAACTGCCTGAGGAGTCGGCCGCCCGCCCAGCTACTATCAGGTAAGTAGGCTCACATTTACGCTCCTCCTTGCTAAGATCGAGATCCACAGGGTGGACATATGAGAGGAACGCAGATACAATAGCAATGTTGTCATCATACAGTCCCAGGAATCCATCAGTAATTCTGTTATTAGGAAGACGCACTCGAATCTATAGTGATATATAGGAAAGCCTCAGTCAAATATAGCTTATACACATGAATAATTAACAATGATGAGCAGCATTACTAACACTCAAATTATCATCTTTGCTTCTCTTGTCATTAAATTCTGAGCTCAAACGTGCAGAAGTCACAAATCTTGCCACAGACAGTCCTTCCCTTCCTCGTGGTAGAGCTGTGCCAGAGCATGCAAATAACATCGTATCTCCTGCACAAGATAGTGACTTAAATCATTGTTGAAGTGGTGAGAAAGAAGTGAGGAGTGTGGTGAAGATTGAATATAAATTTGGAGAAAACCCATAAGCATCTAGCAGCATAATCACCATGGAACAAAGCAATGGAGACCACACAGTCTTTATAATGTTTAACATCTGAACTTAGGAAATAAGCATCGCTGTCCTTGTCATAAAATGGTTTCTGTTCAAAAGTAGTGTTCTTCAAGACATCTTCAGCTCGAGGTAGACTTTTGGTAAATCGCTCCTCTTCAGCACGAATTTCCTCATGATGAGCCTTTCTAACTAATTATTGGAAAGGCATGATAAACCACCACAGTGAGTGCATCGTAAATTAATTGTAGCAAGATATTAATACGTGCAACAAAAGGAACATGCTCAGAATCAATGACTCACATGCATACATCCTCCTCTCTTCTTCACTTTCTGCATCCGCCGTAGCCATGCGAAACCCTATCGTGATTTCATTCCTTGAAGAAGTGAATGTGGTCCTGAAACACATTTTTTTTCATCGCACATATTTAGTTAAATAAGCAATAAAGTTAGACCAGTGCCTATGGAAAAAACAGAGAGTTAGCTTATATAAGTGTAACTTAATTGGTATGTTAACTTAAAGAGAATGAAATCCAAAATTGGTATGTTAACTTAATTCTTGATGTCATTAGAGAGGGGTGCTGCGATGAACAAAGAAAATAGGCAACGGACCACGGGCATGCTTGGATGCTTCCAGCCAGAATTGAAACATACCGAGTCAGATTTTTTTATTAGAAAAAGGCTGCCGGACTAGTACTTGATAGCAGCTTACAATGAGAACTTGATATGTTTAGTAGAAGTACTTGATTTCGCCTGACTCTTCCAGTAATAAAGTTACTCTTACGTGTTTACATCGGCTACGAGTCCGTGTCTATTTTCTTCCCTTGATAGACCCCTTTAGGAGTTACCACCTGTCCTCTCACTAATATCAAAGTAATTAGGAGTCTTCTTCCGCAACCATACTAAATCCATCTTGCTCTGTGCGATCCTGGTACAAGAGCAACCGCAGGTCCGCAGTCCAGTAGAGCACGGAGCAGCGCCTGGCACAACGGCGCATCCTCCGCGCTAGGAAATTATTTAATAAGAAGGGCATGTACTAGTCAATAACTATGAAGCCAAAGAAATCTGGAGAATCTAGATGCCAATCAACCCAGTACGACATTGCATGAGAAACTACTCAACAGCTCACGAAGTAAAACCTCTGCAGGGGAAAGAATATACAACCTCCGCCCTCCGGTCCAAATGAATTGGCACAGATATATACTTGTCCAGACAACTGTACTCCTTAGCTGCGTCAATTAATTTGGGCGAGTATATAATTTTGACATATGGAACCTTTTTAATAAGATGACCTTTGTTGCTCAACAACCTCAGTCGTGTATGAGTGCAAAACAGTTCAAGTGTGATATACAAGTCGCTTTGCATTTCTTTCTGTTCTACTGGAAATAATTCACAAAGTTCGCTGTCACAATGGTACTGAATGATGTGTGGAACCATGGAATTTCCTGTGGATCATTCATCTTCATTGACGCTGAGACTGGGCAACAACCTAATTTAAAAGCTTATTTTCTTTACATTGACAAACCCATCCCCTTCTGGAACAAAGAGGTCATTCAACGTGCGACGAGGAGGCCTTTGCAGCCTGTAGCATTTCCACAATAAGTGTCTTGACATCCCTACAAAAGAAGAACAAGACCATTTAGAGTCGGTCAATAAAAAAAATTAAAAGAACCATGTGTTAGTTTCCTGTTAAATCGTAATTCATCAGATTATAGACCTAAGAGTTTTTGATGAACATAAGGGTAATCATCCCCAAAGAAGGAATATATACATTAAACAACAGAGCAGTTATAAAGCATACAGTGGAACAGGAACAAGAAAAGAAAATACATTACTATCATGTATCATGTTTAAACCTAATTAAAGAACATGATTATGAAGAGAGGAGCAGATATAAGCATAGAGTAGAACGGAAAAAGAAGTATGCATCAATTATAAGTATAAGAAAAAGTATAACATAGCAGGGACCAACTTTCTGTCTTGTGCACGCCTAGAGAAAGGTATGCGCAGCTTCAGAACACTTCCATCATAACCAGCCTGCATAATTAGAGAAGTGTTGATTACAATTTACATGTTACCACATGGTTGGATTTCACTAGAATATACCGCAGCACATTAACGATCGGATCAAATAAATTAAAAGACATGAAAACAATGTTCATCATTGTTCAACTAGAGCACAACCCTAAAAAATAAAATGATCTACTCCATCTGGTTCAAAATAATTGTCCAAAAATAGATGTATGTACCCACTAAAATATGTCAGATACATCCACTTTTAGGCAATTATTATTTGAACCGGAGGGAGTATATTGTATTCAGTTCTGATGAAGCCATAAATAGAGTGCAAATGACATTTTACCAGTCGAATTGCCGTTCTGAAGGTGGAATATCATTTCCAGAAATCATCAGTGTGATTCAGTGATATGTTTTTAGCAATAAAGAATAAGGCACATCTTCATAGAGTTGTTACCTTCACATTGATACCAAGGCTATCCACATCCAGCATATGAGCAAAATCCACCTGAAATAGCTTACATTTGTCATCCCTCAATATACTGAAATGGGAATATAAACATTTTCTACGAGTACTAAAGTGTCAAAATCAAGATAATGCAAGAGGGATACAAAGCATAGATGTGTTAGTAGTTACTAGTTAGCACTGACAAGTGACCTTGTAATGCTTCGCAATTTAAAGTCTGAACCCAGTTGGTCGTGTTGCAGGCTCGACATACTGCAATTAATAGTTTTCACGGCGCCCAAGAGACTAAGCAGATGAAGAGAGAAATCAGCTACATTATAAAACTAGTTGATTTTTTCACAGGTAAACTGGTCTGGATGTGCAGGTGTTTTCCTGAGTCAAGACTTGCATAGGTCTGCATGATGTTTATGTTTAGCTTATATGTTTAGAAAAAAGACAGTAGGAATCAGACGTTTAAACTAAAATATTTACTTTTACAAATAAAAATTTAGAACTAAACTTACTTAACTCAAATACTAGTCATTTATTAACTGAAAGAAACTGAAGACAAAACGAATACAAATGTACATAGTACAACTGTCTCACAAACAAATATAGGTACAACTTGCTTTATAGTATATCTTGCAGACTGACGTTCATGACCAAACACCATGTTTCTTTATCTAACAAATACGGTGTAAATAATCTCTATAGTAACTTGCCTTAACATTGGTCGAGTGTTGCACAATGAGCTTTGTATCATCGGCATGATCCTTATTCATGTGGCCCTGTGGGATACATACAGCTAAATTTGAGCATAATGAAAGTTCAACAGATTTAGTATGCAGGAACAAAATATAAGAACATACTGTAATAGGAGCGGAGAATTGTGATATAGGATCCACTTTTGCTTCCTTGAACTCAGCAGGACTAAATTCTGGCAATGTAGAGAACAGAATATTATCTCAGACAACATCATCACCAAATCATATTGTATTTCACATTTACAGAATTTGACCTTGAAGTAACAAAATACAAATGAGCAGTTTATTAGAGCTTGAGCTGCTGATCATTTGTAAAAGGATAGGATGTTAGTTTTTAAGTTGGAACTTCAAAAAGGCAGGTCACAAACCTCCGGAGCCAAGGAGAGCTGTTGCAACCCCAGATACGTAACGGAAAGCTTTTGGTTTGATGTGCAGAAAACGGAAGTCACCAAAGTCAACCTTGATTTCGAAATTGTTCATAGATTATAACTCAATGAGATATTCTTTAATTACTCTAGACTAGAAACAGTACAGTTCACGGTCAAAAAAAAAAAAAAAGAAACAGTACAGCGTTCAGCACACATACCCAAAAAGCCTCAGGGTGTCTCCTTAAGTATGCACTTCTCACCGCGTCTTTTTCTTCATCAGAAACCTTTGGAATAGAACATCAAATAAGAAGTGAGCCATCACTCAATTATCAGGTAGCATGTGCTGTGCAGTATACTTTAGCAATTATCAGTAGAGATATCTATAGGGACAAAAGCAGACTAAAATAAGGGGCAAGCGACAGGAGGCAATTACAGGTGTAGCATCGCCATATACGGTGATTACAGTATCTGTTCTGTCCTCTGGGTCTTTGGCAACCAGAAGAGAGCACTTAGTACTTCCCGAGAGATTCTGCAATATGGTGGCAAAAAAAGAGAACATTGGAACAATAAAATAAAACTAGAGAAGCATGTTGAGTTTAGTATATTTAGCCTATTTTTTTGACAGAACAAAGGCCATCAGATTTACATTTTTTATATCTATCTATCGTTTGCCTTTTATGTCCACAAGTATGTAGTAGTAGTATTCCTTCCGGTGTGAATATTATCATGTGTGTTGGGAGTAAAGCCACCAAATCCGTAAGGCCTCCATTCATACCAAACGGTATGCACGGGTAGTTTTAAATGTATGCATAATCATGAGAGCACAAGACTATCTTACCTTTGAGTGAACTGCTAAACTACTCACTGCTAATATGGGGGAACCATCTTGATCACATGCAAAATCAACCATTGAACCCGATGGATAGCCCACATGTTCCTGTAATAAGAATGACATATTATACATGCTCCAACAAGCTCCATGAAGAGCTCTGCACTCTCACCTACTCTGTAGTTCTACAGCTCTAAATTACTATTCCTGCAATCGACTAACTGGCAACAGATGAAAATAGGAAAAAAAATCCTTTTCCATTCAGGAAACAGAAAAGGTAGATACTTGAACGAGACAACCCTATGACATGGTTCAGAACTACATACCATAAAGTATAAAATATGCGAGACGTATTAGCCAAGTACATGCGACAATTCAGTGAAAACTGGAAAGTGGTGGACTCATCAAGCAGTTTAAACAAAATAGTGAAGTTTCCATAAAATAAGACAAACTCTTTGTGGAAAAAGGACCAGCTCACTCCACATATCCACATGTCAATTTGGCAACCAGTGCAACCAGCTTCAATATTATTCTAAAAGGTAGACCCAGGAAAAGACTGGCAAAATGCATATCCAGTAAGAACCCAAAATAGAGGAATACTTGTAACATACCTGGGAATGGGTAGCCAGAACACCTCTGACACTTTTGTCTAACATGGTCCGTATTTCTTCCACAGGAGGAAGCCGGGCAGCTTTTGCCTATAATTACGACGATATTGGGTGAATAAGAGAGATCTCGAGATGGTGAAACATTAAGACCTACATTTTTTAAGAGTCCTATTGATCAACTTAACAGCCAAGATATTTGTTCAGAGCTGTCTTAGATGTTGCACATACTTGTTCTACAGGCTTTCAAATACCTAGTAGGAGCGGTAAGATCATAGTTTGTGAAGTTAGTTGACATTGGTTGAGGTAGGGAATACTGATTAAAGGAGCATAGCTCCCACTTTCGTCAATGAAATAAGAATTAACAACCTAGTCTTGGTCCATCACAAACATCCCACACTGTGACTCCAGGACACTAGCTAGATCACTTTGGAGGCTATTACAGAACCAATCAAAACATGCAAAAGCAAATGAAAGAGCACGGTCTCCTTCGTCTATTTTCCAGCCTTGTAGTCACCGGCTGCCAGCCAAACTTCAGTCAACCACTTGATGAGTTGTCAGATAGTAGAAGAGAGGTCCCACAACAATATGGAATATGTGGGACTATCGTTGAGAAAACGCTGCATAACTTTGTTTATTTATGGATGGTATGTTTCCCCTTATTGGATTGATACACTAGCCAAGTTTTTCAAAAGTCCGAACTATTGGAAAGGGCTAGGCTATATATTCTAACACCCTTCGCCATAATAATTATCAATTATTTTTGTAATAGGTAATAATTGTAAACCTATTTCACAGTAGTGCATAGTCCTCCTGCCAATCTGTCCGACTTCTGATAAAAAAAAAACCTATTTCACAGTACAGCAATTGCGTCCTTAGGTTATCACCCGCTCCCTACATGATCTCCAAGCAAAATGCAAATACAAGCCAAGGGCCGCACCTGGTGAGCGCGGATCACCTCGAATGCGTCCGCAGATCCTCCCGGGGCATCGGCAGGAGCAGCCATCTGCAACATAGGCAAGACACCAGGACACCATCAGCCAAAGTCAGGCGAGGCATTCCATCGAACGGTTGGTCGGACGCCGCCCCTCAAACAGGTCGAATTAGAGGCTGTAGGGCGGAGAGGCCAGTCGGACGGACCTGAGGGGCCGACGATGAGGCGAAGAGGCGGTAGCTGCTGCTGCGGCGGTGAGGAATCGGGGAGGGGCGGCGATCGGTGCGCGAGTGGCGGGCGGTGCAGGCGTGAGCGCGGCGCGTTTGTAGGTGGAGCGGGAGGAGCAGGCGCGAGAGCGTTGACGGCGGAGCAACCGGCGCGAGGCGGGCGCCCACCGGCGTGAGCAGCAAGGGGCTCATTGCGTGCACGCGTTCGTGTGCGTGTCAAGGTGTGGGTGCCTGGTTGTGGCGTGGGGAGCGGACTTGGTGAGCTTGGTCCGATTTTTTTGAGCGACTTGGTGTTGGTGGACTTGACTTTTTCTTTGTGATGAGGGCATCTTGGTGGACTTTGGTGGTCGATCGCTCGGGGCAAACCCTATACACCGACCAGGTCGGTGGCTACCAGCCACCGACCACCGCATACCTATGGGCCAGGCCCATTTGTGGCTGTTTAGCCTCGTTTTTTCTTTTTTCTTTTTTTATCTTTTCTGCTTTCTTTTTTCTGTTTTCTTTTATTTTTTCTGTTTTCGGTTTTGTTTATATTTTTTTTAGATTCGAAAATTTTGATTTTTAAAAATTATTCAAATTGAGAAAATGTTTAAATTTAAAAATGTTCAAATTTGAAAACTGTTTAAATTTGAAAACCATTCAAATTTGAAAATTTGAAAATTGTTCAAATATGAAAATCGTTCAAATCGAAAAATCGTTCAAATTTGAAATTTGTTCATATTCAAAAAAGTTCAATTTTGAAAATTATTCGGGTTAAAAAGTTGTTCAAATTTCAAAAAATATTCAAATCCAAAAATGTTCAAATTTAAAAACTATTTTAATTTCAGAAAACTGTTCAAATTTTATGAAAAACTTTTTCTCGAAAAAAGTTTTTAAAAGTGTTAGATTTTAAAAAACGAAAATATAAACAGAAAAGAAGGAAGAAAAAGGAAAAAAAACTCACCTGATGCAATGGGCCGCGGCCCACTAAATTACTGGATCGTGGGGGGTGTGCGGTGCCTTCCACCCACCGACCAGGTCGGTGGCGAGGAGCTCCCATCGCTCGGCACGGCTGACTCGAGCTTGCGGGTGTTCGGCCTGGGTTGAATGGTTCCGAGATGGGCTGGTTAGCCCGACTATTTTTGGTCTTATGCTTAAAGCCGGTTATAGGAAAGACATGCTCCTTTTCACCTTTTGAATGCACATTGGCCAAGCAGTTTTGGCACGAGTTGAAGGAAGCTACGAGGATCAAAGTACCAGAATCATGCCCGGCCTCTTGGGCAATAGATATGGTAGAAGGAAATAAAATCACGACCCGGTAAAATGCAAGTGCCATTTTATGCGACTGTTGGGCGATTTGGACCGAACGCAACAAGCTAGGTTTGGCACGGTGCTAGAGGAAGACCGGTTATCGGATCGGTTAAATGGGCCTTGGAAACCACGATGGATCTCTTGCTCGTACGCGCAAGAGTAAGGTGCCTAAACCACCTCCTTGTGTGGAAACACGTTGGAAGAAGCCTAGTCATAACATCCTTAGCTCAACTTTGATGTGAAATTTAAAGAGGTGGAGATGCATGGAGTAACTAGGCTAGTGGCACGTGACCATGGAGGGGAGCTGATTGTGGCGCAAGCTCTCTGGTATCAGTGTGATGGCAATGGAAGCTCTGGCTCTCTGTGATGATGTCAAGTTGGCGTTGGAGAGGGGTTATCACCTGGTTCAAATCGAATCTGATGGTCAAGCAAAACAAATACCACCCCTCAAAATTATCATGGAACCACCTGCCAGCTTTGTTTCCTTTTTATCTTCTATTTTCTCCCATACGTGCTCTTCCTCTTTCTCGCCTTGGCCGCCTCGTGTGTGTGCTACCAACAATCTGCTCCTCGCCCGCCCACGCACACATCTAGGAAGCCAACGATGGCACTGTGCTTCTCAGCTCGAGAAAAGCAAGAAATTTATCACTTGTTGGCCGTAACTTCGGTGAGTTCATCGGCGGGAGCTGAAACTTGCATCCCGCCAACCTTTTTTCTGCTCGAAATTTCGCCAAAAAAACTGGGTACCAGGGGTATTGGATATTTTTCGGTACTGTAGTTTACTACGGGATTGGTTCGGTGCACATTTTATCGACCGAAAATGTCTTGCCCCCATTTTCCGGGATATGCTAGAGTGGTTTAGCCCTACACCATCATCCCTTTCCCATAGCAGCACGACAGCACGCTCCCCCACCCACGACGCAAACGACAACGCTCCACGGCCGCGCTGCGATGGCCATAACTTGGGCGTGCACAGCACACTGCACACCCTCTGCCGGCCTCATGCACGCCGCAAAAGCAGTGACGGCCTCCTACCATAACCGTCGCCATGAAAATAAAATTCTACCCCACGAGCAGGCAGCAGGAGGAGCTGTACCTAACGCGTGTTAAAAGGCGCTGCCGACTTTGCTGCATCCAGAAAATTGATTCATGCCACGACTTTCCAGACCCTGCTCAAATCCGTGGAGTGCTGTGCTCGTTCAGATTACTACTACCAGGCTGGTATTCTCTGTATTCAGTGTTCGTTAGCAGGCTGCAATCATCTGGCCTAGCTGAACCATCCAAGGAACGTGATACTGTCGCGATTCGCCGCAAATGGCTCCGACGTTCGGCCGGAAAATCGGTGGTGGACGGACAGGAGGTCATGGACAGAGGAGAAGAGGCTTTTTTTCTGCACCGGTGGCAGTGGTATGGCGGGACTATTTATTTAAGAACTTTGACAGCTAATTCTGCTGGGGGTCCAACGGCAACTGTCGAGCCAGCTGTTTCCACTAGGCTGGGTCTTCCCCATGCGTCCATGGACATGCACCTCTGATCCTCTGATCTGCTGCTCCGTGTGATAGAGGAGGCCAGGGTAGGAGTCGTCACTCGTGCTTCTTCCTGGGCATTTTTCGGGCCGGGCCGGGCTTCGGGCTGGCCCGAAAAAAGCCCGGTGGGAAATCCTTGGCCCGAGCCCGGCCCGGCCCGACCAACTTTCAGCATATTTCGGCCCGAGCCCGGCCCGCGGCCCGAAAAAGCCCGAATATTTCCGGGCTGGCCCGACGGCCCGGCCCGATCTAGTGTTAATTTTCTGTTTTGTTTGGCCCGAGCCCGGCCCGATATAAAAACGGGCTGAAGAATGTAGGCCCGAGCCCGGCCCGATAGAGAGAAAAAGCCCGGCCCGGCCCGGGATTTTCGGGCCGGGTCGGGTCGGGCCGTCCGGGCCGGGCTTCCCATGCCCAGGTCTATGACGTGCTCCAGAAACGAAGGATTCTATCTGATTTAAAATAATTGCTCAACAATTAATATATCTAGACACATTAGTTTTTTAGCAATTACTGGATTTTGGAGACTAGCTACATCGAATTTCAGCTCTACAATTTAGCCAAAAACTTGCAAAAGAAAAGTCGTATCTTCGTCGACAGATGACTGCCAATATCTCTCTTTCTCTCCCCACGCGCGCACTTGTTCAACATGATATTTTGTACAAATTGTTTGCAATTGTAAACCCATTGTACAAAGGATGGAAATTTTTGGCTCTTGGTGCTAGCGCACTCTATATGCGACTTTTTTTTTAGTAATCACAAATAAATTCAAAAAAATTCCGTATCCTTTTGGGAATAAAAATGATCAAGTGTTGTATTTGTGTGAAAATGTTTGGCCAAAATATGATTCCCATTGACATTAGGGCAAAAAAATTATGACGAATATAGCGTGAATAGAATAATACTTGTATATAGGGTGTTTTAAATATGTTACTTTCAACAAGGTAATAATGAAAGTTATTCCCTAGCGAATATTTTTCGTACTACTCATACAATACCCCCTCCGTCATCAAATAAGTGTACTTCTATGTTCAAAATTTGTCCCAAAAAAGTGTACTCCCTCTGTCCTGGTTTACAGGGCCTGCACGCATCCGTAGATCGCTAAAATTGACCAACATAATATCAATTATATAACATAAGAATTATATTATTAGAAAGATTCTAATTTTTTAAACCTTTTTTGAATTGCTAAATATATTTGAATGTATAGGGTGGTGTGATACACTGGTGCACCAATGTATTTTCCAGTGTACATGTTCTTGTCTCCCGAGCCATCCATGTGGGATCAATGAGATACTCCGTATGTGGCATTGACTTCATTTGCCTTTATTTTAGACTGTACACTCTTTTTTATTTTTAATAAATCTGAATTAAATTATGCCATTTCAAGGTCCCTACATCCTCGTTCAAATATGCAAAATTACCCAAAGCCCTACCGGTGTCAAATGCATGATTTGAACAAACATAGTGCAAAAACTGGGAGTTATAGCTCTTTTTTTTTGAAGTTCACCGATCTATTAATAATCATCAAGAGTAGCGCAAAAAGTTATAAAAGTAAAAAAATTGATCATTGAACCACCTAGCGGTGAATAAATGTAATAGCGGGAGCCGAAGACGCGACACCATCCTGGCCCTTCCATTACCAGAGCCGGGGGAAGTTTGTCGTAGTAGAGCTTGTTGTAGTAAACTGACAGGAAGTCGTAGTCACCGGTTTGTGTGACAATTGTTTGAGTCAGTTGTTCGTGTAACAATGACCCCATTGTTCAATTTCCTAAATACCCGATATATGAAATATCTAGTGATCTCAAATTTCAAATGCTACCATGACACGGCTCTAGGAACTTTATATTTTCAACTGTCTAACAAACTTGAGGAAATATTGTGAGTGTTTACAAGACGTGTCTTTATATATTATAGCATACAGAGTTTTCAGAACCAGATTCGATACATATAGAGACAGGAAAAAAAATACAAATTGGTATGTAAATAGTGTCATACGTTACTTCTGTCTTTTTGTGACACTATTCATGTTAGATTTGTCTTCTTTGTTTCTCTAGTGTATTTCAAGTTTAGTTAATTAGCGCATGCATGCAGCCTGCACCTTCCTCTCCTCCACATGCAGCCATGCGGGAGACTCACTCCACTATGCATGCAATAATTATGGGGCTGTTTTTATTGGCTGTTGCAGTTACTAAACATCACAGTCCGGCCTAATTAGTCACAATTTCTACCCCAATTACGTTACGCCTTGGGCCAAGATATTAGAGGATTGTGACTTACACTCTAAAACGGAGGGAGTAACATTTAAAGTGTGGGATCACTAGATATTTTTCCCCTAATATAGATAGTACGGTCTATAGGCTCCTTATGTTTATAATTGGTATTTCGCGCACGTTAGTCAGCTGTCATCAAGAAAAAATACACGTTCTGGAACGTCGGTTTCGAAACTAGACGTGTCAACCTCGAGAGAGAAATTTTCAACCCAGAGCAAAAGTCAGACCAACAAAGAGGAAACCGCGGTGCGCACGTCGACGAACGCCGAACGCGCACGCGCCCTTCGTTCCCGCCGCCATGCGAGCGACGCGCTCAACTCAAACACGCGTGGTCAGTCAGAGAGGATCCCGGCCGCCTAACCGTAACTCCAGCCTAGCAAACCACCAACAAATGGCCAGCCGTACTCGTCGCCTCTCCACCACCCTACGCGACCTACCTGGCCGCCCCTCCTCGCCGGCCGCTATATAACCCTCCTCCCCTGCTCGCCTCTCCTCCCACCTCCAAACCCAAGCCGCCGCCCTCCTCCTCCGCTCATCCGCGTGCAGCATCTCTCTAGCTTCTCCCTAGAGAGATCTCACCGCCAGATACCACCCACAGCCACCTCCGTCCTCCCCGCACCAGCAAGAACAACCCAATGGCCGGTCTCAGGATGAAGTTCGTCGCCGTCGCCGCCATGGCCGCCGCGCTCGTCGCCTCGGCGGCCGCCGCCGAGGCCCCGGCCCCGGCGCCCGCCTCCGACGCCGCCGCCGCGCTGCCGTTCGCCGCCGCCTCCTTCGCCGCCGCTGCCGTCGGATACCTCTTCTGCTAGATCCGTCCGTCGTCGTCTTCGTCTGGTTTCCTCGTCTTGGCGTGTGTGCGCGTGTGTGGAGGTGTGAGTGTATGTATGGATGTGTGTGTGTGTGGGAGGGAGGTGCGTAGTACGTGCGCCGGCGTGCCATTCTTCGTGGTCGTGATCATGTACTTGCTCATACTCTTGTTCTTGCTATGAATGAGACCATTTATTTGATTCTTTCTCCATGCTTGAACTACAAGTGCAACCGTTCTCCCTGATGCTATCTTACTGCGATGCCAATCAGTTGTATTTCATCGGTCGAATTGCATCTTAACAAGTGAAAACAGCAGTACAAAACAGAAACACAACAGGTTAACTCTGTTCATCGCCCAAATTTGCTACTATCTGAAGAACTGTTATATAGAACGTGACAAGTACGCATTTCTGACAGGCAAAACTTCAGTTCTAATTCACACTCGGAACAGTTGGTTTCTGCATCGAAAGAACTAAACAACGCGCTGATTCAAGAGAAAAACGATTCATTCCATCAATATATTTGGTTACAAACCAACGGAGCGTTCTGAATTGGCCCGTGAAAACCAAACTACGTAGCATTTTGATTTCTGAACGACCGTCTTGCCGCATAGCGTTTGCAAGGTTTGTTTGGAGATATGCCTGCCAGGTTGTTAATTGGGTGAGCGATACGAAGGCTGGCTGGCTGGCTGGAATGATTGGACCATGTTGCGGCCATGTGCTGCTGTTTAAGCATCGGTCCACATATGAGTTGTCATGGTAGGGCAGTCGTACCAACTGTCGCCCTATTATTCATGTCCTGCCTGGACGTACCAACGGTGTCATGCCAATGGCATGGTAGGAAAGAGGAATACAACTTTGAACCCGGCACGTCGTGCGTGTACTGCTCAAGAGATCGCGTCAAATTGTCTTTCGTTGAGGTTCGCCGTTTTCAAGAGCATCGCCAGCCGTGCCCCGGTCTAGAAAAAACGATAGATTGATCGTTTAGAGGACGTCGCACGTTCGTGCCGTGCTTGGAAGCTTTCCTCTCCAACCGTGTCCCCAATCATGACCCTTAAAAACCTTTTTATTCAAAATTAACGTTTTATTCATAATTTTGGAGATGCTTTGTCGCTTTTACATGGAAAAATATTTAAACGGCCGACGAAGAACATCCAGAAGCCTTCAAAAACATCAAGGTAGGTCATAAAAACCTAGACTAGAGGTCGTGATAGCCCTCGTCTTCTTCGCTGACGTCGTCGTTGCCGTCGTTGTGGTAGTGGATACGACAAGACTCATTGTCGAACATCTTCAAGCTCATCTCGTTGTCGGCTTCGTAGAAGTACACCAAGCGACCGACCTCCACATCGTGAACGCGGGCAAACTTCTTCCAGCTGGTGTGAAGGTACATCTTGTCTTCCCCGTCGAACAAGACCTCCACGGTCCACCGACAGAAGCCGCAGTTTGCTTGCCGCAGGGTCACCTCGGCTGCCTCCCGACCGGTGAGAAATTCAACGAACTTGTCCAAGACCTTCTTCTTGCCGAAAGGGTCATCATTGATGAGGATGACGAAATACTTGTTGTGGGGGCACTCCTCTTCCTCATGCGAAGGCGAGTGTGCAACAATACCGCCCTGCCCCTGCCACGACCGCGACCAATTGAACCCGCCATGGAGCACGTATGGAGAAGGAGAAAGTTGGGTGGCGGCTAGGGTTGTCGATGGGTGGTGCTAGGGTTTTGTGTGAGGGAAGATGAGCGACCACCCCATTTTGTACGCCGAAGGCAGGGGAAGGGGCGGTGACGCGCATTAACACCAACACACAGAACAAGGCGCGACGAGACGTCTCGCTGCGCGTCTAGGGAAACTGCATTATCGTTGGGCGGAAATTAATTTGCATGCGTTGGCTAGAGGTAGGCGACGGGTGTGTGGAAATTTGCGTCGCTGACAAGGCTGGCCCGCCACTCATGACGCGGGTTTTGGTTCCGTCTGGTGCTCCCGTAGTGTTCCCTGTGTAGCAGAGACGGGCTCGGGCTGCCAGACACCGTATTGGACCACGCCAGACAGAAAAAAGCTTTGGTTCGCATAGCTAGGAGCGAACAAACGTTGGCGCGCCCCAAGTTTCTTTGGGGGACGCTTCGGGGAACGCGGCTCCGTGTCACCCATGGCCCAGGTGGGGGATAGGTGAGGCGCGGCTTATTCCGGCTGCGTTGTGCTTGAGAACCGTGGTCAGGGACTTAGGGTACGTCCCGGTGTCCCCATTAGATCCAGCGCACGATCCATCAAGTGGCGTTGTCGGAAGGAGTCCCACGTGACGCTGTTATCTGGGTCCTAGTGGGGACCCGCTCGCTACTCTAGCTGTCTAGCATGAGCTTGTCCTAGTAGTGTTGTTGGATCGCCGCCGCCTGCGGCTCCGTCGGGATGTTGATTCGTCCCACGCCGAGCCTCCACTCACCTGATGTGCGCATGTTCGGCGGGGCCACGTAACCTCATACAACGCACAGATTTCCCCTTCGAGCAGGGTCTGGTTGCGAAAGCCGTTTGTGGCGGTACTATCTCCCACATCGCGCTCGACCATGGTCTAGTCCGGTGGCGGTTTTGGCGTGGCTGGTAGGAGAGAAGGCGATGAGATCGATGCTTGAGCGGCAAGGTGAGGGAATGTGAGCTGCGGAAGAAGCAGAGCCGCAGAGCAACCTCAGGTTGGGTGGTTAGGAGGATGGTTGTATCCCCAGCCCACCAGAGTTCAAACCTCAGGTTTGACATCTGTGTGTCTCATAAAGGCGGAATATTCATTCAGTGGGAGGCGACGTTCCCTGCGACGGCGGTCTTGGTGACTTCGCCAATTTCAAGATCCAATCCGCCGGCTTTTGGGTGCTCATAGGGGGGGTGTGCGTGTGTGCGTTCGGGGTGATGTACCGATGCAAGTGCTGTTTCTCAAAAAAAATAGCGGGAATGGTTGGGAACCGCCGGGAGGACGCGCAAGAACAGGCAGGTGGCTAGGACTAACGCCGTTGCGTACGCTATTGATGTGATGGGAGCGGCGGTTGTGCAACATTTTTTATCTGTAGGGGGTCAAGTCACTAGTGGAAACATGGCCTTTTGCACCGGTTTTTAAAGGCCATATGCACCGGATGGGCAACCGGTGCAAACCATCCGGTGCAAGGTTCCCTTTTGCACCGGTTTACGAACCGGTGCTAAAGGGGTCTCCACGTGGCCGGCTGTGCTGCGTCGCGGGAAGACCGGTTCGTAATACGAACCGGTGCAAAATGCACATTTTAGTGCCCTCCGCAGCTTCTCGCCGCTACAGGAATTGCACTAAAACGCCGCCGCGGCAGACTCGCCCATTCGAAACACGGTATAATATAATAATGCAGACAATTCAAATATATATATATATATATATAGGAAACCATTATATTACATATATCGATCAGAGTGACACACGTTCATGCATATATATATGTCTACATCAACTTTGATACTTGCTCAACTAAGAATCCCGCCAGCTCTTCTTGAATTGCTCGTACACGCTTGGTTGCTAGAAGACCGTCCCGCAACCGTTGGATCTAATAATTTGAAGAAGGTACGGTGGTCAATATATATGTGTGTGTATGTGAATGAAACAGAAGGTGATAAAATAAAGCCATGAATGTTGTTTACTTACATCAAGTTGTTCCAAAATGTCCCTCTTATGGTGGGTATTCTGGCGGATGAACTCGCAAACGTAATACCCGCATAAATTATTCCCGTCCTCCTGTCTCAAGCACTTTACGAGAACAAAATTCAATCAAAATAATATATATATATAATCAAGGATGATAATAATGGTATTGAAACTAGAATCATCAAAGAGATGCGCGGCGTAGCCAGTATTACTTACCGGTACTTGTTTTATTCGAAGTTCTTTATTCTTTAAACCCGGAGACTTGTTGGTGAACCGTTTCAAGCCTTGAGGAGGATATCAGCCATGTCCCCCACGCCTCAAGGGGTTTACTCTTCGAGTCCATGACTTCTACTATCCCGGTGTCGGGTTCAATGACTAGCAGGATATAGTGAAACCTGCGGACACACATATATATGCATAACTCATCAATTACACTTAACACATGGAGTAAGCGAAAAAGATTTAATGTGTGAAGACAGTAACACTCACGAGAAGTTGTAAGGAAATAGTATTGCCCTTTGTATGAGTTTTTCCTTAAGACATATACCAAGTTATTCTCCGTGTCCTTGGGAGAGTTGTGGACAGTATACCCATTCACGGTATATGGGTCAACGAACCCAAGATCATAGATTTGCCCCTTGCGGCATTCGCGGATCTTCATTCTGCATAATACAATGAGAGTATGGTTATATGCATGCAATGGACCAGCCGGTAGAGACTTAATTACATAAATAATACTTACAGACAGTAGGCACCAGAGATTTGTCGAGGGCGTCTTGGTTGAATAACTGAAATAATTCACAAAATTCGATGTTCATCACGTCATTTCGCCCGTAGTGCTCATCTGTGATTGCCACCATGATCCAGTTCTTACCATCCTTACATTTTTCCATGTACCAATTATGCAGTCTTCAGTTGCGTTGATAGATTAGGCAACTCCTCGGCTCTGACAAGAGGTTGCCCGTACTTGTACTGGTATGCTATTTGGACATCATCACCCGTAGTTGTACTCAGGAATTCTGCATCGATGCGGCTTAAGAATACTCATACCGACCGCATCTGCCTCATCTTTGTATAGTCTTACCATCTCCTGATCAAAGCACGCTGTGACATCGGGATACACTTGGAGCGGGGGCACGAGTTTTTCTGGTTTCCAAGCTGGGAACTGGTTTCCCGTCTACCTTACTTTTTCCCACCGATCTCTTGCTAACACATTTGACTTGCGAATAGACCGGTCATAGTTCGATGAAAGACTTGGCTCAAGGATGAAGGCTCTTCAGCAGTTTCAACTTCTCAGCTCCGGCTCAAGCCGGGGCTTTTCAATTTCAACATTTGTTGCTTGTGTTGTTCAGCTACGATCTTGGCATTTTCCTCAACTGTATAGTCATAAGGTCTCTTGGGAGGAACCTTAGGCACTCTTGGGAGGGGCTCTTGTTTGCGTCTCGGTGATCTGTTACGACTCAGTCGTAGCGGACCGCCTAATTTTGCTCTTAGACTTGGGCTGCGGCGGCGGAGAAGGCTCACGCGGCGGCGGAGAAGGCTCACGCGTCGGCGGGGAAGGCTCACGCGCCGGCGGGGAAGGCTCACGCGCCGGCGGGGAAGGCTCACGCACTGGAGACGGCTGCATCGGTGGAGAATGCTGCCTCGGTGGAGACCTTGTTGGCGCCTTCCAACCCGGAATCACAATGAATTCTTTTCGCCATAGAACGTAGTGTTCTTGGCTTCTCCCAGCAAATCCCCTTCACCGGCTGGGTGGTCAAGCCTCGTGCCCATACCCATCCATAACTTGATCCACCCCGGCAACAGCAGCCGTGGAACCGGCTTGAAGTGGTATCTTTGATCGGGTACTAGCGGACATAGCCGACCGCCGCCTTGAGCGTTAAGTAGCCCATCGTTTGGAAATGTAGCTCACAAGGTGTAGACTGTGATAAAGTCCACAGGGTAGAGATCAAGATCCATCTGCGGTTCCAGGGAGGAGCCATCTGTATCATCACGGCAGCTCCGTGGAAGCCACGCTCTCCGCCGAGATCTGGCCGGTAGCATCGAATGCAACTTCTTCTATCTGCGGATTAGGTTGAGGTTGGGTGACTGTGACTGAGCTCGACATTATCATCCTCACTTGCTCCTCTAGCTTAGCAACGCGTTCGTGAACCACATCCTTTTGCCTCTCGACGCTTCTATCGGGATATTTCTTCGTTTCTGCAAGAAACCCAATACACCACGGCTTGCCACCCGATGTGGTTCGTGTTCGTCCCGAGTGTTCAGGATTCCCAAGGGCGCGTGTGAGCTGGTCCTTCTCTCTTTCGGGACGGAACTTCCCTCTTCAACTTCCTTTGCAACATTTCTAAAGGCTTCGATGGGAAGTGGGTTTTCCTTATGTCTTTGTGTATATATGCATAACCCTTGTGCGTCCAACGTGCCCCCATGCGCGTAAAACCAATCCCTTGACCGCTGGTTCCATTTCAGTACCTCTGGCTGGATCCCCTTTTTAATTAGCTCGTTCTCCCATTTCTCCCACTTAGGTCATTGTAGCCTCCTCGCCCCATGGTATGGAAGTACATCTTATTAGAAGCATTTTTCGTATTGGTGTCAGACCTTTTCTTTGCCTTGACCGATTTCTTTAACTTCACAAATTCCTCCCAGTGGTCTTTTATCTTCTCATAGGGGCCTTTGAAATCAGGAGTCTTCCCTTTCTTGACAAAGAAGCTGTCCAATTTCTTCTTGTAGTCGTTGAACTGTAATGCCATCTTCTTAAGAGCCCACTTCTTAACTCTTCGCTGTACGCTATTCAGCTCGGGATCCTCAGGGTCTGGCCTGTCATTCTCACTATCATAGTCAGTTGGCTCCGAAAGATGAAATTTTTCAGCAGATTCCTAAACATCACACTTTTTAATCTCGTGTCGACATAAGTAACTCCTTCGCCCCCTTTACAGGTTTCTTCCATTCTTGAGTGGTGATCGGGTGTCCCTAACAATAACTCCACATTGACTTACAAACTTTATTGCGAACTTCTTGGGAGAAATCGGTTCGCCATCTATCGCGATTTCCGTGATGGTGCACCTTTCATGGTCTTCCATCTTTCTGGCCGCGCCTCGTTTAGTTCTGCCAGTAGAGTTTGTTGATCGGGAGGTCTAAAAGAAGAAACAACGTTAATACATGTATATGCACAACCGAGGCTTGGTTAATTAATATTTATACACTCGGCGGCGTCGTGAGCTTCTCTCGCAGCCGTCACCTTCTCCTCACCGGAGCGTTTCCACGGTTGTCTTGCTCATCTTCCTCACCGGAGGCGTCTCACGGGTTCGCTCGTCTCCCTCGCCGGATTGGTTTAGGTAAAAAGAGGTGATATCCTCATCATCACGGATAATCTCCGACCATGTATTCTTTTTCTAGGTCTCGTTCCATAGTTTCTGCAAAGACTTACAAGTTATTCTAACCAAGATAATGATATAAATAAATGATCAAATATTAGAGTTACACATATATATAAGTGCAAATAAAGGATAATGCTGAATACATAATCAAAGATCTGAGTTACACATATAGCTCGATCGGTCCCTAATACATCACACTACAAGCTCTCAACGGCGCCGATCAGTCCCGAGCCCACGGTGAACACCCAAAGCCACGAACAATAACGGAGCATAGCTAACATGAGATCCCTGCATAACTGACCATCCGGTCCTATACATGGTGTCTAACGCATACATGTAACGGCGAACATGCTCATCCTCCGCTGCAATGCGCTGAGCTACCACCTGCGCCGGCTCCCTCGAAACGAACGTGGCCCATAAGACCTCCACCAGAGAATATCCGGGTCGACGACGGACCCGGATTCCGCACCAAGGTGCGCCCGGAAGATAACACCTCCAAGGCTACCCCGGGGAGCCTGGTCCCGAATCTCCCCCAACGCCGCAACTCCTCTAAAATTGTCCTAGCTCCAGGACGCGGCGCGGCACATCGTATGCAAACTAATATTGAATTTGAATAAATTACTTATGAATATATATATATCTTAGTAACAAATACTACTATTTTTAAATTTGTCTAACATATATTTTGTCTAACATATATTTTCTAACTACAATTTTCTAACATTTTAATCTAACATATTATAAATTCTAAATTCTAAATTTCTAAATTTCACTACTATTTTTAAGATTCTAAGATTTATCTAACATATTCTAAATTCTAAATTTCTATATTTCACTACAATTTTGTAACATTTTTATCTAACATAAATTTCTATATATTTTCTAACTACAATTTGTCTAACATATATTTTCTAACTACAATTTTCTAACTACAATTTTCTATATCTTAGTAAAAAAATTGTCTAACATATATTTTCTAACTACAATTTTCTAACATTTTTATCTAACATATTATAAATTCTATATTCTAAATTCTAACAAATATTTTCTAACTACAATTTTCTAAATAGATCTAACTAAAATTTATCTAACTTATATTTCTAAATTTAACTACTAAATTTTCTAACTAATTAAAACAAAAAAAGAAAAAAAAGGAAAAGACCAGGGCTCACCTCTAGCCGCGGCTGCCGGCCGAGCGGGCGGCGGTTGGCGGCGGGGGCGGCGCGCAAGCGCGGCGGCCGCAGAGGGGGCGCGGCGTCTGGCCGGGCGGCGGCGCCGCGCGCGGGGGGCGCAGGGGCGCAGCGCGCGGCCGTGGCGGGGGCGGCGGCCGGCGCGCGGAGGAGGCGGCGGCGCGGCGGGCGGCGCGGGCGGGCGGTGGGCGCGCGGTCGGCGGCGGCGCGGCGGCGGAGGCGCGGTCGACGGCGGCGCGTGGGAAATTTTGGCAGAGTTTCGCCTCTAATTTGGTCCTCGCGCGAATGGAGAAGAAAGGGCGCGCGAATGGAATTTATGCACAGGGCCTTTTGCACCGGTTGTTGGCTCGAACCGGTGCAAAAGACCCTTTTGCACCGGTTCGAGCCAACAACCGGTGCAAAAGACCCCTTTTTTCACTCCTTTTGTATTTTCCCGCCATTTATTTTTCGTGTTTCGTGGGATGGTTCCCGCCACGACGCGCGTGGTAGGTTCCCGTCAAACGACGCCGCGCGATATTTTCCCGCCACGACGCGATATTTTCGCCACGACGGCGGCGCGCGGTATATTTTCCCGCCACGACGCAGCGCGTGTATATTTTCCGCCACGGCGGCGCGGGATATTTTCCCTCTATAAATAGTACGTCCCCGTCTCTCCCACTTCGATCATCACCAAACCCTAGGCCATTGCACAATGCCCCCAAAAAACGGCCCGGTGGAGGTGGACCGCCTGTGAGATAGAGGAGTGGGAGGAGTCACGGCAGGAGGCGGCAGAAGGAGCAGAGGATGAGGTGGACCCAACTTGGAGATAGAGGAGCAGGAGCGGCGCTAGCTGCCACCATAGAAGCATTTGAGAGGCAGAGTCTCCAGGAGTTGCATAAGCGGCCGCGTGTGGCGGATCCGATAGTGAGGAGATGTATAAGCGTCGTCGTGAGGAGGTGCTTGCAGGAGGCGGCAGCTGGAGGGCAGCAACGGATGCGCGGAAGAACTAGTAGAAGTTGTTATTATTTTAGTTTAAATTTAGTTAATGTTAAATTTCAATAAAGTCGTTGTCGTTGTTTTAGTTTAATTAAGTTTAGTTAATGTATCTTGTTAAATTTCAATAAAGTCGTTGTCTTTAGTTTATATACCCTTTTATAAAGAGTAACTCTTCGGAAAGAAGGACCAAGAAGGAAAGAGCCTCTCCAAGCTTCTCGAAGATGTCTTAGATGGCTGGCCGTCTTAGACATCTTCGAAGCTTTGCCCGAGTAACTCTTCCCGCAAGTCATGCTCGGAAGCTGCTAGTATACACCCAACAACCAGTAGCTCAGGGTAAGGAGGGCTCCAGGAGCTTTTCGAAGGAAAGAGCCTCTCCGGCGAAGCTTCTCGAAGATGTCTTAGATGGCTGGCCGTCTTAGACATCTTCGGAAGCTTTGCCCGAGTAACTCTTCCCGCAAGTCCCGCTCGGAGTTGGGGGAGGAGCATAGGGTAATTAAAGAGGGCTTCTGGGAGCTTCTCGAAGGAAAGAGCATTTAGTTCAAACGACCAATATAATGTTACTGATACATATCACAACAAACGCTTCACAATATGAGCTCATCAAGGTACAGATAATAATTAATACATTATGATCGTTTCGACCGTAACCATGGAGTATCTTCAGCATTTAACGCGATGGTGGATCAATGTTCACTCAAGGGTGGAATTTCAGCAAACTTATTATAATCCTCTGACATGTCTGTCTTGTCCTCGACTCACGATGGTTCTTTTCCCGAAAGAACTATGTGACGCTTTGGCTCATCGGATGAGCTCGTTTCCTTATGTTTTCTTTTCTTCTGTCCTGAGGACATGTCCTTCACATAGAAACCCGAGACACATCATTGGCTAGGACGAATGGTTCGCCTTCTGTAACCAAGATTGTTGAGATCCACTGTTGTTATTTCGTACAGCTGGTCTACCTTTACCCCTTTTCCATCAAGCTTGAACCATTTGCACCGAAACAAAGGGATCTTAAAATTAGGTCCATAGTCAAGTTCTCATATCTCCTCTATGTAACCATAATATGTGTCCTTTTCCCCACTGTTAGTGTTTGTTGCATCAATGCGGACACCACTGTTTTGGTTGGTGCTCTTTTTATCTTGGGCGAACGTGTAGAAGGTAGTCGAACATGGTGACCCGGCCAACAAGTACAATTGATCATCAATGGCGTTGTTATTCATGAGATGTGTTCGGAGCCAACCGCCGAATGTCTCGCATATGTTTATGTGTAATCCAGTCTTCGACTGCCCGGATATTCGGAGCGTACAATATTCTTGTGATGATATGCCACCAAGGTGGAACTTTGAGAATGTGAGTGTGCTTGAGTGAAAGAAATGCCGTCCCTACATATCATTGATTTCCTTCCTAGCGTGCTTTTCCACTTAGTCGCCCTCATGTCGCGATTCAGAACACCAATCGACTTAAGGTCAGGAATAAAGTCAACACAGAACTCGATGACCTCCTCTGCTCCATAGCCCTTGGAGATGCTTCCTTCTGGCCTAGCACGGTTATGAACATATTTCTTTAAGACCCCCATGAACCTCTCGAAGGGGAACATATTGTGTAGAAAGACAGACCGAGGATGGCAATCTCTTCGACAAGGTGAACCAGGAGATGTGTCATAATATTGAAGAAAGATGGTGGAAACACCAACTCAAAGCTAACAAGACATTGCACCACATCCTTCTGTAACCTTGGAAGACTAGCTGGACTTACCTTCGAGATATTGCATTAAGGAATGCACATAGCTTCACAATGGTATTCGAACATTTTCCGTGTCCCGCAACCGGAAGCAACTGCGTATAATAATGTGGCCATGCGACTCAGGTTTTGGAATTTTCTCCGCCATATTTATAATTCCCTTTATATTTGATGAGAATCCAGACGGCACCTTGATACTGTAAAGGACTTCAAAAAGATTTCCTTCTTCGCTTTGGCGCCAGACTTGTTTACTCCATCCCGTCTTGTAATCCTCTCTTGCTTGTTCTTTGGGACTTTCATACGATACTGGTCCTCCTTGCTTCCGTGTATCTTTTGTCTCGCCCATACACGCCAAGAAGCCTAGCAGGTTCACGCAAAGATTTTCACATGCATCACGTCGATTGAAGAGCGGACCTCTAGGACTTTCCAATAGGTAGATCCCAAAATATAGATTTTTTCTTCCACATGGGTGCGTGTCCGGTAACAACCTCTTTGGGAACAGATTTTTTCTTCGAAGCCTTTTTTGGGAACAGATTGTCCGCCAGGACCCTTTCCAAATATTACTTTTATGTCCTTGACCATATCAAGTAAAGCATCACCGTACGGAGTTCAGCTTCTCCCGGTGATCTGCCTCACCCCAAATGATTGCCTCTTTCTCCTGACGGGGTGCCTCTTTGGAAGAAATCGACGATGCCCCTGTACACAACCTTCTTACATTTCTTCAAATAAGCACCTTCGGTCTCATCTAAAAAGCGTGCATGCATTGTATCCCTTGTTTGTCCGTCCTGAAAGGTTACTAAGAGCAGGCCAATCATTGATGGTCACGAAAAGCAACGCCGTAGGTTGAATGCCTCCGTTTGTACTCATCCCATGCAAGAACACCGGTTTGCTCCACAACTGAGTTCTTCAAATAATGGCCGTAGGTAAACATCAATGTCGTTGCCGGGTTGCTTTGGGCCTTGGATGAGCACCGGCATCATAATGAACTTCCGCTTCATGCACAACCAAGGCGGAAGGTTATAGATACATAGAGTTACAGCCAGGTGCGACTGCAGCTCTGCTCCCAAAAGGATTCATTCCATCTGTACTTAGACCAAACCTTAAGTTCCTCGCCATCTGCAAAGTCCGGGAACTCTCTATCGATTTTCCTCCACTGCGACCCATCAGGTGTCTCACCTTCTCGTCTTTCTTCTTTGTGTGCCATCGCAACAACTGGCATGCTCTATTTCTTCAGTCTTTCAACCGTGGTATTAGGAGCATACCATATAACCTTGGCAGAAAAGAAGGGGGGCTCGCCTCAACATCACCAGGGTCATCTCATTGATCTTATACCGTAGTGCAATACCGGACATTTTTCCAAATTTTCGTACTTGGCGGTAAAGGATTAATGCAAATGCATGTATCTTCAGCACCTCTAATCCTAGAGGGCGAGAACCTCTTGCTTCGTACGCACTGTCAGGCAATTCGTATCCTTGGAAACCTCCTCTTCATTATTTTCAGAACTTCTCAAATGGCTTGTCACATATACCAGCCTCTGCCTTCCATTGCAGATAACTCCAGTGTGGCACCGAGCCTTGTGTTGCCATCTTCGCAATTTGGGTATAACTTCTTTTTGTGATCATCTAACATGCCCTTTAACTTTCGCTTTCTCGTTTGCATCTCTGTGTGCATCGGCGATGGCCCGACGAAGATCATCATCAACGGGCTCATCTGATGCCTCTTCATCTTGATCACCTCCACCGCCTCCTCATCTTCATCATGCCCTGTTGCAGTATTAGTTAGGGTACATATCATCATCCTCTTCTTCTTCGTCGTTTTCCATCATAACCCCTCTTTCTCCATGCTTGGTCCAACAATTATAGCTGGGCATGAAACCTTTCCAAAGGTGGGGAGGAATGACTTGCCATTCAGGGTATTGCTTTAAGTTCCGGCAATCAACACATGGACAACATATATAACCATCCGCCTGTGGGTTTTCCTCAGCCACACGGAAAAATTCTTTCAGGCCCGAAGTGAACTCGGGTAGACGTCGGTCAACGTACATCCATTGCCGCCGGTTCATCTACATCAAATAATTAAGTTTATCAAAACCATTACAAAACATCATAATATATATATATAGTGGATATTAGCACCGTACAAATGAAAGGATAAAGTTGTTTAACCTTGATTGAGGAGGGAAAGAAATTAAGAGGAGAAAGCTTAAGTGTCGCTCCGGCACCTCATCTCATTTTTGTTTTGTGTAAAATCAAGCGGCATCATTCTCTCAGACATTTCATCGAGCACCTTGTGTGCATGCCAAAGAAATGCAAGGTAGCACTCAACACACACACCTTTCTCCTAGAAAAAGTGAAGTTGTGAATTGGCTAGTTGGAGGTGAGCTGATTATAAGGGCTGGGGACCTTTTGCACCGGTTCGTGTTACAAACCGGTGCAAATGAGCTATCTTTTGCACCGGTTTGTAACACGAATGCAAAAGGGTCCTCCGACACGTGCCTGGCGACAAATGCACCGGTTTGTGTTACCAACCGGTGCAAAAGATATCTCATTTGCACCGGTTGGTAACACAAACCGGTGCAAAAGGTCCCTCGGCCTGCTCCCCACGAACTGGTGCTAATGACTCCCTTTAGCACCGGTTCATGCCAAATCCGGTGCAAAAGCCATCTGGGGCAAAAAACGAAAGCCCTTGTTTCTACTAGTGAGTGGACATGCTTTAATATCTTATTTCCATCCTTTTTTAGAACATGCTCGATTTTTCTTTGTTGAACATGAACTTTTGTTTCCAGAATGGCATATGCGCAAGTCGGTACTCGGCAGTATCAGGTTTTAAAACTTTAAGCCCAGCCCGACTGTGAACACGGACTGAAACAGGCCTATATAGTGATCAGCTACACAAGTCGAGCTGCTGTAAGCCCCGGCTTTCATTTAGGCTGCGGGTTTTCTTTCGTAAGGGCCCGTTGTTGCTACTACTACGGAATAGTATACGATGTAGAAAAGAAAATGATCCACGCTCACATTACACGAAACCCTAATCGCTCGAATTCGTCCGATTCAGGCATCCAGCAATGGCTTCGGCGGCTCAGGAGGAGGAGTGGTTCATCCTGTACAGCGTCCCGAAGGTGGCGGCCAAGCAGGAATATATCTTCCAGGAATCCACCGACATTGTTGAAGTATAAATGCATTGCCTAATCTCTTCCATTAGATCGGCCTTTTGGTTGCATTGGTTAGAGCATGCAGTTCTACATGGTATCAGAGCCAAGAGGTCTTGAGTTCAAACGTGAGGGCACGTTTAGGCCTGAGGGAGCCACACGTGAGGGCACTACTAGGAAAAGGCCTAGCCGTAACATTGCTATCAGTGGCGCACAACTTCTTTGGTGCGCCACTAGTAGTTAGCAGTGGCGCACCAAAAAACGGTGCTCCACTGATACAAACATAGTAGTGGCGCACTGCTTTTGAGGTGCGCCACCACTAAAGGTCGGCCAGATCACACCCATGCCTCAAACTTAGCAGTGGCGCACCTCTTAATGGTGCGCCATTGCTATATCTGTTAGGAGTGGCGCACTTCTATGTAGTGCGTCATTGGAAAATGCATGTTTATGTTTGCTATAGCGCACACGTAGGCAGTGCGCCATTGATGAGTATATGTCTCAATTCGAACAAACGCATCGAACCGAACAGTAGGCACGCGTCCCACGTACGACCCCACTTCGTCCCACTACCGCACCAGCCGCAGTCCCCATGAATCCTATCTCTTCACCCCACGTCCATATTATTTCTATTTGGATCCCACGTCCCCAACCCACGCTCTTGGCCCCACCCACCCACCGCAGTCTTCACCCCACGAATCCTATCTCTTCACCCCACGAATCCTATCTCGTCGCTCTCGTCCTCTCCCCACGAGGAAATAGCACATAACATCAGTTGTTGGTGAATCTTTTGCATAGAACCACAGGTTGCAGTTTGTTTTGCACAAAACACCATATTTCCCTGTAATCTTTGCAAGAAACACATAAAACATAATTAGCCTATTTGACACAGCAATTAGAGGAAGTGGTCTGGTTCGATCAATCTGGTTCGACCAGTATATTCTTCTACTAACCAAGTGTTGTAGTGTAACGTGCAAAAAAAATACCCAATGGGCCTACCGAAGATGGTACCCGGGGTTTA